>SJYQ01004965.1:76208-130561 GCA_006410935.1 Redunca redunca
TTTTTTAGAATAAATATGGTTTCTATTATGCAGATAGTGTCTTGATATAATTATGCTATAGACAATCATTTTATTTACAGAGTCTACATAATTACATGGGAAAATTAGAATTATGGTCTTAATATACCAGAACATATTAATTGGAAAAGATATAAATTCCTGTACTGTGGTTTAGAAAATAGTAATTTCACAATAACGGTTAAGAATATAGGAAAATACAATTCTTTGTTGAAAATTATGAAAAAAAATTGCTAGGTTTATTAAATTTGGTTTGATTCCTTCATCTCCTTCAAGTTTCTCTGAGTGACTCTCAAGTTATTACTTGGCCACCCTTTGTAAAATTGCAAATATTCCCTTCCATTTTCCAGTACATATTTCCAACCATCTTGTCTGAATGACTTTTTTCCCCTAACACCTGTAACCTTTTAACAAATTATAAAATTTATATATTAATCATTTTTATCACTCATCTTCCCCCATACCAACACATCAAAAACATATTTCAGGAGTTAAGAAATGTGTATTTTGTTTACACTGACTGAAGCATGGTAGATGCTAAATAAATATTAATTGAGTGATAAAAATAGATTCATGAAATAAAGGTATTTGGTTGTATTTGCATATTTAAAGTAAGATATTCAAAACTTGATATAAACCAGAAAAAAGGTAACTGTCTAGAAATACTTCTGTTTATATCTGAAATCTAGTTTGGTAGAAGACAAGTACTAAACCTTGTTTTAAGCACTTATTTGAGTTTGAAATACAAAAGAATCATTAAATTACTGTAGTTGATTGGAGGCTCAAAGTTATGGAAGTTAGGTGGAGATATTCACAACACATGTTTTGGCTTAATAAAAAGAGGAACTTCTGTTCCTTTTCATTGAGATTTTTGGAGAACCATCTCTTAGACTTTTATCAATGAGCTTCAGGCAAGGGTCTACCTGAGTTTTCAAACCTTGAGAGTCTCTAGAATTAAAAGGCTTGTGGATCGAAATAAAATATAAAAATTGTGACTGAACCTCAGAATATATAATAAAAAATGTCTGGTTAAACATTACAGTGGAATTGTTGTAATGACACTATATTTGATGTAATTTTCAAGTGTGAGAAAATAACATTTAACAGTATAATAAAAATGAATAGCCACTCACCATAGATATTTTCTAAACCAGCTATTCAGGCACTCTCAGACACATGTTATTAAAAATAAAAAATGAGCAGTGTACATACTGCTACCCAATGATCCAAGAGCAAAATAGCAACAGTGCCAGGTTTTTTGTTGTTTTTTTTTTTTTCTGATATGACTTTCATTTTAGTTTATGAAATAGATATGTTTTATTTTAATTTGCTAAAGTTTTTGTAAAATTATACTATATTCAGTGAAATTGCTGTCAAACTCAAGTCCATGTGCTCAATGCACAATGAGATCAAGGAAACTGAAGTGTCAGAATTTGAAGCAGACAAAGATTTATTGATGGAGAGGGCACCGACTGCAAAGAGAAAATGGGAGACCCAGGTTTGTCTCAGATTTATCTGGCCGGCTTGATGGAACATAAGACTTTTTAGGGCAGAAAGGATAAAGAGGGTGAAGTCTCCGTGATTTCAGCTTCCAAATGAGATCTCAGTTGCAGACTTTCCAGTACTATCTAGTGACTCAACGTGTCATTGATGATTATGATTGATCAATATGTTCCTACAGAGCAATCTGTTAAGTCATGGTCTTGTGATCTTTCTGAGAGAGAGCAAAATCAACACTTGTGGCATGTCATTATTTACTTGGAGTCTATGTGATGAGTTAAGAATTTCAATTTCCTGTTGGCCTCTGTGCTGTTTTCCTCAAGAAGATTTAGGCTTGCTTCTTCAAAACTATAACATATTATCTCAGCAATCTGGGGTTGTATATTAGGGTTTTGCTCAAGTTGGCAATTTCACTGGGAAAAGGGTTAGGTCAGATTTAGGTAAACGAGGATGTCTAAAGCCTCTTAAGCAAGTTAAGAAGGTAGAAGAATAGCACAAGTCTTTATTGTGGAGTCAGCTATAATTATGAGATTACGATAGAAAGAGACATAAAGATTGAAATCAAGACAGCTGGATCCTCAGTTCAGTTCAGTCGCTCATTCGTGTCCAGCTCTTTGCCACCCCATGAATCACAGCATGCTAGGCCTCCCTGTCCGTCACCATCTCCCGGAGTTCACTCAGACTCATGTCAATCGAGTCAGTGATGCCATCCAGCCATCTCATCCTCTGTTGTCCCCTTCTCCTCCTGCCCCCAATCCCTCCCAGCATCAGTGTCTTTTCCAATGAGGCAATGCTTCACATGAGGTGGCCAAAGTACTGGAGTTTCAGCTTTAGCATCAGTCCTTCCAAAGAACACCCAGGGCTGATCTCCTTCAGAATGGACTGGCTGGATCTCCTTGCAGTCCAAGGGACTCTCAAGAGTCTTCTCCAACACCACAGTGCAAAAGCATCAATTCTTCAGCGCTCAGCTTTCTTCACAGTCCAACTCTCACATCCATACATGACCACAGGAAAAACCATAGCCTTGACTAGATGGACTTTTGTTGGCAAACTAATGTCTCTGCTTTTCAATATGCTATCTAGGTTGGTCATAACTTTTCTTCCAAGGAGTAAGTGTCTTTTAATTTCATGGCTGCAGTCACCATCTGCAGTGATTTTTGAGCCCCAAAAAAGCTGGATCCTAGCTGGTCTTAATATAAGACCATGGGAAATTAACTTCTGTGGAATTCACGCTTTCCTATTGTAAACTGAAACATTTAGGTTATATACTTCTAGGAATCCTCCCACCTCTAAGATACTATGTGTCTTGGAAGCTTTTGATAATAAACATGCTAAATTAAATATTGTTGTTGTTGTTTAGTCACTTTTGGGTACAATTCTTTTACAACCCCATGGACTGTAGCCTACCAAGTTCCTCTGTCCATGGAATTTCCCAGGCCAGAATACTAGAATGGGTTGCCATTTCCTTCTCCAGGGAATCTTCCTAACCCAGTGATAAAGCCCACAACTCCTACACTGGCAGGCAGATTCTTTATCACTGAGCCACTGTGGAAGCCTAAATTAAATATACAGCTGCAATATTGTGATTTATATGAAATATATATTTGGTCATTCAGATGACCAAAATATACTTCCATTTATATTTCATATTTGAGCACAGGGTTCCTGACACAGAGCTCCAAAAACCCTTTGAATTTCCTGAGCAACAAGAGCAGTGGGAGCATCTTTTGTTAGAATATTTGCTCTCTTGTCCTCAGTTTCTGAAATCACTTCAGAGCCACGAGGCTGAAATACGTGTCTAGTTATTCATAACAAGCCCTTTCCACTGCAACTGGGTTCATTAATAAGTGATTTTCAGAAAACACCTAAGACTGGGGACTCGTTGCCAGGGCAACTAAGCAGAAATAGAGGGTTAGAACTTTCAGGTCCACCCCTTGAGAGGGTCTGGGGGTTAAATCCATCACTGATGGTCAGTGATTTTATGAATCATGATTATGAGATGAGGCCCTCATAAAACTCCAAAAGGATGGGTTTCAGAGAACTTCCAGGCTGGGGAACCAGACTGCTTCCATATCCCCTCAACTGGGCCCCAAACTCTAAGAGGATGGAAGTTCCTGTATTTGGGATCTTTCCCTGTGTATCTCTTCATCTGGCTGTTGCTTTGTATCCTTTGTAATAAACTGGTAATCTAGGGAGTAGTCAAAAACCCAAGGAGGAGACACAAGAACTTGACTTACATCCAGTCGGTGAGCAGTTCCTGAGGGCTTCCCAGGCGGTGCTAGTGGTAAAGTACTCTTGCCTGGGGAATCTCACGGATGGGGGAGCCTGGTGTGCTGCAGTATATAGAGTTGCAAAGAGTCTGACACTACTGAAGCGACCTAGCACGCGTGTGCTTGTACTGCTCAGAACTTGTGATTGACCTGTGGGGTGGAGAGACGTCGTGTGGGACTGAGCCATTAGCCTTTGGAATCTGATTTCATCTCCAGGTAGACAGCATGAGAACTGAGCTGAGTCAGGATCCCCAGCTGATGGCCCTAGCCTTGTTCAGTGGTGTGTGTGGGAAGTCACCTCCCCACACTGGAACTGAGCACAGAACCCAAAATTAAAGCCAACTTTTCTGAACCTCATTTTATAAATCTGTAACTTTACAAAACTGGGCTAAAATAATCCCTGATCTGTATCAATTCTAACACTAATAAAGCTCTTGTTTCTCTCCAATATTGAAACACTTTGGATTTTGACAGTATATTATCAATCATGTTGAAGGTTTTGATTTATAATTTGATTCTTATAAAGTGACACAATTTTAGACTGCAATGCATGCATATAACTTCAAACAGTATTATTTAATGCATAAAATGTATCAAAAAATAGTCTTAATAGATGTGGTCATTTGATAATAAATCATGCAATTATGGAAATAATTTGTATTCAGTGTTTCTTCCAGATAAAATTCTGTGCTGAGCACTTAGCAAAAGTTGGTGTTATCTTCAGCATAGCACAGTGAAATGGCAGTTCATATGGCATATTTATTAGATGGGGAAAAGTAGATGTTTAATGACTTGATATTACAGGAAATGTGAACATACTATAAATGGAAGTTAAATCCAGGTTTTTAGATTCCAAAACCTACTGCATATAACAGATTATAGTCTAATCTTTTATTCAGTTAGAGATAAAAGCTAATTTCAAGATATGTCTATTTATTTCCACTAGAAAACATATTATTTATAAAATAAGTTATTTATTATTTAAAAATAAAATGTCTTTGGAGGATGGGGAATAGCCTCAAAAGTAATTCATAGGTAGTGTGTGGGATATGTTCAAGAAGATGATAAGTTTGGAGTTAATTGGTGTGGCTGAATTTCTAGTGAATTTGGTTAGAAAACATATATAGAACACATTATAAATCTATCTATAAGGTACACATTTTTGTTTTTATAAAAAAAATTGTCCAGTAATATAATAAGTAACAAGTGACAAGTGAAGTCGCTCAGTCGTGTCTGACTGTTTGCGACCCCGTGGACTGTAGCCCACCAAGCTCCTCTGTCCATGGGATTCTCCAGGCAAGAATACTGGAGTGGGTTGCTATTTCCTTCTCCATGGGATCTTCCTGACCCAGGGATCGAACCCAGGTCTCCTACATTGCAGGCAGATGCTTTAACTTCTGAGCTACCAGGGAAGCCAGTAATTCAGAACTAAGCAAAATAAAATAAAACTAAACTAAGTTTCATTTCATTCAATACTCTTATCAAACACATTTACTCTCAAAATATTCATTGGTACTAGTCTGTTGTTCATTAACAGCAAGAGAGAGCGCTGGATGTTACAGATATGTTTCATGTCTCTGCTTATGTCACATTTACTGTGTTCCCAGTGACCACCCCAATGCACATGGCAGAGTCTGTAATCAGTGTGTGTGATAGCTTCCTACAGGTGTGGATCAAGGGAGAGAATTATGGCAAGCACTGCAAATGACCTATCACAGTGCCTACAAAACCTCAAGTGAACTATAGAACTCCACTTTATACAGTGTGGAAGATGCAAGGGGTTTTCATGTGGACTTTAAAAATGTCAATGATGCTTCAAGCTCAGGAATCTTTAGGAGTTTATATCTTTCTATTCAGGCTTCCCTAATGGCTCAGTGGTAAAGAACCTGCCTGCAATGCAGGAGACTTGGGTTCCATCCCTGGATCAGGAAGATCCCCTGGAGAAGGAAACGGCGACCCACTCCAGTATTCTTGCCTGGAAAATCCCATGCAAAGAGGAGCCTGGTGGGCTACAATCCATGGGCTCACAAAAGAGTCAGACACGACTGAGCCACTGAAAAACATCTTTCTATTCATATGCTTTTCTGGGTGACGGACACTTACTATTTTCCACTCACCAGGTTAGATTAGCCCGGCCTTAATACAATGAATCAGTGTGATGTTTGATAGGATGGAAATATACTGTAACCAACAGCAGAAGAGTCAGCATTACCTTGAGGTAAGATCATGAAACTAATGTGGTCCTTACCATCAAGTGGCAAAATGTTACACTCCTCTTGATGGATAAAAGAACACATTCGTCAAATCACTGCCACGTACTAAGGGTACATATTTTTTATGCTCAAGTAGGGATACCAGGTTTAGTCATGCGTTTGCCATGGCCCCCCATTTGTTCCCTGCAGAGCTAGGTGGGGGGGGGGGACCAGCTGTTTCTGGCATGTGCAGCCTCTTCAGGCCTTTTCAGTCCTGGGGTGAAACACAGAGGAGCTAAACAGGGCAGCGTGAAGCGCAAGGGAGGTACTTATGAGAGTAAAAGGTGGTAGGGAGCTCAGCAGAGAAAGTCCATCTCCTTTCTCCTTCCAGAAGCCCCCTCCGAGAGGTGGTGTCACTGCCAAGCCCGTCTGGAGACTCTCTGTGGCGAGCAGACCCATCCGCAGCATTTGTTCACATCTTGTAAGCAGCGGGCATGGTGGCCACAAATCACCTCGCATCTCCTCCCTGCCTCATTTTTCTTTGTCCTAACTCGCATTGACCTGGATCTTCACCTCCCAAATACAGCGTCTGCAATTTATCTTTGCCGCAGGCTCTGTCTTCGAGGATCCTTGGGATACTGTCAATTTAAAAAATGTGAAAGCTGAGAGGAGACCAAAGGTTGCCCAATAATTATGTCTATATGTCACAGGTCTGGCATGTTTTGGGTGCAAATGGACCTCCTTTTTGTCTTTCACAGAGTTTGTGACAAACTGACCATCTGTTTTGTGAGGCACTCTTCCCTTTATATCCCAAATAGATTACTAATACTTAACTCCTTCATCCCATTTCTCCCACTCCTGCTCTCTATCTAATCCTGGCACATCATCACCATTCCTAATTTTTCTCTTTCTAATCCAGAAAAACCTTACCTGCTTAAAAAAAAAGATTCCAAGTCAGTGGAAGCAAAAATTACATGAATTAGCTGGACAGACTAAGCAAGAATAATTTAAAAATGAGTTCAAAAATGGTATAGACATTTGGAGGTTGATTGCTTGTAATACCAATTTTATTAATTGACAGTGTCAGTATGTTATTGGATTAGCTGATATTTATTTTTTAATTATCAGTGATCCTAAACTGAACTTTTTATTTTTGGACTTAGGCAGTGTTTAACAGCATTGCGATTTTCCATCATCAACTGTATGACTAACAAAGGGAGAAAAAAATAGATTATTGAGCTTTATGAAGTATAATTGGATCTGATTTGATCAAAGTCACTTAGTGGAACAACACATATATATTATCTAGACTATCTCCTAGTTATAATTTATCAAACTATCTTCTTATATATAATTTAAAATCTTCTCTCCATTGAAAAGAATACCATTTACGTTTTTAAAAAATGAACGCTTGGTACAACAACAATATGGATAAATCTCAAAATAGTTTTACTCAGTGAAGGAAGCTAGGCAAAAAGAATATATTGCCTATTATTCAATAAAATTATATAAAATATGAGAAAATCTGGTTAAAGACTGAATCGGTGGTTTCTTGTGGTTGAATCATGGGTATTGAGGAGGAATATGTAGTGATACCAGGAAACTTTCGGCATTGATTAATTTTGCTATTTTGATCAGGGTGACGGTTTTTCAGATGTAAACATAGTAAATTTTATAAGAATATACACGTTTAGTAAATGTTCTTTATTACATGTCAATCAGGTTTCCAAAAACGGTAACATGTGTCACAGAGTAATCTGACAGTAATCTGACAGTTTTAACTAGCCTTGCTTTGTATTTTCCAGCTGCCTCTGTGACATACATTTGCAACATCCCACTCAGATGATACTTTTTTTCTTTTTAAAGGAGGAAGGACTTTACCTCTAACTTGTACATTAGCTTAAGCGATTGTTATGCCCCAGTGGAGATAAGGTTATCCTGTTATGAGTGATACCTTTCTTGATGTTCTCTTCTGATTCTGTGTCTCCCCTCCTGGAAAATCTGTAACTCTCCTGTGAAAATAAGGAGAAGAGAGAACAATTTAAGCAGCAATTTGTTGGAGTCTCTCAATCCCTGGGGTGGTTAAGAGGACAAGACTCATGACCACACACCCTGTTTCCTCTTGGACAAACATGCCAAAGAATATGAGAAGAAACAGATGAACAGCCGTCCGCTTTATTACATACACTGATCTCAATACATATCATTAGGAAAAAAATCAGTAATATGAGCTCTTTGAGTTTCCCAGGTGGCACTAATGGTAAAGAATCGGCCTACCAATATAGGAGAGGCAAGTAACGTGGGTTTGGCCACTGCATTGGGAAAATCTCATGGAGCAGAAAATGGCAACCCACACCACTATTCTTGCTTTGGAAGTCTCATGGACAGAGGAGCCTGGTGGGCTACAGTCCATGGGGTCACAAAGAGTTGGACATGACTGAACAACTGAGCATACACACAGACACAGACACAGACACAC
The DNA here is from genome assembly GCA_006410935.1 of Redunca redunca. Lineage (NCBI taxonomy): Eukaryota > Metazoa > Chordata > Mammalia > Artiodactyla > Bovidae > Redunca > Redunca redunca. Next base: position 84,668 of record SJYQ01004965.1, read on the forward strand.
ACACACACACTGGCTCTTTAACAACGCTCTGCATCATGCAACCTCCCCTTCATCCTTTCTTTACATTTTTCAATTTTTCCCTATTGATTTGGATGTTTGTGGGACAAATTACTGTAATTTCCTTCTCTATGCTTCATCCAATTTTGGCCCTGTTAGATACGAACAGCTCTGCTCTTAATAATAGTTTGCTTGATTCCATATTCTCTCATTATTCCATGGGATTCATTGCCAGAGAACTCAGGAGGGTTTCATGTGCCATTTCAGCTTTCTTTAAAAATCTGAAAATTGTCTTGGTTAGGCAACTATTGGATTTTGCTTGCCTAATTTATTTTTTTAAGACAGAATGCAATACTGTTTGTTTTCCCCTATTTCAGACACACTAAAAACAAATGAGAGCAATGAATACCATTGGTTGCTTCATACTCTTCATTTTGCAATTATCTTCCATCTCTCAAGGTACAGAGTCACTCTGAGTGGGCTTGAAGAATATTCTGTTAAATCTGGCCTAACAAAAATACTGCTGCTTTAGTAAAGGATAGTTTAGGAAGAATTTATATAACAGAAGTTTTGTCAAAAACATGTGGGACAATACTTTTCTTTGTAAGGCTGCACGATTATGTGGGGTTGTGTGTCCTTCTGATGCTAAGGCTTTCTCCTAGAGGATTATTCTTTCTGATAAGGTCTGTTTTTTTTGTCCTACCTCACTAGAGACAGAAGCAAGTCTGAGATCTCTTCAAGAAAATGAAAGATATCAAGAGAACATTTCATGCAAGGATGGGCATGATATATATGTGTATGCAGGAGTGCTAAGTTGCTTCAGTTGTGTCTGACTCTGTGCAACCCTATGGACTGTAGCCTTCCAGGCTCCTCTGTCCATGGGATTCTCCAGGCAAGAATACTGGAGTGGGTTGCCATTTCCTTCTCCAGGGGATCTTCCCAACCCAGGGATTGAACTCGCATCTCTTAAGTCTCCTGCATTGGTAGCCAGGTTCTTTACTACTAGTGCCATCTGGGAAAAAATATATCTATACTGTTCACAGAGAAGAAAAAAAATATTTCTCTATCAAAAATCAGTTTTTTGAAACTGAAGTTCCACTGTTATTAGACATTACAAGCAACAAAACTCTGCAATGCATTTACTTTCCTTTAATGAAAGTCATCTGGCTGGGTGGAGCTCTGAATGGAAGCTGAAATAACAGATCCATCCACCACCTGTTAAGGACTCTTACAGATGCATGACCTTGAAGACCTTGAGAGCCTTGTGGCCATGGATCATGTGTCATCTCTCTCGATCTGCCTGCTGACTGTCCATGCGTGGTGTCCGGGGCCCTCATTCCTCACCTCTTCTTCCTAAATCACTTAGACATCTGATATACAGTACACTTAGAACAAATGTTTGCTGTTTTTTTTTTTTTTTTTTTCCTCCTGAGCTCTTCCTTTAAGAGTGTTGCTGGTTCTTTGCTCTTGGAACATCAGCTGTGTTTTATGAAACCTCAAAAATCTCCATTTGGACCTCTTAAAAGGCAGCTGTGCCATGTTGAAGCAACACATTCTTAGGAACTTTATTCTGATGCTTTATTTGGAGCTGAAGGTGGGTGGTTGGGGGAGGAAAAACAAAAGAGGATCAGGAGGATTGTGGTAAAGAGAGAAAGAAAATAATTTGTAGCAATAAGTGGTATTTATTGAATAACTGAACTATTCAAGTTGCTTATCCCCGCTGTACATTTCATTGAATCTACCCAGCCACTCTGAGCACTGTATGTCTGACACCACATAATACAAAGAAGAAAAAGGGAGGCTCAGTTAAGTCAAGTAACAGCCTCAAAAGCCATACAACTATTTGAGAGGAGAGACTTTACACATCAGTTTTATTTGTCCCAACAACATTCCACTAAGCTTTACTGTGCCAAGGGTCACTTACATTTTCCCCCAAGGTCTACATTAATTACCTTCTGTTTTCAAAGTTAACAGCCCCCTCATCCACATTCAACCTCCCAACATCCAGAACTAGAACACAGTTGAGTATAGAAAGTCTGACCTACACCATTCCCTGCCCTGATTTCTTAATTGTGCTCTTTCTATATACCACCACCATTCTGAGGAGTTGCTTTTAACAGAGAAATGCTTGTGCTCATCCAAAATGTGGACTATGAAATATTGCAGAGTAATCAAAGAGAAGGAGACTTTCAAGCACCATCAGAAAATGAAAATGGGTTTGCTCATACCAGAGACTAGTTTTTGATAATGGAAAAGCACATAGAGATGTGATTTCTGTAGTGGTCTGCAATAGTCTAGAGTCTGGGAAGACTACCTCTTTAAATTTTTGCAGATGGCTAACATTTTCCCATTCTTTTTAAAAGGTTTATTTTTGTCCATGTTTTCCCTTGCACAATGCCCCACTCTGTGGCCCAGACTCTAGGCACTGCTGGGGGTGCTGTCGAGCATCACACCTACCCTCACGGCACAGAGCGGAGTTAAATCCCAGGCTCCTGCTGGTCCCTAACCCTGAGGACGTCTTATATTTTGCATATGATGTGAAATGGAGAGAAATTTCCTTTATTGTTAAAAGGAGAGGGAATCTTTCAAAACATTCCTAACAAGAAAACTCTTGAGAGTCCTTTGGACCACAAGGAGATCCAACCAGTCCATCCTAAAGGAGATCAGTCCTGGGGGTTCATTGGAAGGACTGATGTTGAAGCTGAAACTCCAATATTTTGGCCACCTGATGCAAAGAGCTGACTCATTTGAAAAGACCCTGATGCTAGGGATTGGGGGCAAGAGGAGAAGGGGATGACAGAGGATGAGATGATTGGATGGCATCACCGACTCAATGGACATGGGTTTGGGTGGACTCTGGGAGTTGGTGATGGACAGGGAGGCCTGGCGTGCTGCGGTTCATGGGGTATCAAAGAGTCAGATACAACAGAACAACTGAACTAAACTGAACAAGGAAAAATAATTATAAGAAAACTGACATTTTTTTAACATAAAATGCACAGAACTAACCAGACCACCTGACCTGCCTCTTGAGAAATCTGTATGCAGGTCAGGAAGCAACAGTTAGAACTGGACATGGAACAACAGACTGGTTCCAAATAGGAAAAGGAGTACATCAAGGCTGTATATTGTCACCCTGCTTATTTAACTTCTATGCAGAGTACATCATGAGAAACGCTGGGCTGGAAGAAACACAAGCTGGAATCAAAATTGCCAGGAGAAATATCAGTAACCTCAGATATGCAGATGACACCACCCTTATGGCAGAAAGTAAAGAGGAACTAAAAAGCCTCTTGATGAAAGTGAAAGAGGAGAGTGAAAAAGTTGGCTTAAATCTCAACATTCAGAAAACGAAGATCATGGAATCTGGTCCCATCACTTCATGGGAAGTAGATGGGGAAACAGTGGAAACTGTGTCAGACTATTTTGGGGGGCTCCAAAATCACTGCAGATGGTGACTGCAGCCATGAAATTAAAAGATGCTTACCCCTTGGAAGAAAAGTTATGACCAACCTAGATAGTATATTCAAAAGNTGGAGAATTTTGAGCATTACTTTGCTAGCGTGTGAGATGAGTGCAATTGTGCAGTAGTTTGAACAATCTTTGGCACTGCGTTTCTTTGGGACTGGAATGAAAACTGACCTTTTTCAGTCCTGTGGCCACTGCTGAGTTTTCCAAATTTGCTGGCATATGAGTGCAGCACTTTCATAGCATCATCTGTTAGGATTTGAAATAGTTCAAATGGAATTCCATCACCTCCACTAGCTTTTTCATAGTGATGCTTCCTAAGGCATACTTGACTTTGCATTCCAGGATGTCTGCCTCTGGATGAGTGATCACACCATCGTGATTATTTGTGTTGTTCTGTGTATTCTTGCCACATCTTCTTCATATCTTCTGCTTCTGTTAGGTCCATACCATTTCTGTCCTTTATTGTGCCCATTTTGCATGAAAAGTTCCCTTGGTATCTCTAATTTTTTCGAAGAGCTCTAGTCTTTCCCATTGTATTGTTTTCCTCTATTTATTTGCATTGATCATTGAGACAGGCTTTCTTTTCTCTCCTTGCTATTCTTTGGAACTCTGCATTCAGATGGGTATATCTGTCCTTTTCTCCTTTGTCTTTAGCTTCTCTTCTTTTCATCGCTGTTTGTAAGGCCTTGTCAGACAACCATTTTGCCTTTTTGCATTTATTTTTCTTGGGGATATTCTTGATCACTGCCTCTTAAATAATATTTATGAGGGAAAGAAATAGCATTAATAATAAATAAATAATAAAGCAGTTTAATTATTAAATTTAATAACATTGTTAAATTATAGGTACATTTATTTATTTTAAATATTAAAAATAAAGCAACTAGTAAAATTTTAATGAAGGCAGATTAGATGAAAATTTTTCCGTAGTCTAGAAGTCAGGTGAATTTACAGGGGCAGGAAAGAGGAGCCAGAATTTCTGTGCAAGGAAAGATCCCAGTATATGATAATATAATATCAACATAGTGGTAGTATTCAACACCTGGTATTAATAAGTAGTATTATTGGTATAGTGGCATATGGTAAATCATCTGACAGTGTAGCAACAATTGTTAGAGATTATCTTACAGATATAGGACTTTGTGAAAAGATATGAGTGCATGGAACTCTGATGAGTAAAATGAGGATAAAATTATAGAAGAACCAGTGTCTAACCTAAGATTTATCCTAGTACTGGCAACTCCAAGAATTTTTGAGTTTTCTGCATTGGGTAGATATCGACTGAGAGTCTCCTAAATTCCTCACTATCCGGGGAGGGTTTGGTTTGAGGTCCAGCTGTCCTTCATCGACCTAGCCTGGAATTACAGTCAAATCTGTCGTCTGGCCTGGTTTGAATCTGTCCTGACTGTAACATTTGGAGAATTAAGTCCAACTTCAAAACTTTGAATTTCCACATTTATGGAATTCATAAAGATTCAATGTAATTATGTAAAACTCGATATTAGAACTTGGAAAAACTTTGATCTCAGGTGCATTTCTGATCTTTTACATGGAAATGTCTGTTTCTTGTTTTCCACTTGTTAGCATGAAAATTCAGTCACGACCATTTCAACCATCTCTTAGGGAATTGGTATATTCTTGGCCATCAGGAGGAATGAGAAGTAGAGTATTAATTTTATGAAGTACTTGGCAATCCTTGCATGACGCTTTGGAGGAGAATTATAAATATCATTAGGACTATTAAATTAGATGCTTCAATTTACAGTTGTAGTTAATTACTTTATATATTGACAAAATGATCACAGCTGGGTATTTTAAACATCACTCTTGTATAGTACATATAATTTTATGTAGCATATTAGCCTTTCAAAATAGTTTCCCCTCATTAGCCTTACTAATATTAGTTATAAATAATTGCAAGCACTTAAAAAATTTTTATAGCATTATGCTGTTAAAGAAAAACCATTTCAATATTTGAGAAGGATCCAATAAATTTTGGTTCGTGTTGCTTTGGTTACTTAAATACACAGATAAAAGTTTCTGAGAGTAATAGCGACAGTTCTAGAGATGGGAGAATGGCACTGAAACATGTAAATAAATAAATAAACAAATAAATAAATAAAAAAGAAAAAAAATACTTTTCATTGAAAAGTCTTCAAGTATATTGAATATAAATATAAAGGTATGTGTGTGTGTGTGCTCTTCTCCTGGATATGGCTAATATTTCATTAGTTATTTGCCAGAGTTATGAATATGACTGATTTTATTCTGCTTGTGTAAACAATTTAATGACTATCTGTTCCTATTAAGCAAGCAAGATATCTGATGTATTAAATAACTCAGAAGCTGAGTCACTTCACTTTTTTAATTTAAAATGACAAGATTATTACAAGAGGACCCTGATATTCTCATACAGACTGCTATATATGTATTTGTGGAAATTTCATGATTTTATTTCATTTACATGAATTGGGAACTAAATATAGTGTGGGCAGTAATGGTGTAAAAAAAAAGTCACCTTTCTGATAATACAATTTGTCACATGATCGGGGCACTCTCTGAACGAGATATTAATATAAAGACATTTGCTCAGAATAACCAAAAGAAACAAACAAACAAATTATGGAGGGGTTTCCCCAGCAGTTCAGTGGTCAGAACTCTGTACTTCCACTGCACAGGACACAGGTTCAATCCCTGGTCAGGGAACTAAGATCCCACATGCCACATGGTCCGGGGGAAGGGGGTGTGGGGGGGAATCATGGAAAATTCTAATGATGAATGTTTGTATTGTTGGGGAGGAATCATTTTCCTCTGCCTTTCTGTTTTTCTAACTGCCTAATAATTAGATTGGCATGAGACAGTAACAGGAGAAAAAGAAATTTAATTACGCATGTATAAGAACTCCACAAGAGCAAAGGACAGTCAGGCAGTTGAGGTTTATGTAGGTCTATGTGCTCTTCTGAGCCGAAGACAAGCAGATAGGGGTCTAGGATATGAAAAGGGAGGAAGATAATTCACATCAGTCAGATAATAACAAATGTTTAATAAATAAATTTTTGCTGAACATACAGAAACAATGAGACACGGAAAGGAATTTTAACAAATAGACTTGACTATGTTCCTCCCTGTCTGCCCATATGTAGTTCATATTATACCATAGTTATCCATGGTAATGGCTCCCTTCCTGGAGCAAGTCCTCTATCTAAATTATTTTAGGCAGTTGAGGGGAAGAGCAGAGTTTCTTCCTGAGTCTTTTGGACTGAATTGCTTTCAACTCAAAATAACCTGCATGCCCCAGTGGCGTATCTTGAGGCAGCCTGCCTGAACCCCATCAGTAGAAAGGATATGCTACATGAGATGTGTATTAAGATTCAGTTGAATTTTAGGAGCAGTGTACAAATACAGTTAATTTGCATTTTGTACCTAGATTTTTCAATAAGTTTACTGACTTCAGCTCTCTGAAAGATGGGATCCCCAGGGGCTGAGTTAACCACAGAACAGCTTTAGGGTTTTTTTGGATTTGAGCTTCCCAGGTGGTGCATGGAGGGACTGGGAAGCCACGGTAAACGATCTGATTACCAATGCAGGAGTCACAAGAGACAAGTGTTCAATCCCTGGGTCAGGAGGATCCCTGGAGAAGGAAATGGCAATCCATTCTGGTATTCTTGCCTTGAAAATTCCATGGATGGAGGAGCCTGGCAGGTTATAGTCCATGGGTCACAAAGAGTCAGACACGACTGAGCATGCTCCCTGTCATCACTGTCATCAAGAGTAAATTAATCATTTGTATGTAAAATTAATGGAAATCAGTTTCATAATAGGGAACTGGAAGATTACAAGGTGGCTACCAAATGTTCAAACACTTGTAAATTAGTTAAATTGACTGCTATTTATTAAAGGGGATTCTCTAGAATTCTGAAAAATTCTCTTTTTTCCACTGGGGTCTGATGTCAGGATGGAGCTGGGCTGGGAGGTGTAAAACAACCTGTAAAAGTCAGATACCGGAATTACTTTGCCATGCCGTGCTAAGGCTCTTCAGTCATGCCTGACTCGGCACAACCCTGTGAACTGTAGCCTACCAAGCTCCTCCATCCATGGGGTTCTCCAGGCGAGAATACTGGAGTGGGATGCCATGTCCTTCTCCAAGAGGTCTTCCCAACTATTATTTGGAAACTCAAAATTCTGTCTAGCTGAGGGCCAAACAGAATGGGAATACAAATGTTCTTCATAAACAAGCATTACTGTTCCAAATTTTACACATTTCTTAGGTCACAGGATGGGTCCATGAATTGAGATGAATGCTTGGCACAGTCAGCAAAAAGATCTCCCATAATTCAAAGTTCGGCCTCATAGCTTACACTTCACCTTAACTTAGTGATATGTTAATTTAGTCCAAACAGAGGTTTACTGAAATCTTTTGGTTTTACTGAAATTATTTGTTTTTCCTACAGTTTTTCTTTCTTTCTTCTTCTTTTTAATGAATTCTGTACAAAGTCTTTATTGTTCCTTGTGTTCCTTCTTGTAATACAAAGTTGTTTCTTTAGCATCAGACTCTGAAGCCATTTCAACCCAGCACTGCCTGGCAGGAGTGGATGTCAAGACTTGTCTTTCAGGTCTGAGTGGATGACTGATTCCTCATTCAGCCCAAATTCTTTGATTTCTCCTTGAAACCAACCAGCAGCCCAGGTTAGCTCCAACTACGTGTCTCAACTCTGAGTTTCTTTTGTGGGAAACAAACAACTGGCATTTTCTCACCTTAAAAATTAGCAAATGAATTTGGGCTTTGTCTGAGATCTGCAGTCATGGATGTTACCCCAACATCCTCCCTTATCTTTGTTTTATCTTAATTGTTGTTTATTGTTGTTGCTATTTCGTTGCTAAGTCGTGCCCAACCCTCTGTGACTCCATGGATTATAGCCTGCTAGGCTTCTGGTGGGCTGCCGTCTATGGGGTCGCACAGAGTTTGACACAACTGAAGCATCTTACCAGCAGCAGCAGCAGCAGGCTTCTCTGTCCACGGGATTTCCCAGTCAAGAATACTGGAGTGGGTTACCATTTCCTTCTCCAGGGGATCTTTTCCACCCAGGGATCAAACCCACATCTCCTGCATCGGCAGGTGGATTCTTTACCACTGAGCCACTAGGAGAAGCCCCATTGTTCAGAGGTCTCCTATTTTGGATTCTAGATTTCTAATATTCACTTCTTCAATTTTAACTGTAGTTAAGAATTTGTGCATCTCTATTTTAGTTCTACTTCAGGGTGATTTAACAGAAAAAAAAAGGAGAAATAATCAATTTGCTTATCCAGAATTCTTCACCAGTACTTTAAAAAAATAAATCAAAACAAGTGTCTGTCCTTTGCTTCATATGCTGCTGACCATGAGGCTGCTCTCACCATCCTTCTGCCTGGAGGGCTTGTTCTTTTCCCTCCCCAGACGTGTAAAACTGGTTCATGCAGTTTTCCCTTTGTTCAAGCAGACTGTAAAACTGCTTAACCAAAGACACTCAGGGATCAGCTTTCGGAATGCAGTTCTTTGGGGTAGAAGTATTTATGCGTGTGTGTGTATATATATATATATATATATATATGGAGAAAGAAATGGCATCCAACTCCAGTATTCTTGCCTAGAGAATCCCAAGGACTGAGAAGCTGAGTGGGTCCATGGGATTCTCTATGCAAGAATACTGTCTATAAAGTTGCAGAGTTGGACACGATTGGGGTGACTTATCATATATATATATATATATATACATACACATCTCTTTGTTCAAAATACTTAGAACAGTGTTGGACTTGTGATCACTAATTTGGAGGTCAAAGAAGTAATTATGGTAGCATTTCGGTGAGGTTTTGTTCTGTCTGGAGCCATTGCTTATTCTTTCCTCTTACTTTTTAATACAGTTTGCAAAGTACAACGCTTATTCAGTCCCATCCCATGTTGCCATGTCTCCGATATTTTTTCTCATATTGAACAGGAAAGAAATGAATACAAAATAGTCTGTCCTTGAGGTTATTTAGTGCTGAACTTTTGACTTTTTCTCAGCTTGAGTCTGTGAATCTCATTAGAAAAAAAAGTCTCAACCCTTGAAGCGATGGGAACTTAGAAGTGAACCCTGCACCGCAAACGGTCACCCTGAGGCCCCTCAGCTGCTCCAGCTTCCCCAAGATCCCGCTGGATTCCTGGCCATTGGCTCACCTCTCTGACCGCTGAGCCACCTCTCCGCTCATCTCTCTGACAGTGTTTTTCTGGTGAAGCCACAAGGGTGAATGAGAGTTTACAGAGTGCAGACACCTGTCAGAATCCCTCGGGAGTCCAGTTTCTCTAACTGTGTCAGCTCATGATAACTTGGGGGCTTCACTGGTGGCTCAGCAGTAAAGAATCCGCCTGCAATGCGGGAGCCACAGGAGATGTGGGTTTGATCCCTGGGTCAGGGAAGATCCCCTGGAAAAGGAAATGGCAACCCACTCCAGTGGTCTTGCCTGAAGAATCTCTTGGACAGAGGAGCCTGGCAGGCTGCAGTCCGTGGGGTCTCACAGTGTCAGACACAACTGAAGCGTCTTAGCATGCACACATGACAACTTAGAGTCCATTGCAATGAGGGGATATAGAATGTATCTTTATGTCATATTTCTTTGCATTGCTGACTGAGAGCCACCGTAAATGTCAGATATTTTTTAGATACCAATGCACTGAATTAAAAAGCTTCTCACATATACCATCTTCTCTTTGTTTCTACTAATAATATTTTTTTCTACTTTATAGTCATTTCCAGCTACCAGTTAGAAGGTGGAGTGAAGTTGTTCAGTTGTGGCCAACTCTTTGCAATCCCGTGGACTGTAGCCTACCAGGCTCCTCCGTCCTTGGATTTTTCCAGGGAAGAATACTGGAGTGGGTTGCCATGCCCTCCTCCAGCAAGTCTTCCTGACCTGGAGATCAAACCCAGGTGTCCCACATTGCAGACAGATGCTTTACCCTCTAAGCCCTATGAATAACTTCTGGGGATTATGTACAGCACGGTGATTATAACAATAATTCTGTATAGTACACTGAAAATTTGCTGAGAGCAAAGCTTAAGTATTCTCACCTCTCCCCCCACCATGGTACCTGTGTGAGGTGATTAATATGATCATGATAATCATTTCACAATGAATATATACATTAAATCACCTTTAAAAACTTCATGTCTTACAATCTCAATATATCCAATTTTATTTGTCAGTCATATCTCAAAAAAATATAGCTTCCAAATATTTCAAGTATTATGTTACAGTTTAATAATTTGATCTACAATTATTTATTTGTAGCCTTCTAATATGGTTTAACTCAAGAGAACTTTCAAATGATAGATTGTAACAGTGCTTAATCTCTCTCTCTCTCTTTTTTTTTTTTTGCCTTTAAAAGACTTTTAACAATATAGAAAGTAATTGGAGACAGTAATAAAGAAATTGGAGATGGTACGGTTAATTTAAAATTCAATGTGTCCTTCCAAAATATTAAGGAAAAATAGTAACTTAGAGGCTTTTCAAATTTATTATTATTATGTTAACTTCAGTGCGTTCATGCTGTTTCATTTGTGTGAGAAGTCTGTTTTCCCACCTGTTTCCTTCTTCCTTCTGTAATAATTGTTAATAATTTCTGATATCACCAGAATGTATAAACTTTTTTTTAAATTTTTATTTTAACTTTAGTTTACTTTACAATACTGTATTGGTTTTGCCAAACATTGACATGAATTCACCACGAGTGTACATGCGTTCCCAAACACGAATCCCCTCCCACCTCCCACCCCATACCATCTCTCTGGGTCCTCTCCATGCACCAGCCCCAAGCATCCGGCATCCTGCATCAGACATCAACTGGCGATTCGTTTCTTACATGATAGTATACATGTTTCAATGCCATTCTCCCATCTCATCCCACCCTCTCCCTCTCTCTCTCCCCCAGAGTCCAACAGTTCACTCTATAGATCTGAGTCTCTTTTGTTGTCTCGCATACAGGGTCATCATCACCATCTTTCTAAATTCCATATACACGTGTTAGTATACTGTATTGGTGTTTTTCTTTCTGGCTTACTCTGTATAATTGGCTCCAGTTCCATCCATCTCCTTAGAACTGATTCATGTGTTTTCTTTTTAATGGCTGAGTAATACTCCATTGTGTATATGTACCACAGCTTTCTTATCCATTCATCTGCTGATGGATATCTAGGTTGTTTCCATGTTCTGGCTATTATAAACAGTGCTGCAATGAACATTGGGGTACATGTGTCTCTGGACTTCAAGCTCTATTACAAAGACAGAATGTATAAACTTAATTACCTTGATCAACAGCACCATTTTCCCCCTTTTCTTCTGTGTGTTTCTGGCCACCTGTCACAAGCAAGCGATGTACTGGGCCCACATAGCTCTTCATCCTCTAACTACTCTTGGTTTAGGACTTATAAAATTGTGTTGAGAATCACAGAGCAGGCTAGATGAGCCCTGAGCAGCATATGTGACCACAACCAAGTATTGGTTTGAGCATGAAAGAAAACAGGCTATTTCTTTTTTTTTTTCCATGGCCTACAAGGTTCTTTGCCTTTTGGTTTATTTTATTTATTTATTTTATTTTTATTTTTACTTTATTTTGCTTTACAATACTGTATTGGTTTTGCCATACATTGACATGAATCAGCCATGGGTGTACATGAGTTCCTAATCCTGAACCCCCCTGCCACCTCCTACCCCATATCATCTCTCTGGATCATCCCTGTGCACCAGCCCCAAGCATCCTGTATCCTGTATTGAACATACACTGGCGATTTATTTCTTACATGATAGTATGCATATTTCAATGCCATTCTCCCAAATCATCCCACCCTCTCCCTCTCCCAGAGAGTCCAAAAGTCCGTTCTAAACATCTATATCTCTTTTGAGCAGACAGAAGAATAGGATTTTTCTAGGCTTCATGAAGACTCCTACAGAATTATTTAGAAGGGACATATTTTCTCAGGTGTCTAGAACAGTTTTGAATAATCCTGAGCTGGAGGATGAATTCAGTGATTCATAAGTCCTTCCCTGAGCATGATTTCATAAACCTTTACCTGGTTGATACATGAGAAATGATGGTGTGGAGCATAGATTATGGTCTTGGTATTTCCTAAATCTTTAATCATTCTTTTAAGGAGTATATATTTATATACTAATTTTTTCAGAGATGTTTTAAACCATTGCATGCCTCAATAATATATTTAGCATCTAAACTGTTTCTTTTCTCTACTGAATATTTTTTTTTTTGAGTTTTCCAGAGAAATTAGGAGACATTTATAAAAAGAAAGTCATATACATCATGTAACTTGTGGTCCTAGTACTTAAATTCCTGAGAAGACTATCTAATAAATAACCCAAGCCTTTTCAAGAGTTAGCTATATAAAACTTCAAAGACTCCTAACTAGATCAACTGTTAATTTTTAAAATATAGTATAAAGACTACAGAGTTTCAAAAACTTATGAACGGGAATGATTTAAGAAGCTTTTGTTGTTTACACACATTATTTTTTCCCCTTGGAATGTGAATGCCTAAAACATTATGATGATTATTTTTACACAACTTCAGATGGTGAAAAGTCTTCTTAAAGTGGCATACTATAATTCTTTCCCATGTCTTAGTAAGGAATTTATTTACTTATTTTATTCTTGACTGTGCTGGCCTTCACTGCTGTGTGCTTTTCTCTGGTTGCAGAGAGCCGGGGCTACTCTCTAGTCGCGGTGCACAGGCTTCTCATTGCAGCGGCCTCTCTTGGGCAGCATGGACTCCAGGGCGCACTGGCTTCAGCAGTTTATGTCACGTGGGCTCAGCATTTGCAGCTCCCAGGCTCTAGAGGGCAGGCTCAGCAGTTGTAGCACACGGGCTTAGTTGCTCTGCAGCGTGTCGGATCTTCCCAAACCAGGGATTGAACCAGGATCTCTTGCATCGGCAGGTAGATGCTTGACCACTGAGCCACCAGAGAAACCCGAGGAATTTATTTTTAAAATATCTTAATAATTCCCTGGTGGCTCAGAGGTTAAAGCATCTGCCTGCAATGTGGGAAACCTGGATTCGATCCCTGGGTCGGGAAGATGCCCTGGAGAAGCAAATGGCAACCCACTCCAGGATTCTTGCCTGGAGAATCCCATGGACGGAAGAGTCTGGTGGGCTACAGTCCACGGGGTCACAAAGAGTCGGACACGACTGAGTGACTTCACTTCACTATTATAAAATCTATTATGCAGTTGTCACAAATGAGATCAAGATAGGTTGATAACTTACAACAAATACATTTATTTCTGTGTATGGCATTTTGAATTTATAGGTTTGAATTAAAATAGCTATCACCTTATTAAGACTTAAGAGAGAAATGTGAAATGAGGTTTATTTTCTTAACGCTCAGATTTTATTTTCTTATTATAACTATATGAGCTTGATTAAAGTGAAAGTGAAGTCGCTCAGTCGTGTCCGACTCTTAGCGACCGCATGGACTGCAGCCCAGCAGGCTCCTCTGTCCATGGGATTTTCCAGGCAAGAGTACTGGAGTGGGGTGCCAGTGCCTTCTCTGATGAGCATGATTACATTATCCCAAATGCATTGTTCAGTACTTTCACTGAGGCAGTAGCTACTTGCTTGAAATAGTTTGCAAAAATTCTTGTTAACAGCACTCTTATTTCTGCTCACTTTAGTTATTTTCAGCATGGGGAAAAAAAAGCCATGTGAGCCAATACTATATTGTTCTAATTTAATGACTAAATCAAAAACTTTGCTATCTGCCACTTAACAGACAGGTTTATGGTGTTTGGCCACTTTCCTTTGTTTGTAAGTTTCTTTCATTTGACAGTCAGGAATTTAAATGTCCATGCTGCTGCTAAGTCACTTCAGTCGTGTCCGACTCTGTGCGACCCCATAGACAGCCAGCAGCCCACCAGGCTCCCCCATCCCTGGGATTCTCCAGGCAAGAACACTGGAGTGGGTTGCCATTTCCTTCTCCAATGCATCAAAGTGAAAAGTGAAAATGAAGTCAATCTGTCGTGTCCGACCCTCAGCGACCCCATGGACTGCAGCCTTCCAGGCTCCTCCATCCATGGGATTTTCCAAGCAAGAGTACTAGAGTGGGGTGCCATTGCCTTCTCCTTAAATGTCCATAGATTTTTCTATAATTTAAATGTCCGTATTGGTTAGAGCTAAGCTCATTCCCATTATGAATGGTGTCTGTGCCCTCTCATTTGATTGGTGCAGACACAAGGTGTTTACTTTCAAGTTTACTTTCCAAAATTATAACTTAGAGAGATAAGTATACAACTTTTGCCAATGTTTTTATATTGATATTAATACCTAATAAAAATCATTATAATTTGAATTGAATTTACCTTTTATTTTATTTAAAATGCTGTTAGACTTATGTAATAGACCGAAAACTTAGATAATGTACATTATGCTAGTCACCGAGGTTTCTGTTACCTGCAGTGAGAAACATGAAGCTCTGAGTATTGTGAATGATGTTGGCTACTTGCCTGTCCTATATTTATAGATAAATAAGGAATATTCTTTTATTCTAAAGAATCTTATTTTTNTGAATGATGTTGGCTACTTGCCTGTCCTATATTTATAGATAAATAAGGAATATTCTTTGATTCTAAAGAATCTTATTTTTAAACAACTACAAAAATGAATCTACTTTAATATTTGTGTGATACTATGCTAGCAACCAAACTAAAAGAGTATTAAAATGCTTGGCAGAAGCTTTACCTTTAATTCAGCATAACCCATTTGGGAAAACTGTGATTAGTATTTTGTCAACATAAAATAGACTGCCAGCTATGTCTTCAGCAAAGAGGACTTTATCTGGGAGAAGCAAAGCATCTATAGCCATGACGAACCCTAAGCAAGTCCCTGAAGACAGAGAAAGAAGACTACTTTTATAGAAAAGAAAAGGAAGGTGGGAGGCCTGAGGTAAGCAAGGAGTCAGAGCTGTTTCATTGGCTGAGTTGCAACCGTCTCTCGTTGGCTGAGTTCTTGCCAGGCAAGAAGAGGGAGTCTTTCTTCTTCCAGTTGGACTTCCGCAGGACACAAGAGCATCTCCTTCTGGTCTCTCAGCTCTATTTAATTGGGGCTTCTGTTAATGAATTGCTTATAATTTTAAATGGAACAAACTAAGGCTAAATGCTAGTCCCCATGTTGACTATATTTTTGTCTTTGGTGAACTGATTACTTAGGTAGTTAAAGCCTAAAATCTAAAATATTTGCAGGAAAGGAGTAAGATGTAAACTTGCTTGATTCTTTTCCAGTGATTTTGGGAACATTTCACCAAACATTTCTTCACTCTGAAGAATTCCTTGTGTTCCGGTGACTTAGAACATGTATCCCAGAGTAGAGGTTCTCTGACTTGAGCATGCATCAGAACTACCTGGAGGGTTTGTTAAAAAAACAGAGTGCTGGGACTCACACCAATTTCCAGTGTAGAAGGTCTAAAACAGAGCCTTAGAATTTTCTTTTCTGTCAATTCCTAGTCTTGATGTTATTGATCCAGGAACCACACTTTATAAAACACTGTTCTGGAGAAGGAAGGGAACTTCACTGACTGAAAGCATAGCTGCAGTACTGTAGGTGTTTGTTATTTATTTTTATTAAGTAAATCAATGAATCTGTTAGACATCTGCTTCTTCCTACAGCTTGTGTGTGGTGCTTAAGCTTCAGACTGCCTTTGTGATTACGCTTTTGGTTATATAACAACATTTATTTATTATAACTATGTTCACAAATGCTTTTCTAATAAAGAAAACTTGTGAAACTCTTACTGGTAAAAATGCTAATATGATAGTATTGTAAATATGTTATATAAGCATTACATGCAATTTAGGAAATAAAGAAAAAAGGAAGAGAGAGAAGAAAATTAAGACAAAAAAAAAAGACTCCTAAAACATAACAAAGAAATAAAACCATGGTAGTCATGGTTTTCTTTGACTTTTCCTTATACCTTGCTTCAGTTCAGTTCAGTAGCTCAGTCTTGTCCGACTCTTTATGACCCTGTGGACTGCAGCACGCCAGGCTTCCCTGTCCCTCACCAACTCCAGGAGTTTGCTCAAACCCATGTCCATCGAGTCTCGGAAATGATATATTTAATGATGTCATCATGGTAGCTCAAAATCTGTAATGATGGTAGTGTTCACACCATGGACATTGGCAAGTACTACAAATGTTTTCCCCATGCTCTGGGACTCGGATTACCAGCATACCATGAATGATTATTGTTGCTTTTTATGCTTTGTTATACCTAAGTTTGATTTTTATCACAGCTCCTTTATTCCCTGGGAAAACACAAGGAGAGTGAGAAAATTGGAGTCACCAAGCCTTTACCAAACCTAAAATCCTCCCTTCCCCAGTTCATCACCATTTCTGTTTAAACCTCCTGAGACCTGCATGTGGTGTATCACACAGGGCACCCTCACCACTGTCAGTTCTTATTGAAAGTCAAAAGTAAAAGTTGCCTATTATACTCTAAATAATGATCGAGCTGAAGACTAAAGTCTCTAATCCCGCCTATGTCAGTTACAAGGATAAACTCAACTTCCAGGACAGGCAGGTGCATGGCAGGAACAATGTAGCCTTCTGATCTTTCAAGATATCCAGTCTTCTTAATGAGAAAATAGATTATCTTATTTCCATAGTTTTAATCAGTGGGCTTCCTTGCTTACTTCTAGTCAATCTGCAAGCAAACCTTAGCATCATAGAACTTATAGGTGAGGCTGTTTATGCTTAGAATAGATTGATGTTTCTGCAAGAAGTAAGATTCTTCAATCTTTGAGACTATGGTATCATGTACTCTACAGGATTTCAGTCTCAGTGATTAAAAACAAATCTGTCTTAAATATGTCTTCTTTACTTTAACTTATTAAACAGATACACACACACACATACACACATACACACACAAGTCTGATGTGGCCATCAGATGTGCAAAGAGCTGTCCAGCCATCAGTTCAGTTCAGTCACTCAGTCGTGTCCGACTCTTTGCCACCCCATGAATTGCAGCACGCCAGGCGTCTCTGTCCATCACCAACTCCCAGAGTTCACTCAGACTCAAGTCCATTGAGTCAGTGATGCCATCTACCCATCTCATCCTCTGTCGTCCCCTTCTCCTCCTGCCCCCAATCCCTCCCAGCATCAGAGTGTTTTCCAATGAGTCAACTCTTCACATGAGGTGGCCAAAGTACTGGAGTTTCAGCTTCAGCATCATTCCCTCCAAAGAAATCCCAGGGTTGATCTCCTTCAGAATGGACTGGTTGAATCTCCTTGCAGTCCAAGAGACTCTCAAGAGTCTTCTCCAACACCACAGTTCAAAAGTATCGATTCTTTGGTGCTCAGCTTTCTTTACAGTCCAACTCTCACATCCATACATGACCACAGGAAAAACCATAGCCTTGACTAGACAGACATTTGTCGGCAAAGTAATGTCTCTGCTTTTGAATATGCTATCTAGGTTGGTCATAACTTTTCTTCCAAAGAGTAAGCGCCTTTTAATTTCATGGCTGCAGTCACCATCTGCAGTGATTTTGGAGCCCCCCAAAATAAAGTCTCACACTGTTTCCACTGTTTCCCCATCTATTTCCCATGAAGTGATGGGACCGGATGCCATGATCTTCGTTTTCTGAATGTTGAGCTTTAAGTCAACGTTTTCACTCTCCTCTTTCACTTTCATCAAGAGGCTTTTTAATTCCTCTTCACTTTCTGCCATAAGGGTGGTGTCATCTGCATATCTGAGGTTCTTGATATTTCTCCAGGCAATCTTGATTCCAGCTTGTGTTTCTTCCAGTCCAGTGTTTCTCATGATGTACTGTGCATATATGTTAAATAAGCAGGGTGACAATATACATCATTGACGTACTCCTTTTCCTATTTGGAACCAGTCTGTTGTTCCTTGTCCAGTTCTAACTGTTGCTTCCTGACCTGCATACAGATTCCTCAAGAGGCAGGTCAGGTGGTCTGGTATTCCCATCTCTTTCAGAATTTTCCACAGTTGATTGTGATCCACATAGTCTAAGGCTTTGGCATAGTCAATAAAGCAGAAATAGATGTTTTTCTGGAACTCTCTTGCTTTTTTGATGATCCAGCAGATGTTGGCAATTTGATCTCTGGTTCCTCTGCCTTTTCTAAAACCAGCTTGAACATCAGGAAGTTTACAGTTCACGTATTGCTGAAGCCTGGCTTGGAGAATTTTGAGCATTACTTTACTAGCATGTGAGGTGAGTGCAATTATGTGATAGTTTGAGCATTCTTTGGCATTGGCTTTCTTTGGGATTGTGATGAAAACTGACCTTTTCCAGTCCTGTGACCACTGCTGAGTTTTCCAAATTTGCTGGCATATTGAGTGCATCACTTTCACAGCATCATCTTTCAGGGTTTGAAATAGCTCAACTGGAATTCCATCACCTCCACTAGCTTTGTTTGTAGTGATGAGCAAACAATAAGTTTTCTTAATAATAAGTTTTTTTTCTTATGCTAAGACTCCTATTTTTCATGGATCAAGATTTCTCATGAAATTCATCAGGGAAAAGAATTAGAAAATACTTACTGCTTGAGTCCAGGTGTTCATGGATGCAAAACCAAGTCCATGATGGTTCTTGTGGACCATCTTTCTTTCTGAATTTTGCAGCTGAAAACATAGTATCTTCCATCTTTATAATATATGCTAGGAACACTAGAACCCTTGGTTGCTATAAAACTGTTACTTGAATCATATATAAAACTTATTTTTTAGACATTTCTGCTTTCAAATTCACATTTGATAGCCTCGTGTAGAATTCTGTCTTTCACTAATTACAAGCAATAATGGGCTTCCCAATTTCCTGCCTGAGAGTTTTATCTCTGAAAGGGCTGCTAATTATTTCCTTAAGCCCATTTGAAAAAGAGACATGGGCATTAAAAATGCAGTTAAAAATCAATCTATTTACTTTATAGATATTTTAAATTAAATTCTTTTATATGATGATCTGTAGGAAGTTACATACTTTGCCCTTATTAATTTATTCTTTTCTTCCTTCTGCTTAAATTACTCTCCTGAGTTTTAATTAATTCTCTGTCTTAAAGCTTTAGTGAGAACTTAGTCATAAAGTTCTATGAATATATTATTTTATTTATTTTTTTTGTTGATGAAATAGTCTGCACTGTTTTTATATATATATTTATTGCAAGTGATTCTTAAACTATAGTTAGAATTAGTTAAAAGACAAAAACATTTTCTTTATGAAATTATGTAACTCCTTTCTATTTTTCCTTTGTTGCCAGAAACTCAGTGATAGACTTACTAGTCAATAACAGGGTTTATGTTAGCCAGATTTACTAAGTGATTTCTGCCTTTCTCTCTCTTTCTCTGTCTCTATATGTTATCATAAGAATTTTATGCAAATTTTACCATAAGACATTTGCAGTGTATGCATCTTATTATGAATTGCCTTAAGTTGTTTTGGAAGCAGAATTGATATATTAGTTATGAATATAAAATACCTTTATTGTTATATATTTATCATATGCAATGGAAACAAAGACATAACATATGTGCTTACATGTGTTACTTAGAAGAAACATTCTTTAACTTCTCTTTGTTCTTTTCACCAAGCACTGTGTCCTTTACACAGAGGACAAGTTTTATAATGTGCCTCCTAAGTAAGGTCTTATTAGTCATAAAAGTGGTGTGGGCTACTAGATAATGGATAGATCTTATAAACTTAAATTTTACTTAAAAGATTTCAAAATGATATTACTAAGGATAAGAAAAACTCTGAAAAGTGAGCATTAGCCAGTGAATAAGAGATAGGTATTGGTCCAGCTAGCAGCTGGTTTGGCACTTAAAGTTAATCCTCTTTTCCTAAATGAATATTAATGATTTTACTGTATACCAGACTTAGACAAGAACATTCTGTGACAGTAGTGAGCAACACAAACAAGCTATCCCCTTATATTGATTAATATGAGTGACTGTTCCTTCTTTGTCACATACAGCTTTAATTTCACTCTTCCTCTATTCTAAATAATGTTATTAAGATCATCTATCACAAAATTGGGCTTACCTGGTAGCTCAGTGGTAAAGAATCCACCTGTAAAAGCAGGAGGCTCAGATTTGATCCTTGATCCAGGAAGACCCTCTGGAAAAGGAAATGACAACCCACTCCAGTATTTTTGCCTAGAGAATCTCATGGACAAGGGAGCCTATATGGTATAGTCTGTGGTGTCACAAAGAGTCGGACACGACTTAGCTACCAAATGACAACAATTCACAAAACTGCTCTAGTTTCCTGAAAAAAAGCCCTATTTCCATAAATCCCCTCAGAAGCATCTATGAAAAATCCCCTATTCAAAATGTCTTTTCTAACACATTTTTACTGGGATACATCTTGTGTTGTGTGGTTTGCTTGGTGCAAAGATGTATAAACACTGTATGGAATAGTGACAAAGTGGAGTTTCTACAGAGATGCAACTTCTCTGCTATAAACCAAGATCCGCTTCCTCATATTGAGCAGCTCTGCCATGCCCTTTGTCTCTATGAGTTCAACATACTGCACTGCCCACAGCTGGCTGGTGAGCTCTTACCAGATTGAGTTTGGGTCTTTATTTGAGCATCTTCATGGTTGGGTTTGTTTTGTTCGTCTGCTTTCCCAGTAATAGGGTCCCTTGGATTGGATGCTGTCGTGATTGTTATCTGAACAGATTTGTATTCTTCCTCATTGAAGCTGCTTTCTAATATCCTGACCCCTGATCCTATGGTCTGCTTACATGTTCAGTGTCCTCAGTGTTTATGGTGAAGAAGATAAAAGGTTTAATGAAAGATGGGCATAGGTCAAATAATTCTTTACCCAAAACTGATCCAGGGGTTAAGAAGTTCAAAAGATCTCTTTATATCTATGCTTTGAACAAACTTTACCTTATAAGTTTTTAAATAACTTAAGGGCATTTGTTATTGCAAATATATTTCCATTTTTTCATACTTTTCAAACTAAAAGAAGCATAGTCACATAAAAAAAAAACCTGGATATACCTATGGAAATCTGTTTGTCTCCATGGTTCTAGATTTCCAAAATCTTTTCTATATATTTTTTTTCATGAAAGATGTGGACTAGGAGTAGTGATCTGATTACACATCACAAGGCTATTACTTATTTTATTATGCTCAGTAACCAAGACCTTTCCACCTCATCTAAGTTATAAGGCAGCAATTGCAAAACACATGAACATTTCATGTTTCTCCAAACATTTTAATTTTTCTAAAAATAATTTAGAAATTCTCCTGTTTAATTTGAAAATAGAGGAAATTCTCATAGCAGATTCAGATTTTACCCTATAATTGGGCCAAATATGCTTTAACAGTCTTCCTATTTGTAAGTAAATATATTTTGCATCAGTATGTTTTAATTTTCTATTTATCTTTTTGTCTAAAACCTGTTACATTCTTCCAAATTACTAAAACTAATAACTTTGATTGGCTGTAAGTACAATGACTTTCTCTTTTGAATTATGTGTTTGGCACTAGATGTGTGAGTAGTCAATGCATAGAAAATGATTGAATGCATTTCTACTATAAGAATTAAACACAGAAATCAATCAACATTCCAATCTGATTTACTGTGGATGGATGATACCAATCATTCAGTACCTCTGACACTGGCCATAAATATTTTATGTTAATGGTCATATCCTGGATTATTTCCATTGGCTTGGAGGCAGGCAAGTTGACTGAAAGTCACAAACTTACAGCAAATAAGCTCATAAATTAATAATTTATAGAATAGAACATTGTAAAACTATGCCCCTTAATACATTTTTCCCTGCCTTCTACTTCTGTGAGAAGCTTCATATGAATGACAAGAACCTATGTAAATATTTGATAGATATTAGAGATGAACAAACAAATAAATAATTGTGGAAGTCAGTTCATAGTCTCTCTAATTTAGTATCCCTTAGACTGTATATATTTAAAATGCTACTTTCTCTAGCACCAATTCCTTCAATGAAATCTTTTATTTTTAGGTTGCGTTCCATTTAAAGTCATTATTCTGCTCACCCTTAAACTCTGAGTTTCATCTGTATCATTTTATTGAAGCAACTTAAAAAAAAATTATTGGAGTATAGTTGCTTTGGACTTCTCTGTTGACTCAGTGGAAAAGAATCCACCTGCCAAGCAGAAGGCATGAGTTTGATTCCTGAGTTGGGAAGATCACCCGGAGTAGGAAATGGCAACCCATTCTAGAATTCTTGCCTGGGAAAGCCCATGGACAGAGGAGCCTAGCAGGCTTCAGTCCATGGGGTCACAGAGTTGGACACGACTTAGCAACTAAATGGCAGCAAAAGCATAGCTGCTTTACAGTGTTGTGTGATTTTCTGTTGTACAGCAAACTGAATCAGCTATACGTATACATGTAGCTTCTTTTATTTTTTAATTCATACTATGTGAAGTAAGTCAGAAAGAAAAAGACAAATGTCATACATTAACACATAATATATAGAGTCTAGAGAAAATGGTACAGATGAACCTGTTTACTGAAGCAATTTCTTTCAGATTTTAAATCCTAGTGTTGGTAAATCTACTGGGCATTCTTAGCCCAAATTGCAGAACTACTCCTGGGACCCCTGTTACAGAGAGTACTGCATATCATAATGACATAATATGCACAAAGCAAATATATATATTTTTAAAATGCACAAATGTGTTGCTCATTCAAAGACCAACACAGTGGGAGAGGAAAATCTATAACCCTAAATATCCATTCTTATTCCTATCTTCTCTAAATGAAAAGCAACTGGGCCAGAATGGAGCAGAGATTTACTTATTGTGTAGTTGCCAAAATCATATATGTTGTTCGCTGTGTTTTGCAGAGCAGTTGATCAGTAGAAGCATTTAGGTGAGAAAAATGACAAATTACTTGATTTTCTAAATCTTCCCTCTCAGCATAAACTTGAAAGTTTATTCTATAAAAGAATATTGTTTCTTGTGTTGCTGAGCAAGCTTTGCTTTTCTTTAATTTCCAATTCATGGTTCTGGAGTTACCCACAGTTTGCTGGGTTTTCACACTAGCTGCAGGTGGTAGTTAAACAACGTTTTGTTTCACTGAATAATTCATATTGCTCTAGAATATATATGTACATTTAACTTATTACATGTATTCAGATATTGCTGTAAGAAGGTGAAGATCAAAATTTATATGATGAATTTATATAGTGACATGAAATTATTTTGTAGTATTTTCTTAATAATGAAAACGTACATTTGCCTAAACATTTACCCTTAGACAGGTAATGCACCATTTAAAGAAGAGACCTATCAAGTGTTCTGATTTCCCCCAATCCTCGCTCACATTTTTGCAACAATTTACTCTTATCCTTCTTGGAACCATCCTCGCCTGATCTCTCCCTGCAACTCTCCTGATTGCTATGTAACAACATAAAATAACAATGAATAACAGAAGTAGTAATAATTATTACTATGATTATGTTTAAATACACTCTCATGTTTATTGTACCTTTGAGAGGCAGATTGCACTCATATTTCTCCATTTACTTGTTACCTCTTGGAGTTTCTCTTGACTTGGTCTTGACTACATTTTTCTTCTTCTTTTCCCTAAACAATCTCATTCATATTCACAGCCTCAGTTAGAATACATATGGCTATGAATTCCAAACTTATGTCTTCAGCTCCACCCTCCTCATAAATACAGACCTTATATGTAATTAACATATCCTGTTATGTACCTGAAATGTGTCCCCCAATATGCCAGATATTAAAGTCATTATCTTCCCCCACAGTTCTTCTTTTCCCATTGGTCTACATCTCTGAATGTAGCCAGAATCTGTCTATAAAAGCCGCATCCCTGGCACCCATACTTGATGCCACACTTCAACTCCTCCCAATAAGAAATACATCCTCAACAATGTAATTTCACATCTTCAGGGTCTCTAGAGTCAATCATTTTCCCCCAACCCACTCTAAGCATCCCAAGGTCAAATTATCTGTCTCCTCTTAGCTGAATTTTCCACATACCTTCCTTTTCTGCCTTAATCTTTCTCCATGATATGGCCAGAGTGGGACCTTTAAATACATACATGGTGGTATCATTCTCTTTCTTAAGGCTGTTCAGTGGCTTCCCACTACTTTTACAGTAAAAGTCACGATCCCCAATGTGCCTCTCTGGGGCTGTACCTCAGGTCGCCCCCTTTCTTTCCAGCTTCATCTTATACCAAACATACTCTACTCTTTCCACAAGTCACATTTGCACTCTTTTGGTTCTTCAAAATAGAAAGCTCCCCCCAAATACTGCTCTCCTGTCCCGGATACCCTTTCTTCCTTCTTATGCAGGAAACACCCATTCTTCTTTAGACCAAATATAACTTCCCAAGGTAGCCGCTTCTGAGTTCCTAAACTAGCCATATTCTTCTATCATTTCCAGCTACCACTCCACTACTTCTCTTCACAGGAACTATCCCGGTTTTGTTCACATCAGTTCAGTTCAGCTCAGTCGCTCAGTTGCTCAGTCGTGTCTGACTCTTTGCGACCCATGGACTGTAGCACACCAGGCCTCCCTGTCCATCACCAGCTCACGGAGTTTACTCAAACTTATGCCCATTGAGTCAGTGATGCCACCCAACTATTTCATCCCCTGTCGTCCCCTTCTCCTCCTGCCTTCAATCAGGGTCTTTTCAAATGAGTCAGTTCTTTGCATCAGGTGGCAAAATTATTGGAGTTTCAGCTTCAATTCCAGTCCTTCCAATAAATATTCAGGACTGATTTCCTTTAGGATGGACTGATTGAATCTCCTTGCAGTCCAAGGGACTCTCAAGAGTCGTCTCCAACACCACAGCTCAAAAGCATCAATTCTTCAGTGCTCAGCTTTCTTTATAGTCTAACACTCATATCCATACATGACTACTGGAAAAACCATACCCATGACTAAGATGGATCTTGTTGGCGAAGTAAAGTCTCTGCTTTTTAATATAATGTCTATGTTGGTCATAAGTTTTCTTAAAGGAGTATGCATCTTTTAATTTCACGGCTGCAGTCACCATCTGCAGTGATTTTGGAGCCCGCCCCCTCCCCCCAAAAAAAGTGTGCCACTGTTTCCATCGTCTCTCCATCTATTTGCCATGAAGTGATGGGACCGGATGCCATGATCTTAGTTATCTGTGTGTTGAGTTTTAAGCCCACTTTTTCATGCTCTTCTTTGACCTTCATCAAGAGGCTCTTTAGTTTTTCTTCACTTTCTGCCATGAGGATGGTGTCATCTGCATATCTGAGATTATTGATATTTCTCCTGGCAATCTTGATTCCAGCTTGTGCTTTATCCAGCCCAGCAGTTCTCATGATGTACTCTGCATATAAATTAAATAAGCAAGGTGACAAAATACAGCCTTGACGTATTCCTTTCCCTATTTGGAACCAGTCTGTTGTTCCATGTCCAATTCTAACTGTTGCTTCCTGACCTGCATATAGATTTCTCAGGAGGCAGGTCAGGTGGTCTGGTATTCCAATCTCTTTCAGAATTTTCCATAGTTTATTGTGATCCACACAGTCAAAGGCTTTGGCATAGTCATAAAACAAATATATGATTTTTTGGAACTCTCTTGCTTTTTTGATAATCCAGGGAACGTTGGCAATTTGATCTCTGGTTCCTCTGCCTTTTCTAAATCCAGCTTGAACATCTGGAAGTTCACAGTTCACATATTATTGAAGCCTGACTTAGAGAATTTGGAGCCTGACTTTACTAGCGTGTGAGATAAACGCAACTGTGCAATAGTTTGAGCATTCTTTGGCATTGCCTTTCTTTGGGACTGGAATGAAAATTGACCTTTTCCAGTCTCCTGGCCACTGCTGAGTTTTCCAAATTTGCGGGCATACTGAGTGCAGCACATTCACAGCATCATCTTCCAGGATTTGAAATAGCTCAACTGGCATTCCATCACCTCCACTAGCTTTGTTCATAGTGATGCTTCCTAAGGCCCACATGGTTTCACATTCCAGGATATCTGTCTCTAGGTGAGTGATCACACCATTGTGATTATCTTGGTCATGAACATCTGTTTTGTACAGTTCTTCTGTGTATTCTTGCCACCTCTTCTTAATATCTTCTGCTTCAGTTAGGCACATGCCATTTCTGTCCTTTATCGAGCTCATCTTTGCATGAAATGTTCCCTTGGTATCTCTAATTTTCTTGAAGAGATCGCTAGTCTTTCCCATTCTATTGTTTTCCTCTATTTCTTTGTGTTGATCACTGAGGGTGGCTTTCTTATCTCTCCTTGCTATTCTTTGGAACTCTGCATTCAAATGGGTATCTTTCCTTTTCTCTTTTGCTTTTCACCTCTCTTCTTTTCCAACCTATTTGTAAGGCCTCCTCAGACAACCATCTTGCCTTTTTGCATTTCTTTTTCTTGGTGATGGTCTTGCTCCCTGCCTCCTATACAGTGTCACAAACTTCCATCCATAGTTCATCAAGCACTCTATCAGATCTAGTCCCTTAAATCTATTTCCCACTTCCACTGTGTAATCATTGCTGCTGCTGCTGCTAAGTCGCTTCAGTCGTGTCCGACTCTGTGCGACCCCATAGACGACAGCCCACCAGGCTCCCCTGTCCCTGGGATTCTCCAGGCAAGAGCACTGAAGTGGGGTGCCATTTCTTCTCCAATGCATGAAAGTGAAAAGTGAAAGAGAACTCATTCAGTCATGTCCAACTCTTTGCGACCCTATGGACTGCATCCTACCAGGCTCCTCTGTCCATGGGATTTTCTAGGCAAGAGTACTGGAGTGGATTGCCATTGCCTTCTCTTTATAATCATTAGGGATATGATTTAGGTCATACCTGAAAGGTCTCGTTGTTTTCTGTACTTTCTTCAATTTAAGTCTTTATTTAGTAATAAGGAGTTCATGATCTGAGCCACAATCAGCTCCCAGTCTTGTTTTTGCTGACTGTATAGAGCTTCTCCATCTTTGGCCGCAAAGAATATAATCAATCTGATTTCAGCATTGACCATCTGGTGATATCCATGTGTAGAGTCTTCTCTTGTGTTGTTGGAAGAGGGTGTTTGCTATGACCAGTGTGTTCTCTTGGCAAAACTCTATTAACCTTTGCCCTGCTTCATTCCTTATTCCAAGGCCAAATTTGCCTGTTACTCCAGGTGTCTCCTGACTTCCTGCTTTTGCATTCCAGTCCCCTATAATGAAAAGGACATCTTTTTTGGATGTTACTTCTAAAAGGTCTTGTAGATTTTCATAGAACTGTTCAACTTAAGCTTCTTCAGCATTAGTGTTTGGACATAGACTTGGATTACTGTGATATTGAATGGTTTGCCTTGGAAACGAACAGAGATCATCCTGTCATTTTTGAGATTGTACCCAAGTACTACATTTCAGATTCTTGTTGACTATGATGGCTACTCCATTTCTTCTAAGGGATTTTTGCCCACAATAGTAGATATAATGTTCATCTGAGTTAAATTCACCATTTCCAGTCCATTTTAGTTCGCTGATTCCCAAAATGTCAGTGTTCACTCTTGCCATCTGTTTGACCACTTCCAATTTGCCTTGATTCAGGGACCTAACATTCCAGGTTCCTATGCGATGTTGCTCTTTATACATTGGACCTTGCCTCCATCACCAGTCA
The DNA here is from genome assembly GCA_006410935.1 of Redunca redunca. Taxonomy (NCBI): domain Eukaryota; kingdom Metazoa; phylum Chordata; class Mammalia; order Artiodactyla; family Bovidae; genus Redunca; species Redunca redunca. The sequence continues at coordinate 112,784 of SJYQ01004965.1, forward strand.
CATCCACAGCTGGGCGTTGTTTTTGCTTTGGCTCCATCTCTTCATTCTTTCTGGAGTTATTTCTCCACTGATCTCCAGTAGCATACTGAGCACCTACCACCCTGGGGAGTTCATCTTTCAGAATCCTATCTTTCTGCCTTTTCATACTTTTCATGGGGTTCTCAAGGCAAGAATACTGAAGTGGTTTGCCATTCCCTTCTCCAGTGGACCACATTTTGTCAGAATTTTCCATCATGACCCGTCCATCTTGGGTGGCCTTAGACAGCATGGCTCATAGTTTCATTGAGTTAAACACGCGTGTGGTCCATGTAATTAGATTAGTCAGTTTTCTCTGATTTTGGTTTTCACTCTGTCTACCCTCTGATGGAGAAGGATAAGAGGTTTATGGAAGCTTCCTGATGGATATATGCATTTAAACATTTATACATTATATAATGGGTTAGCCAAACAGTTCATTTGGGATCTTCTGTAAGCTCTTGTGGAAAAGCCCAAATGAACTTTCTGGACCACTCAATGTATATAGCTGCATAGCACATTTTTTGCACTTATTTTGGTGTATATCTAGTAACTTCCCTGTAAACTAGTCTTTTACTTCTGTAAGTACCCACATATGAGGGAGACATTTAAAAATATTTCCAGTTAACTCGCTTAAATTTAAGAACAGAAAACTCCAAGATTCAAGCATTCTAATTATTCCCTATTTTCATAAAGCCAACTCCATTAATGTATCTCTTTCTTCTGACCTTGTAAGTAGCTTTTTTTGGCAAACATAATGTTGATAGTTTGATTACATGTTGTGCTGTTGATTTAAGGAGCTGCTTCTATGATGACACTGACTAGGAATGCAAGGCTTTGCAGCTCCTATTCGCAGAGTGTAGAATTAAGATAATACTGTCCAGTCTGATATTCTTACTCTTCGTGTTTATCTTTTTGCTCATCTCTTTGTAAGCACAAGTGAGGATGCATAAATATGAGCAAATACATTCTCAGTGAAGTCAATGTTCACTAGTGCCCCATTATTTATTTCCTGTCCTACAGGCTGTAAGCTCTATTGATCCCTACTCTTAGCCAGCATCTAATCTCATAACCTTTAAGACTCCAAAAGTGGAGACACTCAAAATCTATATTGAATTTCAATTCTTTCCAAAGGCTTTTCTAAGGAGAACAGCATGAAACAGTGATTCTTTCTCCAGAACTGATAATTGGTTTCTAGCCCCAGTTCCTAGCAACTCCATGATCCTGAGTCATTTGACCATTCTGTTCTTTAATTTCCTCATGCACAAAATGTGGAACTTAATGAATTGATTCCGTGGATATTTTCCTTGTTGATAATTCACAAGTCAGAGTAAAATTCAGTATATTGATATTTGATTGCATACACTAAAGTATATAAAATGTTTAGAAAACTAAAACTTTAATATTGATATTTAATATAGATATGCAAGTATGTATGTATGTATACATATAATAAATTACATTTATATAAGCAAATGTATATAACTGTAAGAAAATTATTCTCATCCTCAAGTGTTAAAAAGAAGAGGGACTTCCCTGGTTGTCTAGTGATTAGGACATCATCCTCCCATTGCTAGGGGCCTGGGTTCAATCTCTGGTCAGGGAACTAACATCCTGCAAAGCACGCAGAACAGCCAAAGTTAAGTAAATAAATAAATATAAAAGAAAAATTAGATATATCAGATTATTTTATCTGTAAATAATACTAATGGCAAAAACACACTTGATTTGAATCATTTGGTTTGAATTAGTTAACTGTGTCATAACTTATTATTTGGAATTGAATTTTACTGTTACATATTCTTAGCATCATTTGAATAATTAAACTCATCATTAAATTTAGATAATCTAAATTCCTAATTCTACTTGGCTGACAAGGTCAATTTTACATTATCCAAATAGTAAATGAATTCAACAAGAAATACACATGGCAGCAGATACTCTGTTTATAGCTTCAGGCTAAAGTATTTTCTATTGCTATAGTCCATATTACATATTTTCAATATACTTGGAAATTAGACTTAATTCTCTCTTCTTTAAAAAAAATCTGAACTTGCCTCCCAAGGAGAAACTCGAGGCAATGTCAGCTCCATAATTTGTGAGGCCTAGCACAAAATTAAAATGTGGGGCCTTTGTTCAGAAAGAGGAAACGGTGCTAAGAAGTAAAACTTCTCCCTCCCCTTTTTTTTCTGCACCATTTCTCTTGGTTAGTCATGGCATTTCATTTCATTAGCTATTTTAGTCATTTACACTTAAATTTTTAAAAGAATTAATATAAATTTGCTTTATATTCATATTTATATTGAACAAGAATGGTGTCAAGTGAAAAAATGAACATTAAGTAGTACACAGACTCACCAAAATTATACAATCTCTATTTTGAAGCTTGTGGCTTGCATGTGTATTTCACTCTTGCCAGAATAGTGTAAACAATGTGAAAAAGTAACATCACTATTTTTATCTAACATCTTGCAATATTCACATTTGGTGGACATTTTCTACCTTTGACTGATAAATAAGGTAGGACTGATAGAAAAGTTAGTGTGGGTTACCCTTTCCCAGTTCATCCCTATCCTCATTTTTTTTGTAAGTGACTGGCTAATACTAGAAGGTAACATAGGTGAACCCATGGATTTACTTGATTCTTCCTTCATAATTTTTGGTACATTTTAATTATTTAGTAGGGCTTTCCTGGTGGCTCAGTGGTAAAGAATCCACATGCAATGCTGAAGACCACTGGCAATGCAAGAGATGCTGTTTCAACCCTTGCGTTGAGAAGACTCCCTGGAGTAGGAAATGGAAACCTACTCCAGTATTCTTGCCTGGAGAATCCCATGGACAGAGAAGCCTGGCAGTCTAGAGTCCTTGGGGTCACAAAGAGTTGGACATGGCTAAGCGACTAAACCACTACACACCATAATTATTTAACAATTGTTTCAAATAAATGAATAATGAAAATTTTTATAGAACCAGTTAAGTCTTCTCTACCAGGAAGCTTACTCTAAAATGAAGACAAATGATGTGGAAGGAATGGCAAAACTATCTTGTCATACATTTAGATATTTATTAATTAAGATGAGAAAACCAGTACTAATGTACCTTCTTCTCTACAAGAAGAGATCTTTCAGATTCTATTTCAGATTCATATTCTAGCCACTCACCCAAACATGCAGAAAGTATGGGTTTTCACCACTCAAGGTCTGTACCCAAAGAGAAATGGGAAAGGAGATTCTTGAACCTAAGTAAAACACCTTCTCTCCATCCTTTTGTTAGGCGTAGATTTCAGAAAAAGAGTCAAGGGGTTCAGAGGTCATTTATTTTGACAGAAGTATACACCATTCCAGAGATCCTGGAAAAAAAACAAAACAAAACAAAACAAAAAAAAACACCCTCCTGTCACTAGTTTTAGTTACCAAACCCAGTCTCACCAGCAGAGTCTCCTCCTCCTCCTGGTTATATATGTATGGCTTACCCCAGCCCCCTCCAAACTCAGAAAGTCAGGCAACTGTAAGAACCACTGTAGAGACTTGAGCTAGCATGGCACATGGACTACTCATCTTTCACCAGCGCCGTCGTGTTCAGTGAACCAGAAGTGGTGATGGAAAGAGAATGCTGTGGCCATGCGCTGTCTGTATCAGCTTAGCCTTTGTCCTGCTCGTGAGGGGCTTCATTGAAAGGTATTTATTTACATATCTGTTCATTTAAAAGAGGGAAGTGGGACAGTGTATAGTGTACATTTTAGATATTTCTGCTTTATTGACTATGCCAAAGCCTTTGACTGTGTGGATCACAATAAACTGGGGAATATTCTTCAAGAGATGGGAATACCAGACCACCTGACCTGCCTTTTGAGAAACCTAGATGCAGGTCAGGAAGCAACAGTTAGAACTGGACATGGAACAATAGACTGGTTCCAAATAGGAAAAGGAGTACATCAAGGCTGTATATTGTCACCCTGCTTATTTAACTTATATGGAGAATACATCATGAGAAACGCTGGGCTGGAAGAAGCACAAGCTGGAATCAAGATTGCTGGGAGAAATCTCAATAAGCTCAGATATGCAGATGACACCACTCTTATGCCAAAAAGTGAAGAGGAACTAAAAAGCCTCTTGATGAAAGTGAAAGAGGAGAGTGAAAAGTTGGCTTAAAGCTCAACATTCAGAAAATGAAGATCATGGCATCCAGTCCCATCACTTCATGGGAAATAGATGGGGAAACAGTGGAAACAGTGTGAGACTATTTTTGGCTGGGGGTTCCAAAATCACTGCAGATGGTGATTGCAGCCATGAAATTAAAAGACGCTTACTCCTTGGAAGAAAAGTTATGACCAACCTAGATAGCATATTCAAAAGCAGAGACATTACTTTACCAACAAAGTTCCGTCTAGTCAAGGCTATAGTTTTCCAGTGGTCATGTATGGATGTGAGAGTTGGACTGTGAAGAAGGCTGAGAGCCGAAGAATTGATGCTTTTGAACAGGGGTGTTGGAGAAGACTCTTGAGAGTCCTTTGGACTGCAAGGAGATCCAACCAGTCCATTCTGAAGGAGATCAGCCCTGGGATTTCTTTGGAAGGAATGATGCTGAAGCTGAAACTCCAGTTCTTTGGCCACCTCATGCGAAGAGCTGACTCATTGGAAAGGACTCTGATGCTGGGAGGGATTGGGGGTGGGAGGAAAAGCGGAGGACAGAGGATGAGATGGCTGGATGGCATCACCAACTCGATGGACATGAGTCTGAGTGAACTCCGGGAGTTGGTGATGGACAGGGAGGCCTGGTGTGCTGTGATTCATGGGGTTGCAAAGAGTCGGACACGACTGAGTGACTGAACTGAACTGATGCCAAGTATGCAGGCGGTCAGTTTGAAAAGAGAGAAAGAGATCAGTTAAGGTGTCAGCGTGAAAAAGGAGAAATACATTTGTCAAAATGGAAAGGCAAAGATAAATCTGTGGCATCTCTGGTCTTTAAAATGCTGAGGCTAAAAGGGAACTGCGGTGAGAGCTGGTGAACATGAAGGAGACACCAGCATCCACCTTTCCCACTAGGGAATCAGGGTAATGGCAGGTTAGGAAGGATTGGTCTCTTCATGGTTCATTCAGTCTGCCTGATTTACACTTTTTAAAAGTCCTTTGGAGTTGGTTTTTTTTTTTTTTTTTTTTGAATAGAGAAAAATCAAGATGTATTTGCTATATTAAGCACACTTAACTTAGCAGAGAAAATTTTCCAGGACATTGTACCTCAAGTGTATAATCATTCATTCTCTGAAAACAGTCATTATAAACAAAACTATGTCTTTGTAACCAGAGTCTCTCTTGAAAGGATGCTTGATCCATCATAAATACAGCTAAATTGGCCAGAGTTGAATCACAACTGTATCCACCTTAGCCTCTGGGCTTTAGGTCTTTATCTTGAAATCTACTTCCATACATGTAACATGGCAAGAGGGAGCACGGCAGGCCAAACATGATCAAACATTTCATGAGTCTCAATGTCTCTCATTTTTCCTAGAATTCTATTAGCTTGAGCACTATTACATATTTATCTCCTATAAAATCCCCAAGTAGACAATGTACTTACAAGGCTGCTGGAGTTTTTTTCTTCCTGTGGGTGGTGTGTGTGTGTGTAAGTGCCAGGCACAAGCTGAAGGATCTTCTTCATTCTCCTGTGATTGTAAATTCTTCATTCTCTAGCAAAAAAAAAAAAAAAAGTTTTCAAGAAAAAAAAATACTGGGCAAAACCAACTTACAAACATGTATAAATGTCTGAGAAACTTGTCAATATAGTAATATAATAAGTTAATATCAATTTCCAAACTTACACCTGGGTAGACAGTAGTGATAGAATTGTGAACAAGTTTGACCTAGATTCAGGTCTCATGTAACACAAACAAAATTGTTTACATTGCCAAAGAAATGCTAAATGTGAAATTTCAGATGCCAGCTTGAGGAAAAGTAGTTTTTATGTATTACTAAAGAAAAATCATCCTGTTTCTAATTTTCACAAGGCACTTTGACACTTAGTGTCTTAGAATAGTGCAGTCAACAATTGTGTACCTCATATGAGCTCCTGATGCGTTCCTGTACCTCACATGTGCTCTAACAAAGGACCTTCCTGAGAAAGTCCAGTAAGACATAAAATAATCATTCATAGATCCATGTTTCCTACTTTAAATTTCAATGACCATTCAATTCTATGATTTTGCAAAATAACAAAATGAGCCAGAGGAGTCCTGGAATCCAGATGCTCTGATTGGTTAGGATGTTCTGCAAAACCAAACTTATTCTGAAACTTGATATATTATGTGGAATCCATAGGAGAATGCAAAGCAAAGAGGAGTTGTAAGACAGCTTTTGTTAATATCACAAATTTGAGGTCCATAGTTACATTAATGATACAAAGAAATTGGAGTGTTTTCCATCTTTTGAGGATTGAGGACACAATTTCTGATTCACTACTGAGAAGTTTTCTTTGACTCTTGAGAAAGACAAAGCAGGATTCAAAAAGTTATACTTAAATATGGGAAGGGTTATCAAGATGTAGTGTGTAAAGGAGGGAGACAGAAGAAAATTTTTGGTAGCTTTACAAGAAAGATTGAGTAACTTAAAAATTCATCAGTTTCTTAAGGAAAAAAAATAATTAGCCTTTTGTACAGGTTAAAAACTATAAAGAATTGAACAGATGGAATTCTGACTTTTCCTTCTTTAAAAATGTTAACTGAATAAAATTTAAATAATGATCAAATAGCAACTGGAGGGGTAATTCAGTTACAAAATTTGCTGAAGTGGATAAAATCCACGAAACTAGTTAAATTAATATTGATATTGATATAAAAACAAATGAAGTGTTTTAAACAGTAAGAAATATTGTACTCTCCCTTTCTCTGTTTCCCACTTTCTCTGAATAAATAACTAAAGCCTGTTCCAAATTCACTGATTATAATTATATGCAAACATGTATGTCTTTTTCTGGAAGAAGCAGTTTCTCTCACTGATTTTCTGGATAACAAAGCACCCCTCTCTCTGCAGAGAGCAATGGAGGAGCAGTGTTTGGGGGATGATTTGTTAGATCTATGGTACATACTGCCTCAACTTGTGGAATGAAATCTTTTGCCAGCAGAAAAGTGGTAGAGGGAGTCAAGCGGGCAAGATTTAAGGAATCCATGACTGAATGGAGAAGGGAACAGCTACCCGCTCCAGTATTCTAGCTTGGAGAATTCCATGGACTGCATGGTCCATGGGGTTGCAAAGAGTCAGACACAACTCAGAGACTGAACTGAACTGAACTGAAGTGTCACAGTGTGCCTAGTATTTTGTGTTTCAGAAGGGAAATTGGGTTAGTCATTGGGCTGGAGGCCTCATATCTGTTCCCCATATCCTATGGTCTTTGGACTACTTTAATCAAACATTTTAGAGAAATGTAAGATCATATTAAATTCCCCAAACCATCAAGGGCCACTGAAAATCTCACTTCTGTGGCTTGGGAACTTCTGCTAAATTATTTAAATTGTATTCCAAAGTAAATTTGCCCTTGGTGATATGGGGTCTCCGTGAGTGTTGGGATTTTCCTGCTGTTAGACTCAGATCACTTCTTAAATATAAAATGACTTCTTTCTACTTAGAAAACAATAGAAAATAAATCAAAATCGTATAAGCTTGGGATTGAATATCAGTTTCAAAAATAACTAGACATTTAACTTTAGAATCTTAATTAGCAAAAATGGAATTTATTTTCTAAATTTCTTTGTATTAAAATACCACAATTGTCACCACCACCATCAACATCATCACCATCATTATCATCACCAATACCATCACCACCACCATCATCACCATCGTCATTATCACCACCATCCTTATTACCATAACTTGATATCATAGTTAAGAACAGTTTTAAATGTAAAATATAAATTGCTTGGCGCCAGGATAGATTTTAATTCTAAGACCTATTCTGAGTCTTATCCTTCTGAGAAGTGCTTTTACTTTCTAATCTCCATTTCCTTCTTGTCTCCATTTTTAAAAAATTCCTGGTATTTTACAAAGCTTGTTTTATTTGTTTTGTTAAACAAAGTTTAGAAGAATGTTCCCACAGAGAAAAGACAGTCTTAAAGTACAGTGCATGTAAGCCTGAGTGAAGACTGAAGGCGACCATGTGTTACTTGACTGGCAGGCCCATTCTTTCCGGGAGTAATGGCTGTGCTGATGCCATCTCTTCATTTGCTTGTACACTTCATACTCACTCAGTTCATCTTTGTTTGGATGGAGAACTAGACTATTCTTTGAAAGAGAGGGGGGAAAAGTATATTTTGCTTGAGCTATTACATTTCGGCATTCTTCCATAATGCAGAGGTTTTCTTTTTCTCCACCCTCTAATCCTGAATGTTTTACTTCTCAAAAATAAACTTAAAGCTTCTAAACTTCCTGAGGATTTCAATTTGAACGATTTTCTATCTCCTCAAAATGAATGGTCACTATTGACAAAAAAAGAAAAGAAAATAGAAAATGAGGAATTTTTCCTTCACATCTCCCAGTGATTTTTAGATTGAGAAACTGGTACCTGAATAATGTGATTTATTTATTTATTTATTTATTTAAAATTTTTATTTTAACTTTAGTTTACTTTACATTACTGTATTGGTTTTGCCAAACATTGAATTCATGTCAATGTGATTTAGATTTAGATTAATCTGAGATGCAAGGGTTTGCTGAAACAAACAATGTTAATTTGCATTTATATGGAACCGGATTGCCATCTCAGATTACTGTGGAGATTCAGGCTGAGAGCATTACAAACCTCATTTGAAAATTAAAATACACGAAATTCATCATCTTGTTATTATATGAATGGGTTGTTCTCTTATCTGTGAAGATGTAAATATGGATGACAGGGAAATGCGTATAATAAAAATTGTGCCATGAATTTCATGTGTGCATACTTAGTTCCTTTTTCTCGGGGAATTACATCCATTCATTCACTGTCTCGCCCTTTCTTAACGTATGGAAAACAATTCCCAATCTATAAAATTGAACACTCGACAAAGATAATACAGTTTAAGATACTTAAATATCTAAGAAATAAAGTGACAAAGGTAGACAGTGAACATTTAACTTTATGTGCATCAACATTTGCATATTTAAACATGCTGATAAGCGGACCAAAATAATCTGAGAGACTGACAGCAAAAACTTTCACTCTAAAAAAGATTACTATATCACACACATACATTTTGTGCTCATTGATCTTGTGTTTCTATAAAGCCAGGCCACAGAAGCGTCTACAAATATGAGCGTGTCTGAGCTTCCGTCTTTTGTAACAATGGATTAAAAACTGATAGCACTAATAATCATGAGATTTTTATCATTTCTGTTGTTACTTGATGATTTCCATGACAGTTGAATGAACGAAGACATTGATTAAAAACTGAATATGCCTGTTATTTGCTTCTGTGCCCAAATAGTTTCTTCATGTATAACTTGGTGTTGGTTCTGCTACTGTAATTTGCCACCGTTTTGTAATGAATAGAAATACCAAATCACTTTGTTGGCCACTAGGAACTAACATGGTGCTGTAGGTCAGCTGTACCCGCTGCCAAAGCCCAAACAAATCAACTCATAGTAAAGATCAAATTTGTGTTTACCAGAGGCAAGGGATGAGGGGAGGAGGAATTGGTTGAAGGTGTTCAGAGGTACAGACTTAATTAAAAGATGAAAAAATACTAAGGATGTAATGTACAATATGATTACAATTAATGTGGCTTTATGTTATATGTAAAACTTAAGGGCGTAAACACTGAGTTCTCATCACAAGAAAAACATTTTTCCCTTGTTTTTTCCTTTTGTGTCTATATGATATGATGGATGTTCACTATACCTACTCTAGTAATCATTTCATGATGTATGAAAGTCAAACCATCATGTATAAACCTTCAACTTATACAAGATGACAAAAAATGTAGATAGTCAAGCACTTTGACTGTGGAGATTAAATTGCAGTGAGATAGGTCAACACCCTGAAGCTCATGTGGTTTGTTTGTGTGTGTGTGACATTATTTTTTAAGGTGTGAAAGATTTGAGCAGGTTTTTATATTTAGTCAGAAAAGTCAGTAGAAATTAAAGGTAGATCCTAGTGTATAATTTTAAAGTTGAGAAAATTAACTGTTTTCAGAGGACTAAAGGGATTTCAAATATTAAATTATGAAAATTAGAAAAAATTCAGATACGAAAGATACAGATGGTAAATGAACACACGAAAAGATGTTAGTCATTATTATTCATGAAATAAATGCAAATTAAAATCACAATTATATACCACTACCCTCCTATTAGAATGGGTAAAAATCGATAAAATATATAGACACTTATTGTCCTGTTACTCACATGTCAGGAGCATCTTTATGGCCCCAACACTCAGTGAAGATTTAACTGAGATCATCTCTTTCTCTCTCTTTTGCTATAACTTTAAAATTTCCTTTTTTTACTTTCTGTTCATCAAATGTGGATTTTTTTTCTCCTTAAGTTTGAATTATAGACTGTTTTCCTAGGTGAGAACAGTCTTCCCTCGAGCCTCAGTGGTAAAGAATCTGCCTGCCAATGCAGGAGATGTGGGTTTGATCTCTGGGTCTGGAAGATCTCCTGGGAAAGGAAATGGCAACCCACTCTAGTATTCTTGCCTGGGAAACTCCATGAACAGAGGAGCCTAGAGGGCTACAGTCCATGGGGTCACAAGAGTCCAGCATGACTTAGCGACCAAACAGCAAACAGCCTAGATGAGAGCATCAACTTCAGGATTCAATTAGCACGTGATGGTAATCCACAACATCAAGGATGGTGATAATGGCCCAGATATTTTTATTGAGCTCTGGATCATTATACCCTATTCTTTATCATCTACCTTCAATGGTTCCATTTCAAAAACACCTTAACTCAGCACTTTAAAATACATTTACGCTTATATCTGTAATCACCTCTCTGCTGTTCGTTTTCCTATGCAAATGTCACCGCTACCCACTTAGTGTCAAAATCAACACCATAGAGATTACCCTTTGCTCTTCACACTCCACTCCATGGAATCATGAAATTCTATCCCCTCTGCCTTCTAAATACTCCTGTCCATCCTCACTGCTACTGTCTCGAGGTCACCACCAGTTCTCACCCGAAACCTGAAGGCGGTTGTGACTTCTTTTTGCTCTTGCTACTCTCCTTACTATGTTCTCAGGGATGGTTCCAAAACACATGTCTTTTCACACTTGTCACCTTGCTTGCTCTGCATTTATCAACAGCTACTACTCGCTGCTCAGGTAGTGTTGCTGAAACTCCGTCTCTGTACATCAACACCTAATTGAATCTCAGAATTTTGAGTGAAGCAGGAAAGAGGAACGTTTATTGTTTTGCCAGGCAGAGGCTGCCACAGCGAGCTAATGTCTTCGAGACGGTGACCCGACCTGGAGGGCGCAGTGAGCAATTTTGTAGTCATGGCTCAAGGAGCAGGGCTTGATGAGATCCTGGACTTTCTTCTGATTGGCTGGTGGTGAGACGAACGGGGGCCAGCATCATCAACCTTCTGGTTCAAACCAGTCTAGGGCCTGTGTATTTGCTGTTGCAGTTTTCATCTGATGTATGTGGAGAGTGGGGAAAATGTCTACTTCCATAAAAACCACCTGGGAATGTGGGTGAAGGCTTTCTGCTCTCTTTCTTTCAGGGAACTGAGAGTTCAGTGATTCTATGTGGCAAATTTGTGGTTTAAATAGTTACCAGTTCCCCAGTCCAACAGCTATTCTTTGTTTCTACATCCTCACATTTCCTAATCATTAACTCTTAAGCTCAGCTCAGTTCAGTCGCTCATTCATGTCCGACTCTTTGCCACCCCATGGACTGCAACATTCTAGGCCTCCCTGTCCATCACCAACTCCTGGAACTTACTCAAACTCATATCCATTGAGCTGGTGATGTCGTCCAACCATCTCATCCTCTGTCATCCCCTTCTCCTCTTGCCTTCAATCTTTCCTAGCATCAGGTTCTTTTTAAAGGAGTCAGTTCTTTGCATCAGGTGGCCAAAGTATTGGAGTTCAGCTTCAGCATCAGTCTTTCCAATGAATATTCAAGATGGATTTCCTTTAGGATGGACTGGTTGGATCTCCTTGCAGTCCAGGGGACTCTCAAGAGTCTTCTCTAACATCACACTTCGAAAGCATCAATTCTTCAACACTCAGATTTCTTTATAGTCCAAATCTCACATCCACACATGACTACTGGAAAAACCATAGCTTTGACTAGACAGACCTTTGTTGGCAAAGTATTGTCTCTGCTTTTTAATATGCTATCTAGGTTGGTCATAGCTTTTCTTCCAAGGAGAAAGCATCTTTTAATTTCATGATTGTAGTCACCATCTGCAGTGATTTTGGAGTTCCCCAAAATAAAGTCTATCACTGTTTCCCCATCTATTTGCTATGAAATGATGAGACCAGATGCCATGACCTTAGTTTTCTGAATATTGAGCTTTAAGCCAACTTTTTCATTCTCCTCTTTCACTTTCATCAAGAGGCTCTTTATTTGTTTTCTGCGCTCTGCCATAAGGGTGGTGTCATCTGCATATCTGAGGTTATTGATATTTCTCCCAGCAATTTTGATTCCAGCTTGTGCTTCATCCAGCCCAGTGTTTCTCATGATGTACTTTGCATATAAGTTAAATAAGCAGGGTGACAATATACAGCCTTGACATACTCCTTCCCAGTTTGGAACTAGTCTGTTGTTACATGTCCAGTTCTTACTGTTGCTTCCTGACCTGCATACAGATTTCTCAAGAGGCAGGTCAAGTGGTCTAGTGTTCCCATCTCTTTAATAAGAATTTTTCAAACTCTGGAAAACTCTTGCATAGGCCTTTTATTAATACTTCGAAAGACAAGGACACAAGGGCTTGGACTGGGTTTCAGTAGGAAGGTGAAACCCCCTTTCCATGTCTTAGAAGGCAGGCTGTGGTGGCATTTCTGACACTCCAGCATCACTTCTCTCTCCTAGTCCCACCCCCTCCACATTCCAAACATCCCTGAGGTTTTGTTCCCTGGAAACTTCCTGCCTGCCTGGGAATCCTCACCCCACAGGTGCTACCTGGATGACTGGTGCCAAATATTCTGTTTGGCTTCTCTCCCTAAATCTTTTGTCATTTCCTCTCACCACTTCCCCTAATAATATCTACACTTTCTGCTTGTTTTAAAAATTCTGACCAGATTCTTATGTAACCCTCTGGATTGTTGCTTTTTGATTCTGTTCTAGCAGAGCATTCTGAACTTCTCAATTAAATATTTAATGTTGTAAAATGTTTTCTTGTTTTGTTTCAAATGATATATAAACAACCTGAGAGCAGTGATCATTCCAGTCTGTTCTTTATTCCTTTTTATAGAATTTAACATAAATAAGCACCAGATATGATTACACAACAACTTAGCCAATTAAACTACTGATCGATTGATAAGCATGAATTTTGTAGATCATGCATCTAAAGTGAGTAATATAGTAGCTGGGACTGGGTAGGTTACCTGGAAATTGTCTCTATTATCAAACTTATGATTGTAACTTAATTTTCACATGGTGTACTTAAAAGCTTCTTTGAATATAATTTTCTGTTTAATTCAGGCAGGCATTCAATAATACAAGTGCAAAACTCTATATTTCTTTTTTCTCAGGAAACACATCTGTCCTAAATGATGACTTTTACATTGAATATCATCCAATCACAAGGTCTTTTTCTGTCACTCAGCACCTTCAACTGAACCACCCTCATAAGAATACACCAGTGGATGACCCGTCAGAATAAATCATAGTACCAGTCCATAAGGCCCATGATCCCACAGTAACATACTCACCACTCACAATGATGCTTAGTGTGAATGGGCCAGAATGCACTGTCCACTCTACTCTTAAAAGAGAAGGCAAACTGTTCTCTTGGTAATACAGACTGCAATGAGTCGGCTACCTTCTCAGGGTTGAGGATACAAAAGATAAAGTCCAATTATTATCGATCAATATGTTTTTAAACATTACAGTGGGTACGACCACATTTGTGTGTACACACACAGACTCTACAGAAAAAATACAGTTAGTAAACATATATAACTCATCACCAATGCAAAGGATAAAAAATAATGGGGATTAATATTCTCCTGTGAGTTTAGAAAATTAACAATAATGAGAAATATCACATTTATTTATTTTTTAAAAATCACTTTATTGAGGCATGATTTACATACAAAAGCATATGTGTTTAATGTATATAACTCAGTTAATTAGGAGATAAGTATACATCTGTGAAACTGTCAGCACAGTATACACCCTAAACTTATCCATCAAATTCAATACTTTGTTCTTCCTACCCTTTTGATTTTCTTTTGTTATTTTATTGTGATAAGAACACCATATGAAATGTATCCTATTAACAGATTTTAAGTGCTGTTAGCAATGGCACCCCACTCCAGTGTTCTTGCCTGGAGAATCCCAGGGATGGGGGAGCCTGGTGGGCTGCCATCTATGGGGTCGCACAGAGTCGGACACGACTGAAGCGACTTAGTATTAGTAGTAAGTGCTGTTATCTTCAGGCACCATGACTTGCACTAGTTCTCTTGGACTTATTCATCCCCTCTCCTTCTCTCCCAGCTCCTGGTAACCACCCATTCTATACTCAGTTTCTATGAGTTTGACTATTTTACATGCCTCATATAAGTGGGACCAGGCAGTATTTGTCCTCTGTGACTGGCTTATTAAACTTAGTATAATGTCCTCCAGGTTCATCCATGTGGTCATATATGATAGGATTTCCTTATTTTTTTGAGGCATAATAATGTTAACAGCAACTCACTCCAGTATTTTTGCTGGGAATAATCCCATGGACAGAGGAGCCTGGTGAGCTACAGTCCATGGGGTCACGAGAGTCAGACATAACCGAGCTACTGAGCACATGTACGGTGTTTTGTTATATATGTATATATACATATGTATGCCACATTTTCTTTTTCCTTTCATCTGTTGACAGACATTTGGATTGTTTGGATATTTTGTTAATTGTGAGTAATGCTTCAGTGAATATGAGAATACTGATATCTCTTTTTTTTTTTATAATTTTTATTTTTACTTTAGTTTACTTTACATTACTGTATTGGTTTTGCCAAACATTGACATTAATTCACCACGAGTGTACATGCGTTCCCAAACACGAATCCCCTCCCATCTCCCACCCCGTACCATCCCTCTGGGTCCTCTCCTTGCACCAGTCCCAAGTATCCTGCATCCTGCATCAGACATTGACTGGCGATTCGTTTCTTACATGATAGTATACATGTTTCAATGCCATTCTCCCATCTCATCCCACCCTTTCCCTCCCTCCCTCCCCCAGAGTCCAACAGATTCTGATTTCAGTTCAATTTATTCCCACATGTGGGATTGCTCCATTATATGGTAGTCTATTTTTAACTGTTTAAGGAATCTTCATACTGTTTTCCATAGCAGATTCTTCAAAATACATTCATACCAATAGTATAAAGGGTTTTATTTTCTCTGCATCCTCATCAACACTTGTTTCTTTTTTTTACTAATAACTATTGTAACAGGTATGAGGTGATATATCATCGTGGTTTAATTTACATTTCCCTGATGATTAATGACGCTGAACTGCTGGTCAAATACTATTGGCCATTTGTATATCTTCTTTGGAGAAATGTCTATTCAGGTTCCTTGCCCATTTTTGAACCCTGAAATAAACCCACACATATGTCACCAACTGACTGTTGACAAGAGTACCAATAATATGCAGTGAGGGAAAAGATAGTTCTTAATGAATGGTATCGAGAAAACTGAATATCTATGTTCAAAAGAATGAAATTGAACATTTATCTTACGTCACACAGAAAAACTAGCTAAAAATTAATTAAACACTTAAATGTAAGACCTAAAAACAAAACTTTTAGAGGAAAGCATAGGAGAAAACTTCTTGACACTGCTCCTGGCAATAATTTCTTAGAAATGACACCAAAAGTCCACACAACAAAAGCAAAAATAGACAAAGAGGATCATATCAAACTAAAAAGTTTCTTCACAACAAAGGAAACAATCAAAAAATGAAACTGCAACCTACTGATTGTGAGACAATATTTGAAAACCATACATCTTATTAAGGGCTAATATCCAAAACGTATGAGGACATCTTAATATTCAAAAATATTAATATTAATATTCATCTTAATATTCAAAAAACAACCCAATCACATGGATATATGAAGAATGAATTAGTTTACTTTAACTTCAAGAGATTGCAATAGTTGAAGACATTCCGCTCTGTTGGCAAAAGCAGTCTTGCATAGTTTTTTGACCTCTGCTTCATCAGATAAGAAGGAAGTATTCCTGATTCTGGAACATTTCCTTACCCAGAGATGGCGTCACAGAGCCTTTGCTTGGCTCATCACCAAGTGTGAGATTGACTTTCCCTGTTTCAAGCTCAGTGTGTGCTCCTTTGGTCTGTGTAAATGTGTGATACAATGGCCCCAGGAATGGCCCCAGGAACATCCATTAAATAACAGTGCTTTAAAACATATAGAAGCATGGGCTGTTTCTACAGTATACATTGTAAATCATTTATCCTTTTTCAGAATGTGTGTCCTTATGTAGAAATTTTAAAACTTTATATTAAATACCTGCTGCTACTGCTGCTAAGTCGCTTCAGTTGTGTCTGACTCTGTGCGACCCCATAGACGCCAGGCCACCAGGCTCCCCCGTCCCTGGGATTCTCCAGGCAAGAACACTGGAGTGGGTTGCCATTTCCTTCTCCAATGCATGAAAGTGAAAAGTGAAAGTGAATTTGTTCAGTCGTGTCCAACTCTTAGTGACCCCAAGGACTGCAGCCTACCAGGCTCCTCTGCCCATGGGATTTTCCAGGCAAGAGTACTGGAGTGGGGTGCCATTGCCTTCTCTGATTAAATACCTAACATGTACCAAATATTGTTCTTGACTTTGAGAAGACAAGGGTTAACAAAAATGAAGAATGTACAAGTTGTCATCCAGGGGTCAAAGTGATGGCAGGTAAAGGAATAAACATAGAAGGAGGTTTCAGATAAGAAAATGTATCATGAATAAAATAAGACAGTAAACTGAGATTTATTAATGAAAACTAATACGGCACTTGAAAATCTTGTAAAGAGCATGCCAGGCAGAGGAAAGAGGAAACGCAATGGTTGTTAAGAGGGAATTCAAAACAACTTAGCTGAAATTAGTAAAGGAATAGGAATAGGTCCAAAATAGTTGTCATAAGAAATACAACATGGAATTAGAAATTTAGGGAGGGACTAATTCACATGCTGTTTTATAGGCCAAAGTAAGGTGAGGTCTTTTGGGACAAACTGATCTTTAATTGGATAATACTGAATGCATACAAAGCACCAGTTTCTTTATGAAGTTCTAGAGAAATACAAGCAAGCAAATGCATTTGGCCCTTATCTTCCTATGTGGCCTCCACACAGATTAAAAACCCAAGTATTATACAACTCTGTTAAAGAAAAATCCATGAACACCGTAAAATCAGTGATGAAGCAGATAATTCAATAATTCCATCAAGATCTTACAACAGCGTTTTCATATAAGATAGTTATTTTGATTTCCATTCATTCCTTAATTAAACTGATGATTACCAAGCTCATATTACATCCAATATGCAAAAGCTGAACTCATTTATAAAATTAAATCAATTATTCATAACTGTCTAAGCAAAGTGCTAAATAATGTGGGTACT
>SJYQ01004965.1:130637-153713 GCA_006410935.1 Redunca redunca
GAGCACCAAAATAATATTATAAAATATTTAATTAAACTTTATCATATGCCAAAAATATAGAACAAAATTTAATGAAGTATAAATGACCCATAAATGTTCATATCTGCATTTGGAAAATGCAAGTGATCTCAAAACCTAAAGTTCCTGTCAGCCAGTTTAATCTGAATTGACTTGAAGTATTGCCTTCAAGAGCAACTGGGGGTCATAAGGTCATAAAAAAGATTATTCCAGCTTAAATCATACAATTGCATAGTACATCACAGCAAAACTTTTTATATTAAATTTGGTTTTATTTATGTATTTACATATATTTAGAAAATAAGAAAAATAGACTAGGATATTCTATTTTTCTCATTTCATAGAGCTAGTGATCTATTTTCTTCTCTTTTCTGTTTAAATAGCAGATTTATTGAACATAAACCTTATACAAAGGCCCTGAAGAATTAGGTATTATATGTATTTTATGAGGATTTGTTCTGACATGCACATTAAGTTGACTGAGTATACCTGTCACACACACAAAAAATGGCTAAAGACCATCTTTTCCATGTTAACCAAGGGCTCTGAAAGTCCATGTGTGTCCTTTGAGATCTATAATAAATACTCCATATCAATCAGTTGTGCAGGGAACCCAGGCTTTTTGGAAAAGGAAATGGCATCCCACTCCAATATTCTTGCCTGGAGAGTCCCATGGACAGAGGAGCCTGGTGGGCTACTGTCCATGGGGTCACAAAGAGTCAGACATGCCTGAAGCAACTTAGCACAGGTATTAGTCCTACAAGATTAAAATTCATTGAAAGACTAAGATCCATTGAAAAGCTAAGCAGATTTCATTCAGATTCATTGACTTTCTTTACACTTAAATGGAATTGTATCCTAATGGAATCCCATCAAAACATGCCTCATGTTAATGGATTTTAAAAAATCAAAAATCCCATTATGCTCTCTGAATATAGCCATAAATATATATTTTTAAATTATTTTGTTAGTTTGTTTTGAGTGGTACATGAAGGGGTTAGTGCTATGAAATCAGGTTTAAAAAAATCTACAGAAGTGTAAATCTAGAGGTATAAATGTTTCTGAAAGTCTAAATTTCTAGGAATTTGCAGAAATCGTGGTAGGGCTATAGACATGTACAGTGTATTGCATGGGAATTTGAATTAATGAGTTGAAATTTCCAGCTAACCTCTTTCTGGCACCGGATTACATGTCTATACCCTTTTTCGAAAGTCCAGTTAAAATGCATGCTGCTCTGCCACTGTTTTCTTAATTGCTATGTACAGTGTTTCTCCTCCTTCATCTCTTCTGCATGGAATTCTGTAATTACTTCTCTAGTAACGATATGTATCATACTACTTCAGATCATTAATGTGTGTTCTCCTCTGTGTTTTCTAAACTCTGAAAATCCCATCCAGACAAAACACTCACACTTTCTCCCCCTAGCATAGGGACTAAAAATATTCATCTCTGTATTCCCAAATGCCAAGAGGACATGATATATGAATTCTATATTATGATATAATGTGCTAATGATGCTTATCTGCTATATCATAAGTAATCATTAAATGGTGTACTAAATTACTAAAAAGTATGAATGGAACATTCCATGGACAAGAGGAGTCTGGCAGGCTACAGGCCATGGGGTTGCAAAGAGGCAGACATGACTGAGTGACTGAGCCCCCCCACATCTGTTTTAGTCACTGCTTTGAGCATGCTCTTGAAATTTATTGCTAATGAAATATGTCTTATTTGATATTGGGAAAGGAAATTTATAAATAGTAGTAAAAATATCATACTGGTTAGAAAACTTTCTGAAAGACTTTGATAAAATAATCTTTCTGTGGAGATGCTGTCCATGCCAACCCCCATCCCTTCACGACCTTACCAATAGGCATTCCAGGACTTCAGAAAATATTTCCTTGATCCCTCTCATTTCCAAAAGAAATTTAGTTGTGCTTCCTTTTTTCCCCCAGGTAGCTCAGCAGTAAAGAATTTGCCTATAACACAGGAGACTTGCAAGAGATGTGAGTTCTATCCCTGGGTCAAGAAGATCCCCTGCAGAAGGAAATGGCAATCCACTCCAGTATTCTTGCCTGGGAAACTCCATGGACAGAGAGACCTGGTGGGCTACAGTCCACGGGGTCACAAAGAGTCAGACATGACTGAGTGACTAAACACTAACAACCTTGTTACTTCATAACTTTGCTAATCTATTATTATAGAGGTATATCACATATTTTTCAATACTTGGCATGTGTGTATGTTAGTTGCTAAGTTGTGTCCAATACTTTGTGACCCCATGGACTATAGCCTGCCAGCCTACTCTATCCATGGAATTCTCCAGCAAGAACACTGGACTGGGTTGCTATTCCCTTTTCCAGGGGAACCGAACCTGGATCTTCTGCGTAGCAGGTGAACTCCTTACCATCTGAGTCACCAAGGAAGCCCAATAGTCAGTGGCTTTAGTTGAATTATGCATTGTTACCGTTGTATCTTCAGTAATTGGTACATATTCTGACACCCAGCAAGCAATTATTATATTTCCTAAATAGACAGGAAGAATAAACAATTTCTGCGTGAATCAATTGGGTACCAGCTGCTCAAATTAATAAATAGAAGAGTCTAAGTAGTCTCAGGTACTTATAAAGCTCTTCCTTAAGGATTTGCAATAGAATATAGCAGTGCAATTCAGGGAATTTATAGATAACATTTTATTAAGTGTTGGCCATATGGGTATGATCTCTCAGCCAACGACCTTTGTTTGCTAAATTACCTGTAATGGTAGCAAGCATTGTGACATAATTTTTAGGAACTTCTTTTAAGATTCCTGGATTTGTATTAAAACTGTCATCTTTTATTATCTTAGCTGATAAATGGAAATTTGGTGACACTCTTTTATCTGGAAAAAATGCCTCACAGAAGTTTTAACCCTCTGTGTGCATGTGTACCAAGTCACTTCAGTCCTGTCTGACTCTTTGCGATCCTACAGACCATAGCCCACTGGGCTCCTCTGTCCATGGGATCCTGCAGGCAAGAATACTGGAGTGGTGGGATGATTTGGGAGAATGGCATTGAAACATGTATACTATCATGTAAGAAATGAATCGCCAGTCTATGTTCGATACAGGATACAGGATGCTTGGGGCTGGTGCACCTGGATGATCCAAAGAGATGATATGGGGTGGGAGGTGGGAGGAGGGTTCAGGATTGGGAGCTCATGTACACCCTTGGTGGATTCATGTCAATGTATGGCAAAACCACTACAGTATTGTAAAGTAAAATAAAGTAAAAATAAAAATTAAAAAAAAAAAGAATACTGGAGTAGGTTGCCATGCCCTCCTCCAGGGGATCTCCCTGACCAAGGCTCGAACTCGCATCTCTTACATCTTCTGAATTGGCAGGCAGGTTCTTTACCACTAGCTTCACCTGGGAAGCCCTTTTAAGCAGCTGTATCTTGTAAAATGTAGTATTCATATATGCGTTAATGCATTTTCACGATACACATATGACCTTGCTCAAACGGTTTAATCTATTTGTGCATACTTTTAAATATGTATAATACAGATAATAATAGCTTTTGAGATATTTTTTGAAAATTAAATTAAACAATAAAAGGGATTAAAAGGTAACTGAAACTTGGTAAGACCTCAATAAGTATTAAATATGATTATTATTCATGTAGAGGGAACCTATCACTGGAGAATTTTTATAAGACAAAGCTTATCAAGCAAACTCTATTGGAATATAAAAATGTGTGGAAGTGGAGTGCATTACTTTTAATTTGAGAGTTTAATTAAAAACATGCAAACCTATCATATGGCTGATTAGGTTTCATGGTTTGTAATTAGTTAAGTAATAGTAAATATCTAGATTTGTAATACAATGACTCCCTAAGGTTCATTTCTCAGATTCAACCTAGCATGGTTTTGAATACTGCATTAATTTATTCAAAATAAGTAAATTTAAAACTACAGTTTATGTATTCAAATTTTTACATAGACAGTAAAGAATCCATTTGCTCAAACTCCAAGTCTGAGAATGCTTGCCAATAGCCCTGTGCTTATTCTCAGATTCTTAGTACTCCAAAATAATTCAAATCTGAAAGATAAATGTTAAACACAGAATCAGGGATTCTGCAATTCTCCATTGTCTTTAGCAAACCATGGAACCACAGGTAAATGCAGCATGTCACAATCATTAAAATTCTATGTATCAAACCAATCAGAAAAATAATAAATTCCTATAGCTTCCCATTCTGAGACTATTGCAGCAATGGATACCTAGTCCTACTTTCTATTCACAGATGACTAGAAGCAGGTCTGTCTAAAAACTTGGAAGTTATAAAAGAAGGCACTAAAACATATAAGAAGATGTTCCTAAACACTGCCTTGTGAAAGGATTAATCTTCCATGAGTGATTTATTCTATTAAAGTAGTTTACTCAAGATAAGATAGCAGTTATTAAAAAGTGTTATACCGATTGAAAGCACTTTCCCTCACAGATCCTACTTTCCTTTTTCAGATAATTAAACACTATCTTGCAAACACTACACTCTCCTTTGCCTTTGAGCATGTTTGAGTAAATGGCATTCTCAAGACACCCCTGCTCCATCCATCATCTTTTCAACATGTCATTTTGTCACTCTGATCCCTGTCATACTGAAGAAAGCCTGGATATAGCGCATTGTTTTCTCAAATGAAATCACTCCTGTGTTTTTCTACACGTGTGCAGTACCTGTTAACCAATAACGAACAATGCTCCTGAGGGTGGAAATATGGTGCCCTTATTTTTCTTGGTTATGCATTCACATGCTTTAAAATATCAATGGTACCAGATTGACTTTGATTTATATTTCTAGACCTGACCCCTTTCCTGCCCTGTTCCCATGTGTTACACAGCCTGCTGGCCCTTTCTTGATCATAAATGGAACCAAATTTTTTGCCTTCCTTTCTCATTTCTCCCTCCTTTCTAATAATTTTTTTTAAAAAATGTGTTAGCTCCCAAATCTCATAGGCTATGAATCATCTTTTCCTCTTCCCAGACCTATGTCCACTATGTGGAATCATGTACTAAAATGTTTTGTGTTCTATTTCTGAATCCAGCTTTTCTTCTCTCTTTTTCCACCCAACTCTTCATCCAGACACTCCAGACACAGAAGAACTCATTAAACTGAAATAAAATACAGTAAAGATATCTTTGGACATAATATTAATAAGAAATATTAGAGGTGGAGGTTTAGTTGCTAACGTCGTGTCCTACTCTTTGTGACCCCGTGGACTGTAGCCCACCAGGCTCCTCTGTCCATGGGATTTTCCAGGCAAGCATACTGGAGTGGGTTACCATTTCCTTCTGATAAGAATATTAGTATCATTAATAAGAATATTAGTATCACTTAAATCATATTATCTCTCTTCCTCAAATTATTTCACCAACACACCTTGACTCCTGAAATAAAATTCACTTAAAAGATCCCAAGGGCCTTTGGCAAATAGTGTCAGTCCATTCAACATGCTTATCTACTGGGTCATTTTATCAATAATGTTGTTTCTTTGTTTTCACACTTTTCCCTGTCTCCTGTGGGTGGAACCCTCATACTCATTTCTGGTTTGGCACTGCTCAATTGGAATCCATTTGTGCTCAAATGAACTCTTAAAAATGTTAATGTGTCTCAGTTTATCTTTTAACAATTGTCGCAGCGTATAGAATATTTGCAGTGAAATACTTTCTGGTGTTTGTGTTCAATGGTGTTCATTATCAGTTGTCTATCTTATTGTATTTTTTTTCAAAATTAATAACATCTTTAAATATATTCTTTTTTTTTAGTCTCATTTAAAGTCTTTTTTTCATAGAACCTTCTTCACTGATCCTACATTACCACCATTGATTTTTTTTTTTTTGTCATGATTGACATAATTCCAACTTGACATGTTCCAAGTTACGGTAATATAGCATTACTTCCAACAGATGTGAGCTCATTTTTAGGATCGGAAATGTGACTCCCCAAATGGGCTAATACAGTAGAAAAAAGGGTTGACGCTTTTGTTTAATTTCATTAGTAAGTGAGGGGTTTTTTTCTTGTTCTGCATAGAAACTAGGTTAACTTTTCAGTTTTACAAGTTTGATAAAATAAATAACCCTGTGTTTGAATTATACAAGCAACATAGAAACCAGGTCCTTTAAAACCGAACAAAAAAGTGATTTGGGTTTTATGCTTGGGTTTATGCTTCATGTAATTTGTTAGATGTGGGCCAAATTAATGGAATATTTCATTGATATTGTCCTGCCAGAATTCATAAGTATGCTATAATTTTGCACTGTTACTGTTCTTGAATCTATATTGAAACCACAAAGATTCAGGGCTGTGATATGCAGGGCTATAACATTGATTGTAGACTTACTTTTTCTTTATCATGCAGCCCTGAAGAGTCTTGCTTCTTTTCAAATGCATGATTCTCACCAATTGAGCCACAGGGATTAATGTAAAACAAGAGCAGACTTATTCTAAACCTTTTTATCCAACAAAGGGTAGCATTTTTAATGAGACTCGGTTGTGATATAGGACCAAAAAAAGTCATTTTTTCCTTTAGAATATATTTTCAGGAAAATATCATAATCAATGTAAAATACTCATTCCTTTGAGATTCATGCCTGTTAAGAAATGACAGACAAATTCATACTTAAAACACTGATGTTTCGTGGACAGAGGATTGTTCTCATTTAGATACTTTCTACATCATTAAAAAATCAACCATAGTACAGGAAGATCTATGCTAAAAAAAAAATGAATTACGCTATTTTCTTCTTTCTGTAGAAAGAAGCTGTGAGAGTAGCAAGATATGACAAACAATGCAAAGGATCTCTTCCAGACGTTTTATCTTGCTTAATTCAGATACAGAACTAGGCAAGGAGTGTGCGTGTGTGTGTTCATTATTCAGTCTATCATATCCGACCCCTTGCGACCCCAGGGACTATAGCCCACCAGGTTCCTCTGTCCATAGGATTCTCCAGGCAAGAATCCTGGAGTGGGTAAACATTCACTTCTCCAGGGGATCTTCCAGGCTAGGAGTCAAATTGCAGACAGATTCTTTACCATCTGAGTCACCAGGGAAGCCCAGGTAAAGAATATTTAACTTCTATCTTTGTGCCTGATGAGAATTTTGAAAAAGCCCCTATTATAAATTCAATATAATAGTCAATAAGCACAACTCTTCAAAATATAACCAGCCCCATTGTCTATAGTGTCTGTTGTAAAAGATCAATTGCTAAAGAATGGTGTGTGGATTGCCAAGAAAAATATTAAAAATAGTAAGCCTCTGTTATTATTTCATGTATTTGTAAAATTCTTTTGTAAAATGAAGAGTGATGCTCATAATTCTGAAATTGTTTCAAAATGCACACTTCTTGGCAGGAGGAGGGGAAAATAATCATTTTGAAAAATGTTTCTGAACATTCTCCATCACAAAGGCCTCTCCAGGAGGAAGAGTATTATACCGGCTGTCTTCCTATGGTATGGAAGTGGGAGTGTTATCCAAGTTTATCCCCTCTAGCCTATGTGTTTCACCTAAGAGGTGAAAGGGGCTTTAAAAAAAAAAAAAAATCTGTTAAGGTCACAGCCCAAGGGCACAGGCCCACTGAGAACCGAGATTTAATCCTAAAATTATAGAATCCTGTCCCTGAGGCCTTACCACCACATGAATAAGGATCTGGAATTATAAAAGCAGTTTACATTTTAGAGAGCTGCAGGGCCCAGAGTCTAATTAGGCAGGAGTTCTTAGGTTCTCTTAAACTCAGAGATGGCAGGGGAGTTAAAAAACCAGAACATCAGAGGAATCTGAATCCTCTGGGATCTTCAGCTACAGCAAAAAGGAAATACAGCCGAACTCCTTGTTGGATAAACATAAAACCCACAAGAAAGATCTTTCACTTTGGTTTATATTATCTGATACATCATATCCAGATTTCAGCCAAAACAATCACAAGGCCTATTAAGAAGTTAGAGAAAACATGGTGTGAAGTTACAGAGCATCAGAGCTGAACAGACTGTGGATCAGTAGAGAATTTGAAGTACAATGAAATTAAATTTAAATAACTGACAGATAGGTAATTAGCTAAAAATGAAATTATTAGTATGGGAGGGTCTTTTAAAATAATGTAGGCAATATGCAAGGACAGATATTAATGCATGTAGGAGATGGAAACTCTAAGAATCAAAATGAAACACTGGAAGTGAAATACACTAAAACAGAGTCAGTAATTGCCTCCCTTGAGCTCACTGGTGGACTGGACACAGTATAGTAAAGAATCAGTGAGGCTGTGTACCAATGTGATAGTAGGATTACTCCCAATAGCCAAAAGATGGAAACAACCCAAGGTGAAATTTGAGACCCCATGGACTGTTACCCAGCAGGCTCCTCTGTCCATGGAATTCTCCAGGCAAGAATACTGGAGTGAGTAGCCATTCCCTCTCCCAGGCGATCTTCCCAGCCCAGGATAGAACCTGTGTCTCCTGCGTTGCAGGCAGATTCTTTACCATCTGAGCCACTAGGGAAGCCCAGCCAGGGGTGAAATAGTAAATAAATTTATGAGAAAAATGTGGTATACACATGCAATGGAAATTATTTTTCCATAAAAAGAATAAAATTTTAATATGTATTATAACATGGATGGGCCTTAAAAACATTTATGCTTAATGAAATAAGCCAGATACTGAAGAACAAATATCATATGATTTCATTTATATGAGATGCCAAGAATTGGCAAATGGGCAAGGACAAAAAGTAGAATGAAGGTTAACAGAGGCTGGTACAGAGTTTATACTGGGGATGATGAAAAATTTATACAACCTTGTAAATGTATTCCCTGCCATTGAATTATATACTCACAAATTGTTACAATGATAAACATTAAGTTTTGTACATTTTACCACAATTTAAAAAATGAGCCAGTGAGCTTGAATATATCTCAATAGAGACTTCCTAAACTAAAATGCAAACAAAACACATTAAAAAAAAAAAAGCACATAATATCCAAGAACCTTATTAGAATTTCAAAAGGTTTACTATACGGATAATTACAATACCCTAAGGAAAAGTAAGAGAGACTGAAGTAAAAGAAATATTTGCAGTAATAATGACTAGAGGTTTACAAAATAATGACACACATAAAGCTTCATTTCCAGATATCTCTAAGAATACCAAGCAGGCTTAATACCAAGCAGTTTATGCCTAAGGATATTATAGAGAAAGAGAATAGAATTAGTTGCTCAGTTATATCCAACACTTTGCAACCCCATGGACTGTGATCAGCCAGGTTCCTCTGTCCTTGGAATTCTCCAGGCAAGAATACTGGAGTGGGTTGCCATTTCCTTCTCCAGGAGATCATCCGAACCAGGGATCAAACCCAGGTTTCCCGCACTGCAGGCAGATTCTTTACCATCTGAGCCACCAGGGAAACCCCAAGCATAGTATATTCAGACTGCAAAAAACTTAGAGAAAAAGACCATCCTGAAAGAAGGCAAACGAACAAAATCCCAAATGCCGTCTATAGAGAAAACAAGGATAAGAACTACATAGGACTTCTCTCTACAAACCACATGAGCAAGAAGAGAGTGGTGTGAAAATATTTAAAATATTTAAACCACAAACTGTGTTCCTTCAGTGAATGCTGCTACCAGCAAAAACTCACCTTTAGAGGAATTTTCTTCCACTTCCTTTTCCTTTCTTCTGAGATTTATTATCGCTGGAACTCTCAGGAAATCTGTATGCTTTTTCTGTGCATTGGCACAGAGTTTGCGCTGTTTCAGTAAGTCCCTTTCAAGGCAGAGAAGGGCTCCTTCCACCATTAAATTGAGCAGCCGATTCCTGACACCGGCGCTGCTAGGTCCTCTCCACACTTTGCAGTCCCCTGTGACGTTCCATTAGCTGCTCTCAGTTGATTTAGCAAATATGAAGATGTAAATTCTCAAATATAAAGATGCAGGGTTCTCTTGCCTCTAGTTTAGCCAAAGAAAAAGTTTGTAGATTTTTTTCTTTTTTGTTGTTGGCATTCTTCTTGTTGCTTAGAGTGCGACTGATATGTGTACACTGTGCGTGCTAGGTTGCTTCAGTCATATCCAACTCTTTGTGATCCTATGGACCATAACCCGCCAGGCCCCTCTGTCTGTGGGATTCTCCAGGCAAGAATGCTGGAATTAGTTGCCATGCTCTTCTCCAGGGGATCTTCCTAACCCTGGATTGAATCCACATCTTTTGTCTCCTGCATTGGCAGGCAGGTTCTTTACCACTAGTGCCACCTGGGACTGATATATATATATATATGTGTGTGTGTATATATATATATATATATATATACACACACACAAAAGAATCTGCCTACAGTGCAGAAGGTCCAGGTTCGATCCGTGGGTTGGGAAGGTCCCCTGGAAAAGAGAACTGCAACCCACTCCAGTGTTCTTGCCTGGAGAATTCCAGGGACAGAGGAGCCTGGTGGGCTACAGTCCGTGGGGTCATAAAGAGTCAGACACGACTGAGCAAAAAACATACACAGACATGGATAAAATAGATAACTAATGGCAACCTCAGTGCTCATTTGATGACACAAATGAGAAAGAAACCCATGAAAATGGAGCTGTATGTATACATATAGCTGATTCACTTTGCTGTACACCAGAAGATAATACAACTCTGTAGCGCAATTCTACTCCAGTAAAAAAAGTAAAAAAGAATGGTATCATGAGACTTTGGGAGTATTGAGACTAATTCGGCTGCCCATTTCTAGTGGGACTATGAGTTCTATGTAGATACCAACAGGAGTACTCCAGGCTGGCTCCTGGAAGCTCTCTCTGAGACAGAGGACAAGCTGATTGCCTCAATCTGTCTGTCTTTCCCAATATGCCTTCACAGGGGCTTGGTATTCTTTTCCCTCCAATGAAAGGGATGTGCCTGAACTCAATTTCCATGGCAACATAGATTCCTGCTCTCTTGTAGGGTTTTCATTACTTATAGTTAGTAATTAAGATAAAGTTGTATTCAATGTTTTGCCTACTTTTCTCTAACCTAAAATGTCACACTGATGCCTGAGTGTTACTGACACAGAGGCAGGAGTTACCCTGTTAAAACAGAGTCCTGGAATTTATCCATCTAAGCACTAACCAAGCCTTAGTACAGAACCCTGGGAAAATAGAGATTCATATATCTGCTGTTATTTGTACTTATTTCCAGGCTTTGCCAAGTAACGCTGATGATGCTTATGACAATGCCTATGCAGAATCCCTCCATACATCATTTATGTATGATATTGAGAAACTTATAAAAGTTGTAACCATCTAAAGCATAGTTTAAAATTTAAAACTATACTAATAAAGTAATAAATCATAGTAGAAAATGTGTTTCCTGGCACCTTCAGCATATTTCCAGGTTTTATAAAGGCACCAAACCAGAGGCCGCAAATTACACCAAATTTCTCCCAATAATATTAACAATTCCTTACAGAAAAGTTAGGTAGCTATTATTTCCCAGTCTTAAAATATTTTAATAGCTTATTTTTTTTATGAATTAGAAATCTATTGTCTCACCTCAATAGAAAACCTTGTTTAATTTTTTTCTCAAATGACGAATCATTCAGTGTTTATCTTACTTATGTTGGTGTAATATAATTTAACTTTCAGTAAGACAGTATCATCAAAGAGGCATCAGAGGGCAGACACACAAACCATAATCACAGGAACCTAGTTAATCTAATCACAGGGACCACAACCTTGTCTAACTCAATGAAACTAAGCCATGTTGTGTGGGGCCACCCAAGATGGGCAGATCATGGTGGAGAGGTCTGACAGAATGTGGTCCACTGGAAAGGGAATGGCAAACCACTTCAGTATTCTTGCCTTGAGAACCCCATGAACAGTATGAAAAGACAAATGATAGGACACTGAAAGAGGAACTCCCTAGGTCAGTAAGTGCCCAATATGCTACTGAAGATCAGTGGAAAAATAACTGCAGAAAGAATGAAGGGATGGAGCCAAAGCAAAAACAATAGCCAGTTGTGGATGTGATTGATGATAGAAGCAAGGTCTGATGCAGTAAAGAGCAATATTGCATAGGAACCTGGAATATTAGGTCCATGAAGGCAAGTTGGAAGTGGTCAAACAGGAGATGGCAAGAGTGAACGTCGACATTCTAGGAATCAATGAATGAAAATGGACTGGAATGGGTGAATTTAACTCAGATGACCATTATATCTACTACTGCGGGCAGGCATTCCTTAGAAGAAATGGAGTAGCCATCATGGTCAACAAGAGTCTCAAATGCAGTACTTGGATGCAATCTCAAAAATGACAGAATGATCTCTGTTTGTAATCCAAGTCTATGCCCCAACCAGTAACACTGAGGAAGCTGAAGTTGAACAGTTCTATGAAGACCTACAAGACCTTTTAGAACTAACATCCAAAAAAGATGTCCTTTTCATTATAGGGGACTGGAATGCAAAAATAGGAAGTCAAGAAACACCTGAAATAACAGGCAAATTTGGCCTTGGAATAAGGAATGAAGCAGGGCAAAGGCTAATAGAGTTTTG
Organism: Redunca redunca; assembly: GCA_006410935.1. Taxonomy (NCBI): domain Eukaryota; kingdom Metazoa; phylum Chordata; class Mammalia; order Artiodactyla; family Bovidae; genus Redunca; species Redunca redunca. Next base: position 143,208 of record SJYQ01004965.1, read on the forward strand.
CCAAGAGAACGCACTGGTCATAGCAAACATCCTCTTCCAACAACACAAAAGAAGGCTCTACACATGGACATCACCAGATAGTCAACACCGAAATCAGATTGATTATATTCTTTGCAGCCAAATATGGAGAAGCTCTATACAGTCAGCAAAAACAAGACCGGGAGCTGACTGTGGCTCAGATCATGAACTCCTTATTACCAAATTCAGACTTAAATTGAAGAAAGTAGGGAAAACCGCTAGATCGTTCAGGTATGACCTAAATCAAATGTCTTATGATTATACAGTGGAAGTGAGAAATAGATTTAAGGGCCTAGATCTGATAGGTACAGTACCTGATGAACTATGGACGGAGGTTCCTGACATTGTACCAGAGACAGGGATCAATACCATCCCCATGGAAAAGAAATGCAAAAAAGCAAAATGGCTGTCTGGGGAGGCCTTACAAATAGCTGTGAAAAGAATAGAAGCGGAAAACAAAGGAGAAAAGGAAAGATACAAGCATCTGAATGCAGAGTTCCAAAGAATAGCAAGGAGAGATAAGAAAGGCATCCTCAGTGATCATTGTAAAGAAATAGAGGAAAACAACAGAATGGGAAAGACTAGAGATCTCTTCAAGAAAATTAGAGATATGAAGGGAATATTTCATGCAAAGATGGGCTCGATAAAGGACAGAAATGGTAAGGACTTAACAGAAGCAGAAGATATTAAGAAGAGGTGGCAAGAATACACAGAAGAATTGTACAAAAAAAGATCTTCACGACCAAGATAATCATGATGTTGTGATCACTCACCTAGAGCCAGACATTCTGGAATGTGAAGTCAAGTGGGCCTTAGAAAGCATCACTATGAACAAAGCTAGTGGAGGTGATAGAATTTCAGTTGAGCTATTTCAAGTCCTAATAGATGATGCTGTGAAAGTGCTACACTCAATATGCCAGCAAATTTGGAAAACTCAGCAGTGGCCACAGGACTGGAAAAGGTCAGTTTTCATTCCAATTCCAAAGAAAGGCAATACAAAAGAATGCTCAAACTATTGCAAAATTGTATGCATCTCACATGCTAGTAAAGTAATGCTCAGAATTCTCCAAGCCAGGCTTCAGCAGTCCATGAACTTGAACTTCCTGAAGCTGGTTTTAGAAAAGGCAGAGGAACCAGAGATCAAATTGCCAACATCTGCTGGATCATGGAAAAAGCAAGAGAGTTCCAGAAAAACATCTATTTCTGCTTTACTGACTATGCCAAAGCCTTTGACTGTGTGGATCACAATCAACTGTGGAAAATTCTGAAAGAGATGGGAATACCAGACCACCTGACCTGCCTCTTGAGAAACGTATATGCAGGTAAGGAAGCAACAGTTAGAACTGGACAAGGAACAACAGACTGGTTCCAAATAGGAAAAGGAGTACGTCAAGGCTGTATATTGTCACCCTGCTTATTTAACTTGTATGAAAAGTACATCATGAGAAATGCTGGACTGGAAGAAACACAAGCTGGAATCAAGATTGCCAGGAGAAATATCAATAACCTCAGATATGCAGATGACACCACCCTTATGGCAGAAAGTGAAGAGCAACTAAAAAGCCTCTTGTTGAAAGTGAAAGAGGAGAGTGAAAAAGTTGGCCTAAAGCTCAACATTCAGAAAACAAAGATCATCACATCTGGTCCCATCACTCCATGGGAAATAGATGGAGAAACAGTGGAAACAGTGTCAGACTTTATTTTTCTGGGCTCCCAAATCACTGCAGATGGTGATTGCAACCATGAAATTAAAAGACGTTTACTCCTTGGAAAGAAAGTTATGACCAACCTAGATAGCATATTCGAAAGCAGAGACATTACTTTGCCAAAATGGTCCATCTAGTCAAGGCTATGGTTTTTTCAGTAGTCATGTATGGATGTTAAATTTGGACTGTGAAGAAAGCTGAGCGTGGAAGAATTGATGCTTTTGAACTGTGGTGTTGGAGAAGATTCTTGAGAGTCCCTTGAACTGTAAGGAGATCCAATCAGTCCATCCTAAAGGAGATCAGTCCTGGGTGTTCTTTGGAAGTTCTGATGCTAAAGCTGAAACTCCAGTACTTTGGCCACCTCATGCGAAGAGTTGACTCATTGAAAAAGACTCTGTTGCTGGGAGGGATTGGGGGTAGGAGAAGGGGAAGACAGAGGATGAGATGGCTGGATGGCATCACCGACTCGATGGACATGAGTTTGGGTGAACTCCGGGAGTTGGTGATGGACAGGTAGGCCTGGTGTGCTGCGATTCATAGGGTTGCAAAGAGTGGAACACAACTAAGTGACTGAACTGAACTGAACTGAAGGCAATATCACTCAAATCAATCAGACATGTTCAAGGTAGAAATGAAGAATTATGTAATGAAATAAACAATGAATGAATTACATGGCTTTAATATGAATACAGACTAAGAAGACTGTGAGTAATGTGGAAAGCTAAGTGATGGACTGTGAGCAAAGTCTTCTTAAACTGTGAAGGATATGAATTGCTTTAGACCTAACCAACTACTATTAAAAGCTCTATTTCAGGGACTTCCCTGGTGGTTCAGGGATTAAGATTTCATCTTCTGATACAGGGGTCTTGAGTTTGATCCCTAGGTGAAGGAAGACTAATCCAACATGCCTTGAGGTGAGGCCAAAAACAAATAGATAAATAAACAATATTTTTTTAACTGAAAGTTCTGAATTTTAAAAATCAATAAAATTTAAAAGCTATATTTCAGTAAAAGTAACAGATTCAGTTGAAATATCTGCAAAAACTGAACTTTGATCAGAGTTTGTATTTCTCAGAGAGGTAAATTTTATCTTGATACAATTAAATGCATTTTAATAAGTATGTTGGGGGATAAAAATATGTAGTTTTTTAAAAGTAAGGTTTTTTGTTTTGTGTTTTCTGCTATGAGAGCACGCCTCCTGCTTTGGCTTAAGAAGATTTCTGTATTCTATGAAAATTTATAATGAATGATCGTTAAAGAGACTTCTTTTCCATTTTATTTTTAGTTGGAGGATAATTACTTTACAATAGTGTAATGGTTTCTGCCATACTCAACAACAAGCATACACATATCCCCTCCCTTCTAAACCTCCCTCCTGCCTCCTTCCCCATCGCATCCCTCTATGTTGTCACAAGGCACCAGCTTTGGGTTCACTGCATCATACAGCGAATTCCCACTGGCTATCTGTTTTACATATGGTAATATACATGTTCACAGTTCACGTATTGCTGAAGCCTGGCATGGAGAATTTTGAACATTACTTTACTAGCGTGTGAGATGAGTGCAATTGTGAGGTAGTTTGAGCATTCTTTGGCATTGCCTTTCTTTGGGGTTGGAATGAAAACTGACTTTTTCCAGTCCCATGGCCACTGCTGCCCTGGGATTTCTTTGGAGGGAATGATGCTGAAGCTGAAACTCCCGTACTTTGGCCACCTCATGCAAAGAGTTGACTCACTGGAAAAGACTCTGATGCTGGGAGGGACTGGGGGCAGGAGGAGAAGGGGACAACAGAGGATGAGATGGCTGGATGGCATCACTGACTCGATGGACATGAGTCTGAGTGAACTCCAGGAGTTGGTGATGGACAGGGAGGCCTGGCGTGCTGCGATTCATGGGGTGGCATAGAGTCGGACACAACTGAGTGACTGAACTGAACTGAACTGAACTGAATATACATGTTTCAATACTATTCTCTCAAGTCATCCCACCCTCCCCCTCCCCCACTGTGACCAAAAGCCGTTTTAAAGAGACTTTTAATAACTGAAAGAAAGTAGTGTTTTCCTAAGAATAAGCACGAGGTACATCCTAAAATCAAATATGTGGTCTTATTATATAGTATATGATATTTATTAGAATAAATCTTTACATTTTGGAAATGTGTATGGAGGGAAAATTGAGTGTAATTAATTATTTTGCAAATTCACATAACTGCAAAGCAATGTGCATATTTTAAATCTATTGCAGGCGTATTCATGGCACTTCAAAGAGTAGTGCATGTCCTACAGATAAGGGAGAAACTCATGGGGACACAGCGCATCGCCCAGTTAGTGGGCCGCTCTAAGTGCATTTGTCTCACTGCAATACCTGGTGGAAAGATGGCAGCCTCTTTTTCTTTTCCTTCCTCTCTCTGTCCAAAATGGCAAGTGGAACTAAACATCTTTGATCTTGCTTCCATGATTACTTTCTTCTGATAATGGTCTCGCGTGGTATATGCAGTTTAGGTTTAGTATTCTTAAACACTGTATGATTATCAATCATTACATAATGCTATTGGCAACTTTGAAATCATATACGTATCATACAGAAAGTAGAACTAATATTGATGGTCAGGAAACAATTCATGATACTCTGAGATAGTCCTATCCACTCTTTTAGGGAAAAGGGTATGTGATCTCATAAACAAATCTGATGTAACCTGCTTAGAGAAAATGTCATTCACCGCCCCCTCCCCGACTGTTTCTGCTTTTGCATTCTTAGCTCCTTTATCTTAATCCCCTAAGTATGTCTTTCCTACCTGGTAACATGCACCCCTACCCTTGTTGTCTTCCTGCACTAACGTGGATAATATGGAAATAACATTCTTCCTCTGACTAGCAGATCTGTTTTTTAGCTTACTGTTACCATGTGGTAAATTGTGACTGTGCTAAGGGCGATCAGAAAGAAATCTTATCTTCAGTAGCTCTTTTCTCCATTCTCTCTGTGATGAGGGATGGTTGGTTTGCTAGGCTTTTATGTAAATTTCTTTGTTCCAGATCTTGATAATTGCCTGATTTATATTCTTCAGTTTCTCTTCCTAGCGCCAGAGACCTACATTGTAACATCTGAATAATTCCTTAAGTCCTCCTGATACAAACATAGGTTTTCCTTTACAAAATCAAGGAGCAAGTAAGCTTAACGTTTTCATTAATATATATATATTATATGAAATATATAAGTATTAAAATGCATATATGTATCAATATATGTATATACACATATACATGTGTATATGTACACTTATATTATATGTGACTTCCCAGGCGACTCAATGGTAGAGAATCTACCTGTCAGTGCAAGGACACAGGACATGGATTTGATCCCTGGGTTGGGAAGATCCCTTGGAGGAGAGCATGGCAACCCACCCCAGTATTCTTGCCTGGGGAATCCCATGGGCAGAGGAGCTTGGCAGGCTAGAGTCCAGAGGGTCATAGAGTCGGACATGACTGAGGTACTGAGCACACATACACATGTATATATATATACCATTTTTTGTGTGTTTCTACTTTTCAAGATTTTAAAGAATTCATTGTTTATGTCTTCACTTTCAATACACCTTCATTATCAAGGCATCACCATGGTGACATCTTATCTGATTACTGTTTGATCAGGCTAAGTTTTCTGTAGCTATTGTACAGTGACATAAACCACTCAATCAAAGGAGTCTGACATTCTATCTTTGTACAAATTGCTTTCCTATTACATTCGTTCCCCACTAACTTACACAGTGACATAGAGAAGCCATATCTCACAGAAGTAAAGACTAAATACACAATCAGGGTGCACCCAGAAGCTCAAAGTTCTCCTCCCTAGGTGACTTTCAGAATCACTTTCTTAGGTGTGAACCAGAGCCTGCTTAGTGTTCCAATGTACTCTTGAAGATGTCTTAAGCATTTCAAGATCTTTTTATTTTTTGTGATTTCTCCTCACACCATTTTCTTATTTCTACATTGATTCTGACAGTAAAGGAAACAAAAATGTCTCAATTCATCTTTATGTTGTCTATGTCACTTTTAGCGTCTGTGAAACATTACATAACACATATCACAGAGCTTGTCTCTCACCTTTGTGCTAAAACACATAGGCTAGATTCTGTCATTGTTTTCTCCTTGGTTGATTGGCAGTTTTGCTTTTTCCCAGACCCCATCTGTCTGTTTGCAGCTTCTATTTTGCATTTCCATTCACATTTTTGGCTCTCGAAATCAATAATGAAAGGGTTTTTTTGTTGCTGTTAGAGGAAAATTCTTAAAGCCCCAAACTCTAATGGTCCATCTCTTCCCATCTATCCCTCACTCAGACAGTCACTCACAAAGTATCTCAGATCGATAAAATTGTGATGATATTTCTAAACTCAGAATTTTAAAAGTTCACTGCATTTATCCATTTTTACTTAACTATGCAAAATTATTGTGCCTGTACCTTTTAAAAAGAAAATTAGTCTAGATATACACCTTTAAATCATTCAAGTATAATGTACCAATCTCAAAAACAATGTGGGCATGTATAGAACTTTTCAGTTCATTATTCACAGGAAGAATATTCCACTTAAAGGGTCCAATATACAAGGATAATATTCTAAAATTCTAAATTTGAGAGAAGAGATTCAGGAAAACAATTCCAATTAAATGCATGCTTTGAATCTGATTATCTCTGGAAATCCAAATTTCCTTGCAGACACCAGGTAGGCATGAACAGAGATGAAGACATTCAGGTACAAAAGAAAGATAAAACACTACTGTGAATACCTTAAGAGATGTCTGGATGACAAGAAAGATTGGCAGCTTATGGAACATATCTGAGCAATGAATTCATCACTGGTTTGGAATTTTAACTAGATTATTTTTTTTCCTGGAGATATAACATCGGGAGGGATCTGTCACATTAAGTGATTTAGAAACTGTGTTTAAGAGGAGCTGCAATCAATAGAAAAAGGAAAAAGCTAATTCAAAGAAAAACATATGACCAAAAACCCCAGTACAGAGCTGTGGCTACATGGGCCCACTAGAAAGTCAGTGTAAGTAATCACCATGTGTTAGCTGCCCAGCTCACCTCCCACAGGCCTTATGGCTACCCTGCCTATGCTACTAGCTGACACGACTGTTGGTGACCTCCTGCTTCATGATTCTCCAAAATGACCCAACGCAGTCTGTGACGGCTAGAAGATCATGGCAGTGAACGCCTCCATGAGATTCCCCAAAGTTGGTACCAAGTGAAGTCACACCCAGTTATCCTTCCCCAGGTGCAGCTCACACGTCAAGCACAGTTGTTTTTTGTTGATCAGTTGCTAAGTTGTGTCTGACTCTTTGAGACCCCATGGACTGCAGCAGGCCAGGCTTCCCTGTCCTCCACTATCTCCTGGAGTCTGAAGAAACTCGTGACTATCGAGTTGATGATGCCATCCACTCTCTCATCCTCCATGTCCCCCTTTTCCTCTTGCCTTCAATCTTTCCCAGCGTCAGGGTCTTTTCCAATGAGTTGACTCTTCACATCAGGTCAAGAGTAGTAAGGCAGACTTAGGCACTGGGTGTTTTATCTAGTCATCAAATGTATCTGTAGTTCCATAATTTGCAAAAGTTTCCAAAATTACTTGAATTGCTGCACTTTTTCATTCCTGAAGTTTAGCATTTTTAATGAAATAGTTATCTTTCATCTAATTTGTTACAAGTGCTCTTGAAGGTCAAAATCAGTTTACACGTGTTACACAGTTTCCAGAGGATCTTTCTGACCCAGAGATCAAATTCGGGTCTCCTGCATGGCAAGCGGTTTCTTTACCGTCTGAGCCTCCGGTGAAGCCCATGCCATATAATACACTAGGATTACTGACTCTTGTTCACCTTCTCTTTCTGCTAACATGATAAGGTAGAAGCCTCAACTTTGATGCTCCTCAGTATAAATAGCTATTGTACCCTAAATTGGAAAAAGTATCATACTGCAAATTAAACTAAGATTCCTTTCTCAATATAAACATAGCCATAGACACACATGTTAATTAGATTTCATACAGAGATAAAAGCATTTCAAACAAGAGTTGGCTGGCTTTATAGAATATTCCCATATGAGAAAAGTTGGCCAATTTTTATTGTTTGTATTAGGACATCTTGTTACTTCCGAACTGTAGTGCTGGAAAAGACTCTTGAGAGTTCCTTGGACAGCAAGAAGATCAAACTAGTCAATCCTAAAAGAAAATCAACCCTGAATATTCATTGGAAAGACTGCTGTTGAAGCTGAAGCACCAATACTTGGGCCACCTGATGCAAGAACTGATGCGCTGGGAAAGACTGAAGGTGGGAAGAGAAGGGGATGACAGAGGATGAGATGGTTGTGGCATCACCAACTTAATGGACATGAATTTGGGCAAACTCTGGGAGATAGTGAAGGACAGGGAGACCTGGTGTGAAGCAGTCCATGGGATCACAAAGAGTCAGATGATGACTGAGCAACTAACACTTTCTAGGTGACCAGAGGTAATAGCATTTCAAGCAAGAGTTGGCTGGCTTTATAGAATATTCCCACATGAAAACAGTTGGCCGGTTTTTGTTGCTTGTGTTACGACATCTCATCAGTATAGCAAGTTGCTTTAATAGATATTTACATTAACATGCAGTCTGTGGCTTTCTGCCGACTACGTTTCATCAGTAGTTTTTGAATTACAGGCATCCCCTGCTTTTTGAAAGTTTGCTTTGTATCACTTTACTTTTACAAAAGACTTACATTAATACCTGTGCTTGCTACCTGGAAAAAATTCAAAGAGAATTGTCACTTTTATTTAAAAAAAAAGGCAAAAAGCAAAATCAGCATGTAACATTTGTCTTGTAGCAGGGGTTACAGAGGCAGTACCCCGCTAGAACAGCAAGAGAGGACCCACCAGGCTCCTTCCCCAGGAACTACAGCAGCATCTCTTCATCAAGCTGCCAGAGCTGTGAGCTGTGTGTGAGCGCCTGTGCTTTATTTAGATTTACTGTCTGCCTCTGTTAGCAAGATGCATCCTAAGGTGATTGCTTCTTCACTTTCATGCCATTTCAACTTATAAAAGCTTTTGGGGGAACACTCTATTTCCAGATAACTTGGAAACTGGTACTTCATTTCTGTTGTCTTCCCAGCCATTCTAAAATGCGAATCCCTCTTAAATCTGCCACAAGTTGAAGATCTTTTATGTATTTTACAGATTTAACATCATCAGTAAAATAATGCAGACAATTATATTTTTTACGACATACTCAGTAATGTTATCCAACTGGCAATATGATCATTCTTTAAAACATAGGATTCTTAAAATTTTAAAGAAATGGCTTTCTAAAATTCAGATTAAGAGTGAAAACTGAAACCATGTAATTTCAGCCATAGAATGTTTGCTCAGAAGGACACTCAAAGGTTTTGCAGATTTCTGGAAACCAAGGTCATAAACTGTTCCTTAGAAGTTCATGTTTATAGATAAGTAACTATCATCTTCTTAATAATTATAAATAAAATGAGTTGCAGACCCAAATCAGAGGCTCGGCTTGTCGGTTTTGTTGTTGTTGTTGATGATGTTTTGTTGGGGAGGGGGAGAAATCTCACATTAAAAAAAAATCTGCCCTTTGCCTTTCTTAAACTCCTAGTTTCATTCTTACACAAGTTCTGTCTTTTTCCTTTTGTCCTCATTCTTATTTCTGTTCTCATCTGTGATCTACCTCCTTCTCTTGGTTTAAGAGCAGAGCTGAGTTGGGAAGAGGCTGGACCAGCCCAGGGGTAGACTCTTGTCCTGGGTTAGACACACAGGCTGGCCTGCCGGTCAATTCCCATTCCAGCTGCCAAGCTCACCAGGCGAGCAGAGCACTGAGATCCAGGCTGTCAGGAGGCATTAGAGTAAATGTATTTGCAACAATAAATGTGACATAAAATAAGAGCCTGAAACCAAAGTTGAAAAGAGGAAAAAAATGTTAATGTCGTTATCTGAAAAACTAACGTTTCCACAGAGGATGGAAAGGACAAAAATAACAAATTCCCACCTCCAAATGGCTGACTCTGTGGGCAGCATATTAAAATATCCAAGAAGGAGTTATAAGCAAGATATTTTTCTAAGTACCCTTTTCTGTTATCTTTTAATCTCTCTCTTTATTCTTGCCTTTTTACCCTTGCCTTTTGGTTTTTCTAGCTACTGGATAAGTTGTTGCTTCTCATAGCCATTGATTTCACTGAAAATGAGAAACCAGTAATTTAATCCCATGGACTAAGAGAGATTAAACATTAGGAAATAATGTTTCATGTTACCTAGAAAGTGACGGTCACTCAGTCATGTCCCAGTCTTTGGGGAGGCCATGGACTATAGCCCTCCAAGGCTCTTCTATCTGTGGAATTCTTCAGGCAAGAATACTGGAGTGGGTTGCCATTCCCTTCTCCAGAGATTCTTCCTAACCCAGGGATTGAACCTGGGTCTGCTGCATTGAAGGCAGATTCTTTACTGTCTGAGCCACTAGGGAGGCCCTAAAAAGCACCAAGTTATTCCTGATAAGAGATGAGAGCAGTGCTATTCATTACTTGAAAGCAACTAGTTTGTTTCCTGAATTCCAACTTGAAGTAAACATTAATCAATAATAAAAATATTTATGTTCTATATTGATGATCCATTTTATATTTTCTGTGCCTTGTTGTATGTTTAAATACATCAAGGTTGCTTTGACCTTCATGTATTCCCAAAAAAATCAATGAGAAAAAACAAATTATCTGTCAAGAGGATGTGAGTTTTAAAACAGATTTACTCAAAGGA
>SJYQ01004965.1:160464-180032 GCA_006410935.1 Redunca redunca
GAAGCTAGTGGACGTGATGGAATTCCAGTAGAGCTATTTCAAATCCTGAAAGATGATGCTGTGAAAGTGCTGCACTCAATATGCCAGCAAATTTGGAAAACTCATAAGTGACCACAGGACTGGAAATGGTCAGTTTTCACTCCAATCCCAAAGAAAGGCAATGCCAAAGAATGCTCAAACTACTGCATAATTGCACTCATCTCACACTCTAGTAAAGTAATGCTCAAAATTTTCCAAGCCAGGCTTCAGCAATACATGAACCGTGAACTTCCAGTTGTTCAAGCTCGTTTTAGAAAAGGCAGAGGAACCAGAGATCAAATTGCCAACATCTGCTGGATCATCAAAAAAGCAAGAGAGTTCCAGAAAAACATCTATTTCTGCTTTATTGACTATGCCAAAGCCTTTGACTGTGTGGATCACAATCAACTGTGGAAAATTCTGAAAGAGATGGGAATACCAGACCACCTGACCTGCCTCTTGAGAAATCTGTATGCAGGTAGGAAACAAAAGTTAGAATTGGACATGGAACAACAGACTGGTTCCAAATTGGGAAAGGAGTATGTCAAGGCTGTATATTGTCACCCTGCTTATTTAACTTATATGCAGAGTACATCATGAGAAAGGCTGGACTGGAAGAAACACAAGCTGGAATTAAGATTGCCAGGAGAAATATCAAGAACCTCAGATATGCAGATGACACCACCCTTTTGGCAGAAAGTGAAGAGGAACTAAGAAGCCTCTTGATGAAAGTGAAAGAGGAGAGTGAAAAAGTTGGCTTAAAGCTCAACATTCAGAAAACAAAGATCATGGCATCTAGTCCCAACACTTCATGGGAAATAGATGGGGAAACAGTGGAAACAGTGTCAGACTTTATTTTTTGGGGCTCCAAAATCACTACAGATGGTGATTGCAGTCATGAAATTAAAAGACGCTTACCGCTTGGAAGAAAAGTTATGACCAACCTAGATAGCATATTCAAAAGCTGAGGCATTACTTTGCTGACTAAGGTCCTTCTAGTCAAGGCTATAGTTTTTCCTGTGGTCGTGTTTGGATGTGAGAGTTGGACTGTGAAGAAGGCTGAGCGCCAAAGAATTGATGCTTTTGAACTGTGGTGTTGGAGAAGACTCTTGAGAGTCCCTTGGACTGCAAGGAGATCCAACCAGTCCATTCTGAAGGAGATCAGCCCTGGGATTTTTTTGGAAAGAATGATGCTAAAGCTAAAACTCCAGTACTTTGGCCACCTCATGCGACAAGTTGACTCATTGGAAAAGACTATGGTGCTGGGAGGGATTGAGGGCAGGAGGAGAAGGGGATGACAGATGGCTGGATGGCATCACTGACTCGATGGATGTGAGTCTGAGTGATCTCTGGGAGTTGGTGATGAACAGGGAGGCCTGGAGTGCTGCGATTCATGTGGTTGCAAAGAGTCGAACACGACTGAGTGACTGAACTGAACTGAACTGAGGTGCTTACATGAACATGGATTAAATATGTTACAAGATACTCACTGTGAGACATTCATGATAAGAAAGAAAATGGCCAGAGTTACACATGGTAAATACAACTGAAATGACTGGCAAGATGTTCAAAAAGAAAAATTATACTAGCTCAGAAGAAAGACTTTCTCTTGGTGCTGTAGTGGCAAAATATTTTTTCACCAGACTCCTCTGGAGAAGGAAATGACTACCCACTCCTGAATTGTTACCTGAAGAATTCATGTACAGAGGAGCCCTGTGGGCTATAGTACATGGGGTTGCAAAGAGTCAGACAAGACTGAGCAACTAACACTTTCATTTTCACTTTAATGATTTCAGGAGAATTGAAAGCTTGAAGCAAGACTAAGCCTGTCTTCTCTTTTGGGGAAAATATATAACTCATCTTAAATTTATGTACATTAAAGTGATTATCTCAAGTCTACAGCATGAGCTCAGCCATAGAGCCCCCAAATTTTAATAACAAAGATAATAAATGCTACTGTGTTGCTAAATGTCAGTCATGCTACACAGTTCTTAATATTATTTCCTTTTGTACTCACATGAAACCTAACCTAATGCATAGTTTTGTGGGTCCATTGCACAAATAACTTATTTATTATACTTGTCCAGGGTTACACAGCTAGATAGAGTGCTCAACATTTGAATCAAGAACTCTTCAAATATCATTAAAAGTAGATCTATGCAATCTAGTCTCCTAGTGTGGTTACCTTGAACTACACCTTTTTTTATATTTTATTTTGCTATCTCAAAAACTTTATGACCACTTTACCTCTCATTTTTAGCAGCAATGTCATATAACTTAGTGATGCGTGTCCTTCATCTTTTTCTGTAAACCCTAAACTCACAAACACACAGTTATGAAAACATGAATTACTCTAATACTCTTTCAGTCAGTGAGTTTATCTCTCCCATCTTCCTACTAAATATCTACCAACTCATCTCAAACAGGGACAGCAGATTATTTTCTGAGATAGCCCTTTCTGCCTTAAAAAGTGGTTACAGTGACTGTGATTATGTTAAATTGAACTATTTCCCTATAAACATCCTAATCCAGTGCCTTTATTCTATACTTAGATCATTGTAAATTTTTTAAAAAAATTATCTTTCACCATAGTATTTTAAGTACTCGAAGAAGTATTTTTCCAATTGTAACATATTTAATTTCTTTACCTTTATTCACTGTATACTGTGTTATATCACCTTACCTCTCTAATCTCTTTCTTCTGTACCTTTTGCAGAGCAAGTCAGCATAGAACAAAGAAGTGAGCAGTGTTTGGATGGAGATTGTTCCTTAGATCTTAAAATATGATGTCCTTTGAAAAAAGGATATGAATTTCCTCTCACATGCTGCCTAGGAGCACAGGCTGTGAAATAAGCAGATAAGCAGTCAGAAGTCTGTTCAAAGAGTTCTCTATTATTTATTCGATGTGTAACCTTACACCTCAGAGCTTCTATGAGTTGTGTGATTTTCTCTTGAATTGCTTGAGATAACTTTATATATAAAACATTTCACACTGTTAATATAATTTTTGAGTAATTTACAAATCATGCCTAAACATAATACAGTTGCTAATTTGTGTCTGACTCTTATGTGACCCCATGGGCTCTAGCCCACAGGTTCCTCTGTCCTTGGGATTTCTCAGGCAAGAATACTGGAGTGGGTTGCAATTTCCTTCTCCAGGGGATCTTCCTGACCCAGAGATGGAAACCCAGGTGTCTGCATTGCAGGCGGATTCTTTTTTTTTTTTTTTTTGCAGACGGATTCTTTACTGACTGAGCCACCTGGGAAGTCCTGCAAGCATAATATTTTATACATAATATTTCTCTTTTGGCAAAAGATTTGGATAACAACACCATCACAGCTGGCAGGGTAATTCTGTGATCTTACATTTATTGTCTCCTGAGATGGTTTCCCTCATAGCTCAGTTGGTAAAGAATCTGCCTGCAATGGGGGAGACCCCGGTTAGATTCCTGGGTCAGGAAAATTCGCTGGAGAAGGGATAGGCTACCCACTCCAGTATTCTTGGGCTTCCCTTGTGGTTCCGCTGATAAAGAATCCGCCTGCAATGTGGGAGACCTGGGTTCAATCCTTGGGTTAGGAAGATCCCCTGGAGAAGAGAAAGGCTACCCACTCCAGTATTCTGGCCTGGAGAATTCCATGGACTGTTTAGTCCATGGGATCACAAAGAGTAAGACAGGACTGAGTGACTTTCACTTTTCTCCTGAGAGTATTTTAAAACTTGAGTGACTCACTCTTATGAACTTTCTGGAGTGTAATGTCACCCTAAGTGTTCTTGCAATGAAGGGAACAGGATGCTAGAGGAACTGTGAGGTGTCTGGGCCAGAAAGTGTTGGAAAAACATCCTACAGGATTTATTATAGGTGATCCTAGCAAGTGTTCAAGGGTGTGGGTGTTGTGCTGTCAGGAATTGTCATTAATTTTATGATCGGATTCTTAATACTAATAACTTTATCTTAATGGTTGAAGACAGAAAAAGAGATGAAAGCTACAATAATGAAAAGAAGCCACTGTGTACTCATGTTAACCAGGAACTGGGAATGTTTAAGCATTTTTGCCATTTGAGAAAACACTTGCTATTTCATGTGCTCAAACATGAATATGAAGTGGTTTCATCTTTGTTTTGTTCCATCATGTTCTTGTAGTTACCTTGTCTGATGCTCATATTCTAAGAAATTGTTTATGTTCCACAGGAGGATGAATGCCAAGGTCTACTTCCAAGTATGAGGCAGTTCCTGGCTGAAAGTCCTTCCTTTCATATTCTCCATTACCCTTTCAGGCCAAGAGTACATAAAGTTAAGCCGGAAAGCATCAATCCATTATAACATTTTTAAAGATTTTGTTGACCAGGATATTTTCCAGAAAATTCTTATAATTGTATAAGAGCAAGTTTCTCGTTCTTCTTTCTGTATTTATTCATTTTTGCAAAATGAGTTATTGAATCATCTATGGGGCAATGTTTGTGAAAGACCATTTAAGATCTTGGAGAAGATAAATCAGTCAATTCTAACATACTGATTACAGAAACAAAGTGGCTGTTAATTTTGCAATAGACTCCAAAGCTAAGAGCTTAGATTATCTCATTCATGCACCAAAAATGCTCCAGATTCCAACTTGGTCTTTTAGAGAACTAGGTCTTGTTATTGTTTTATTTATCCTGGTCATGAGCTGTTCCGCTTGACTTACAGTATTTATATAGTTCAAGCAAGAAATATCACTATAACTCAAATTCCCCTTTGGCTAGCTCAGAGGAATCCAAGGCTTTTATGAATGTTCAGAGCAGCTGATCAGTTTGTCTTTGGCACTAGCTGTTTTTCCACGTAAAGAAGGGACTCGAAGGGGCACAAAATCCATTGGAAATGCAAGCATAATTTATCTCAACTGAAGTAAGTCCCTTAAGGAGAGAAAAATGTTTGAGTGGAGATGAACAGTTCTTACGAAGCAGGCTGGAGTGTCTTTGAAGAGAACAAACTGTTTACTGCAGCAAGAAAAGTCCTAATACAGTTCTCTTTCCCTAAGGGGAAAATTTTGCTGGTAGTGTTTTAATGACATCTGAAATCATAGCTTCTGGAATATTCCTAAGAACCCTCAGCTTGAAATCTCTAGATGAAATGAATGTCCAGTAGTCAGGGGAAAGTTATATATATTCCTTTTTATTTGAGAAATATGAATCTATGAATCAACTCTTTGGAGCTTTACTATACCTGATAAGGTCCTTTTCAATAATGTTCAGTGAAGAAGAGTTTCTCTCTGTCATTTCTGGAAATCCAATATCCTATGTCAGTTTATGTAAGTGTTTAGTAAATGCAATTTGTTAATAAATAACAAAAAATTTGTTAGTGACTGTGGTATTTATCTCATGGTATTTAGTCATATTAGCTCAAAATAGCATCTAAGAATCAAGGAGTAAAATTTCCAAGTGTATGGGGGCATCTCTTAATAACTTATCAGATGATAATGTGTATATCTTAAATGGAATTGATCTTAACATAATTGAATATAATGACCGTGGCTTAGGACAAGGAAGTTCAAGGGTTTCTAAATGTTTCCCATTTAATTGTCATTTAATAGTTTGATTTATATTTAATTTTTATAACATTTATAGATGATAACATTGGTAGACTTTCTAAATATAAAATCCACCTTTTGAGAGCTATTCAAAACTGGCACCAGTTACAGAGTGAAGTAAGCCAGAAAGAAAAACACCAATACAGTATACTAACGCATATATATGGAATTTAGAAAGATGGGGACGATGACCCTGTATGCGAGACAACAAAAGAGACTCAGATCTATAGAGAGAACTTTTGGACTCTGGGGGAGAGAGAGAGGGAGAGGGTGGGATGAGATGGGAGAATGGCATTGCAACATGTATACTATCAAGTAAGAAACAAATCGCCAGTTGATATCAGATGCAGAATGCAGGATGCTTGGGACTGGTGCAAGGAGAGGATCCAGAGGGAGGGCACGGGGTGGGAGGTGGGAGGGGATTCATGTTTGGGAACGCTTGTACACTCGTGGTGAATTCATGTCAATGTTTGGCAAAACCAATACAGTAATGTAAAGTAAACTAAAGTTAAAATAAAAATTAAAAAAATAAATAAATAAAAGCAAAAAAAAAAACAAACAAAACTGGCACCAGTAAGATCTGAGTCCCTGTTACAGTGATTCCCTAACTCAGTAAAACCCGACTCAATGGACATGAGTTTGAGCAAGCTCAGGGGAATTCGTGATGGACAGGAAAGCCTGGTGTGCTACAGTCCATAGGGTCACAAACAGTCAGACAAGACTGAACGACTGAACTGAACTGAACTCT
The DNA here is from genome assembly GCA_006410935.1 of Redunca redunca. NCBI lineage: Eukaryota > Metazoa > Chordata > Mammalia > Artiodactyla > Bovidae > Redunca > Redunca redunca. Next base: position 166,796 of record SJYQ01004965.1, read on the forward strand.
GTAATTTAAAATCAAGCAGGTATCTTCCCACCAGCACCGTGATAACTCTCCAGAAAAGCAAAGCCTTGTCCATCCTGAATGAGATTAAGAGTCATATAGGATACTAAATATGATGATATGTTTGATGATCTCAAGTTACATTTATGCATTAACTCATCACCAAAATTGGATGCCTTTCATGTGCAAAGTGTTTAGATTTCTAGTTCAATTCGAGAGCTCTCTGATCTCAGAAAAGATTGGTCCTGCTAGGAATCAAAGAGAGAAATAGGACATTGATGCTACATTTGATAGGAATACTCCCAATATTTCTATAGAGCTGTACTCCAGAAAATATTTTTCCACTGAAAATCAGAATATTAAATTGGATCTTTCATTTAAAAGATCTTATAGTTTATTCTACTTTAAAAATGCTGCTGTTTTGTTTTTTCCCTCTGAAGTTAATGCAAATACAATAAGCCAGTACTACTGTGAAATAATATTTTCTGCCCTCAGGAATCAGGGGGGAAAAACCCTGAAGAAAGTAAAACATTCATTTATACACACACAGTAGAAGCTTACTACTGATATTCTACTGTAAGAGACCACCTAAAAAATAATTATTACTTCACTTCAAATTTTAAAAATAAAATCTCTTTTACTTAGAGAACAATGACATATCTTTGCAAACTAAATTTGTTAATGTAGAGAATAAAAAAAAATTCAAGGTCACAACATCACTTAAACATCACTATGAATCATAGTGGGTTTATTTGGTTTTAGTATTTAATTATTTGATTGCATCAAGTCTTAGTTCAGCATATAGACTCTTAATTGCAACATGTGGCATCTAGTTACCTGACCAGGGATCCAACCTGAGCCCCCTGCATTGGGAGGGTGTAGTCTTAGCCACTGAAACACCAGGGAAGACCCCATAGTGGGCTTTATTAATTGGTTATTAAAAGGTAGATTTCTTTTTGCTACATGAGGTGAGGTGAGGTGAAGTCGCTCAGTCGTGTCCGACTCTTTGCCACCCCGTGGACCGTAACCTACTAGGCTTCTCCGTCCATGGGATTCTCCAGGCAAGAATACTGGAGTGGGTTGCCATTTCCTTCTCCAGGGGATCTTCCCGACCCAGGGATCAAACCCGGGTCTCCCGCATTGGAGGCAGATGCTTTAACCTCTGAGCCACCAGGGAAGCCCTTTTGCTACATAGAGTAAATCAAATAAAGATTTTTTTTTTTCCCCTGCTACACACTTGAAGAATATCTCAGTTAGTAACTGTATGGGCTGACTCGTGTTCCCTCCAGAATTCATATGTGGAAGTCCAGCCCGCTTCCCTACTCCATGTGACTGTGTTAGTAAATGGGCCTTTAAGGAAGTAGTTGGAGCTAAGTGAGGTCATCTGGTGTAGGGCCCTGATCTAGTGGGACTTGTGTTCTGGTAAGAAGGAGAAGGAACACCAGGGATGGAAGCACACAGAGAAAAGGCCATGTAAAGACTCAACAAGGAGAGGAACATCTGCACGGGAAGGACAGAAGCCTCGAGGGAACCCAGCCCTGCCAGCAGTATGATCCTGCACTTCCAGCCACCACAACCATGATGAATAATTATTTGTTAAGTCACCCATTCTGTTGTATTTGTTATGGCAGTCCTAGCAACTGATATCAAAATTTATATGTCACATTCAATAGAAGCAATCTATCTGCCTTATAGATAACAGAATGATTGACTTTTATTTTTTTGCAGTTTTCAGTTTTTTCCCATTTTAGTTCTCTAATTCATCCATAAACTCATGAAGTTTAAGATGATGTAATATGTACATTACTAGGCTGCTATAAAATGAATCAGTACTATCACTCTAACATTGTTAATAAACAAACTTTTGTATAAATACTAATTTCCTCAATTATCTACATATTAGGCACTTTGGGGAAGTGGAAAAATATTCAATGCTAAGTGAACAAAATCACCAAGAGAAATGTTAAGGCTATACTTTTTCTGCCTTTGTTCCCTAAGAATTAACTTAGCAGTTTTGTTCTTAAAAAGCAACATTCTGCAGTAATCCCATAAACACAATATTTGCTATTGCCAAATTATTCAACATTTACTGGGCCAACTTTACCTCACTGAACCTCTGGAAATATCATAACCATGGTTTAGCAGAGTAAGTACAATAAAAGTGTTTAGGCGAGATTCAGTTCATTAGAAGTATATCGATATCATACAGTAAATGTGCATGTGTTCACAACAATGAGGCTTCTGGGAACATTTAGCACCTTGCTCCATGATCTGCTTTTTTCTTTCTTGTTTTTGTTTGCTTTTAAACAATGCTGTCTAGTCAAAGTTTTTCCTGTGATCATGTATGGATGTGAGAGCTGGACTGTGAAGAAAGCTGAGCGCCGAAGAACTGATGCTTTTGAACGGTGGTGTTGGAGAAGACTCTTGAGAGTCCCTTGGACTGTAAGGAGATCCAGCCAGTCCATTCTGAAGGAGATCAGCCCTGGGATTTCTTTGGAGGGAATGATGCTGAAGCTGAAACTCCAGTACTTTGGACACCTGATGTGAAGAGTTGATTCATTGGAAAAGACTCTGATGCTGGGAGGGATTGGGGGCAGGAGGAGAAGGGGACGACCCAGGAAGAGATGGCTGGATGGCATCATGGACATGATGTATGTGAGTCTGAGTGAACTCTGGGAGTTGGTGATGGACAGGGAGGCCTGGCGTGCTGCGATTCATGGGGTCGCAAAGAGTCGGACACGACTGAGTGACTGAACTGAACTGAACTGGATATGTGATCAAATAGGGTGCATGAGAATGCAGTTGCCACATATTCAGGTTTTAATCCAAAATAATCAAATATATACTTACAATATACTTCCCAATTATCTTGTAAATTTTCAAATGCAAATCCTAGTGATTGCCATAAAGATAAAATAGCCAGGGGCTTAGCTCTCAGGCCCGAGATAGGACAGATGGACAGACAGACACACACACATTCATGTTATGTATTGTTTATTATCTTGTGGGATATCAGGTTACACGAAATTTCTTCCCAGAAATTAAAGACATTTTCACCTTTAAATAGCGAGTGTGGTTAGAAATGTGAATATTATAGAAGTTATTTTAATTCACTGTGCAAGAAAAGAATGAACATAAAGAACACCATCGATGAATGTAAGACCATACAACCATGTTATATACAAAGAAGGCTGTTTTTTCATTTTTACCTCAAAAAGAGCTGTTAGTATAATAATGCATGAAAGAAAATACACTCACTTTTATGGATTCTTGTACTCAAGTAGATTGAAAATATCAATATGTAGCTTCTGCATATATGCACAAAGTTGGATAACCTAAAGTAAAAATGAGATGTTATGAAGAACAAGGAGTAGAAAATGAAGAGATGTGAATGCATTTTAAAAACAATGGTGCAATATTTACACCACTTCCAGGAGAAAGTATGTATTTTTAAAGTGTAAACTTGATCTAAATATTCCATACTTTGAAGGATTTCATAGAAAGAAAGTGTCTTTATTTTTTAAGCAATTCATTCAAACCAGAAAAAGAAAAAGGGACAGTTTCACTTCATCTGAAGTGAAAATAAATCCAAATAATTGCTTTATGCTCTTGCCAGGACCCTGCCTTGACAGGATTAAATAGGCCTGGTGTGGTTTCACCACGGTACACCTGGGCTGTTGGATCACAAACAGGAACTCTGGCTCCTTTTCTCAATAGGATGTTTCAGTTCTTGGTAATTAACTGACTGAACCCAGCAGAGCTAAGAGACCAAATTCTTGTTCATTGTTTTCTGCTGTTTTATTGATGACTACTCCTCAAATCTCGCCGGTTTGTGAGTCTTGATCTCCTTTGTATGAAAGGACCAGTCCAAGTTTAAAGTCCTCAGCGATGGGGAGGGAAGACAGACTTTCTCTTGACCTTCTAGAACCTTCCTGTGCCAAATATAAAAGGCAATGCTTTGGCCTCAAGATGTTAGCGGGGTGGTAAAGAACAGACACTTAAGAATTGAACTACAAAAATAGGATATATCTGCTGTGAGTGTTGTCAAGGTAAATAGGCTTAGGGGAATACACTGCATTTTGTGCCTTCCTGTTAATGAAAGTGAAAGAGAGAGTGAAAAAGTTGGCTTAAAACTCAGCATTCAGAAAACTAAGATCATGGCATCTGGTCCCATCACTTCATGGGAAATAGATGGGGAAACAGTGAAAACAGTGTCAGACTTTATTTTTGGGGGCTCCAAAAATCACTTCAGATGGTGATTGCAGCCATGAAATTAAAAGACGCTTGTTCCTTGGAAGGAAAGCTATGACCAACTGAGACAGCCTATTAAAAAGCAGAGACATTACTTTGCCAACAAAGATCTGTCTAGTCAAGGCTATAGTTTTTCCAGTAGTCATGTATGGATGTGAGAGTTGGACTATAAAAAAAGCTGAGCACCAAAGAATTGATGCTTTTGAGCTGTGGTGTTGGAGAAGACTCTTGAGAGTCCCTTGGACTGAAAGGAGATCCAACCAGTCCATTCTGAAGGAGATCAGCCCTGGGATTTCTTTGGAAGGAATGATGCTAAAGCTGAAACTCCAGTACTTTGGCTACCTCATGTGAAGAGTTGACTTATTGGAAAAGACTCTGATGCTGGGAGGGATTGGGGGCAGGAAGAGAAGGGGACAACAGAGGATGAGATGGCTGAATGGCATCACTGACTCGATGGACGTGAGTTTGAGCGAACTGCAGGAGCTGGTGATGCTGCGATTCATGGTGTCACAGTCGAACATGACTGAGTGACGGAACTGAACTGAACTGAGCTACCAGTACCCCCAAAATATGCAGAATCCCCTGGCATTTTGACTGCAGAGAGCAATTCTTCAGTCTGAATGTACACTGTGACATTATATGCATTTTGCTCCATGAGCTGGAGAGATATAAAGTGCTTAGTCATTCATTAAAAAATATCTCTTTAATCCTTAGCTTGGAATTGTTCTTGCCCCCTTGTATGTCACATCTGGTGAAGAAAATGAGCATGTACAGTTGATCCTTGAGCGAGGCAGGTCAGGGGCACTGAACTCCTGCACAGTCGAAAATCTACATACAACTATACAGTCAGCCCTCCATATCTTCAGATCCATCCCCACGAATTCAACCAGCTGCAGGTGGTGTAGTACTGCAATGTGTACTGAATAAAAAATCCGCATGTAAGTGGACCTGCATAGTTCAAACCCATGCTGTTCCAGGGTCAACTGTGTACTCATATTTATCTCATACTATCTATATAAATTTATATTCACATTTTAATTAACAATTCTATACCACAAAAACCTTCTTAGGTGGTGCTAGTGGTAAAGAACCTGCCGCCAATGCAGAAGACTTAAGAGAAACAGGTTTGATCCCTGGGTCAGGAAGATCTTCTAGAGAAGGGCATGGCAACCCACTTCAGTATTCTTGCCTGGAGTATCCCATGGACAGTCGTAGCCTGGTGGGCTACACTCCATAGGGTCACAAAGAGTCGGACATAACTGAAGTGACTTAGCACTTACATATACCATAAAAACAAAGACCTAAATGTAAATTTAAGGAACGAAAACTAAAACTAAGGTTTGGGATAGACCTCCTTAATTAAGATTGTATTAAATTATTTCATATTAAAAAATAACAACCAAAAATCAATAGAAAAATAGCTGACTTGGGTAAAACTATTTGATGGTTAATATTTTCATATACAAATAGCTCCAGAAAACACAATAAAAAGTGTGTGAATACTATAAAGAACAGATTTCAGAATGTCAAAGAAATTGCAAAAATATATGTGAAAAGTGATCATCATAATTAATATTCAATGATTACAAACTTAAGAAACAGTATCATCCCTTTCTGACCATTGGATTGACAAAAAATAAGTACAATTAAGTTTGCAGAGTTTCAGGGAAATTTCTATTATTCATTATGGGTGAAAATGTGAGACAGTGTTTTTATCAAAAACAACATTAATAAATATACACTTACATTTGAATCAATAATTTCACCTTTCACCATGAAATAAAAATGCCAATATATTAGAGTGTATTGGCAGGGGCAAAAATTGGAAACAAATTTGATATCCATTCACTGAGAAGAAGATTGATGATTTTAAATGTACAGTAAGCTTTTAAAGTAAATTTCATCTCTAAAGCTGCAGAAATCCCCATGGGTATCATGGTGTCCTACACTGTAATAATGTGATCTATTTTTGTAAAACAATGAAAATGATCATCCCTATGTTTTTACATAGGTTTTAAAATTAGCATGGAGAAACATGGAAAAGAACTATGAATATGATCACATACAGTGAGAGATTTAAGCAAGAAGAAAACGGAGAAAGGGGAGAAAACAGAAATAATCATAAATGAAAAAGGATGCTTTCTCTCCTTCCTCTCTCACTATGGCATGCTGTGTCAGCCAACTTGGAACACATGGAAAATGCCAAGAGAAAGAAAACGCCTGACATTGCATCTGCTGCATTGATACCACCCACTGACAATGCCCAGCATGCTGGTCATGTGAGAGAAAAGAGTCTCACCCCATTTGATTAAATATTCTTAGCTGATAGACATCTTCAAGTAAAATTTGCTTGAAGATGAAAATTTGCTCCATTTTATATTTATGTTTCAAGAATGCTGGAGTGTATATACTAACAGTATTAATTCTCACATGATGAGCAAGTGAATTACTATTTCTGTTACATCTGTTTAAAAACACAAAGTTGTCTTAAATCCTTCACAGTGCATAGCCTAAACAACTGTATTTCAGTTTTTAATAATTCCAGTATTCATTAATTAATTGGGTAAAGAAATTTTCAGGTTTTTTTAATTAGCCATATTAAGCAGTTCTTATATTTAGCCCACTCTTAACACTTTGCCTTATATTGGGGAATTTGTTTATCATTTTCATATACATTTTAAGAACTCACTTTTAAAAAGTGAAACTTTCTTTGCCAAAGGTGCTTCACATTTCCTGTCTCACTCTTCTCCACCTCCAGGAAATAACTTCTTTTGATGATTAGTTGTTTCTGAGTTTGGAGACTTAAGTTTTCAGGTTAATACAACAGAATACCTTAGAGAAACTTTGCAAAAGAAGAGACTTCACATGTTTACCTACATGTTTTATAATTTGTTTCTAAAGTTACTTTTATAAATGAACATTTTCTTTAACTTTTTTGCCCATATTTATCTAATTTTTAATCTCCTGGCAAAAATTCCATATTCTAAAAGCTTCTGGACATCTAATTCACCCCCACCCTTCTTCCCCTCCTAACTGACTTTTGTTCATGGTCTCTTGTCCCATATGAACTTTCAAACTCTGGATGGTGAGCTTGGGTTTGGGTTTTCTCTAGTAGAGTTAGTTATCTTTGTCCTAGCTCGTCCGCCTCCTCACAACGTTAGGTTTCAGCAAACATCTCATCAGGAAAATGATCCATGTGTTTGAGTCCTTCAAGTTGTTGGTATGTTACTTCCATGATCTGAAACTCCTAAGCTATTTCTCTTTATTCCTGCAAAACCCCTCTCCTCAATCAAAGCATCCTGAATTAGTAAATGAAGAAAAGAAGAAAACAACAACACCTCTGATTATGGTTATTTTAGTTTGATGGCTGTTTTCACTCTGAAATTTTAGTCCATCTGCTCTTTGTTGTTTTGCAATCATCTGATGTCTTTTAAAGACCAGATTTTGGTAACAGCTGTTTTTTTTTTTTTTCTATTTATCGTTAGTGAAATATTTTTCTGGCACAAACTACCACCAAACCTGGGAGTATAACTCCATAAAAAAAACTATTTTCTGAAAACGAAACATAAGACAAGTTGAATGAAATATTTTTTAAAAGATTCAGAGTCTGGTGAAAGAAACTGATCTTAAAAGGCTACATGTGGTAGAATTCCAGCTTTATAGGATTCTCAAAAGGCATAACTCTGGACACATAAGATAGGTTCAGTGGTTCCCAGAGCGGGGTGGGGAGGGATGATTAGGTGGACCATAGAGAATCTTTAGAGCAATGAACACATTCTAGTCTGTATGATAGTGTCATGGTAGATACCTGTTGTTAAATATCTGTCTAAACTCATGGAAAAAACAACGCCAAGAGTAAACCCTAAGGAAACTATGGGCTTTGAATGATTATGATGTGTTGATGTAAGTTCATCAGTTTTATCAAATGTGTCACTCTGATGGGGGATGCTAGTAATAGATGAGGCAGGGGAGTGTGGAAAACCCTTGTACATTGCTCTTCTTTTTGGCTGTGAAACCATAGCTGCTCTAAAAAAATAAAATCTTAGAAAAATAGAATGAGGTCAGAAGATTAAAAGTGCCAGACTGGAGTACTAGCTTGAAAAGTCAAATAAAGAGGTGTGATTGATACTGTCTCTGACTTTTAGTAAGTAGAATTTATAACATTTCATAATTGAATTAATGGGTGTAAATGGGTTTTTTTGAAAAAAGCACAAATTTTCCCTATTGTCCTTGTACCCAGTAATTTGTCTTATCTCCCTCATTAATTCTACTTTATCTATAAATTAATTTGGATTTTAAATTTATACAGTCATATATTCTGTTAAAAAATGATGTTTTAATTTCTTACTTTCCAATGCTCATTTTTTTTTCTAATGGAACTAGTTAGAACCTTCAATTTTTAATAGAAGTGATGACAAGACACATTTTCTTTTTTCATTCTAAGTCCCAGGGGAAAAGTTCTATAAATAAATACGAAGTTTTCTGTAGGTGTTTTTGATATATGCTTTATCAGATGCTACAGACTCCTTCCATCCATAGTTTGTTCAGTGTTTTCTCTAGGCTGATGTACTTTGAATTTGATCAGAGGCTTCTGTGCATCTATTCAGAGTATCTTATGACTTTCATTCAGTTAGTGTAGGGAATAAAATTGGTTAATTTTCGTATGTTAAACCAACTTCTATTACTGGAATGTTCACGAGTATTTTGTTAAGTTTTAAATATATATATATATATATAGAGAGAGAGAGAGTAAATATTGACTTTCAGCTTTTCTTTCTCATAATGTCTATGGTTGTTGTATCAATGTTACACTGGCCTGACAAAACNTATATATATATAGAGAGAGAGAGAGAGAGTAAATATTGACTTTCAGCTTTTCTTTCTCATAATGTCTATGGTTGTTGTATCAATGTTACACTGGCCTGACAAAACGAACTGGACACTGGACCTTTATTTTTTGCTTTCTGGAAGTGTTTGTAAGATACTCATAGAATGTCTTCTTTTGGTGTTTGGATGAATTCATTGAGAAATTCTTTGAACTTTGGATTCTCATTGTGGGAAAGCTTATGAAATATGGATTCACTTTCTTTGAGCTGTCATCATCATATTTTTGAGTCAAACTTGGTATTATACTTTTTAAGAAATTTTTCTACTGCATCAAAACTTTCAAATTTATTGCTATCAGTTTGTCAGATGGTCATATTATCTTTTTACTGTCTCTAGGATTACTACTTGTGGACACTTTTTTCATTCATGATATTTATAATTTTTACCTTCCTTCATTAATTTATTGTTCAGGTTTAGTTTTGACTCTTATTTTTCCTATTCTTGTCCAAATATCATAATTTGGCTTTGTTGCTCCTCAGTCAGATGCTGCTTTTTATAAAATTAATGTATCATTCAGTTTAAGTTGGGCTTCCTTTTCTGTCTCCTGAAGACTATTGGTTAGTCATTGACTGGTACCCTTTCTTCCTCTTTACTATGGGCTTCCATGATGGCTCAGATAGTAAAGAATCTGCCTTCCAGTGAAGGAGACCAGGGTTCAATCCCTGAATCAGGAAGATCCACTGGAGAAAGGAACAGCAACCCGCTCCAGGAGTCTCGCCTGGAGAATCCCATGGACAGAGGAGCCTGGTGGGCTACAGTCCACGGGGCCACAAAGAATCATACTCAGCTAAGCAACTAACACTACTCTTTACCATACAAATTGAAAGTTTTACATTTTCTTAGCATGGCTAAAGCTGCATTCACATTTTATTTTGTTATCAGATAATGCGACGTACAAATTTGATTTGCTGAAACTTGCTAGATGACACATTTCTGGTATCCGCGAATGATACATTTTGGCTTCTTCTTTTATTGATTTGTGGAATATCTGTGTAGTGTTTCAGTGTGATTATGGTTGTGCCTATCTCCTCCTTTAGTTCTATCATATTTCAACTTCATGTATTTTAAGGCTATACCGTTAGTTGTATGCATATGTAGAATATACTTTACTTCGGAGCTAAATCCTTTGTGAGGATGTTCTATTTTGGATTCATCCCTACTGTTAATGTGAGGTCCTTCAAAGATCCCAGCTTGAATTCTGACACGATTCAGAGGATTCTCTCTTCTTTATGGGGCTTGAATTCCCACTTTTGTCAGTACAGACACAAGAGGTTGTCGAAATCTCTATTCAACTTTTTATCAGCCTTCCCTCTAGTTTTCAGATAAACAAGATCCCTCAGTGTGGAAAGTAGCATCAGACTTTTCAAGTATCTGGTCTTCCTAAATATTCTGGCTTTCCCCCCTCATATCATCACTGACTGCCTACCTCAGTGTTGCTTCCCAATTCTTTCTCCATATTCTTTTGTTCCCTCAGTGGTGAAGAACTTGCCAATGCAGAAGACCCAGGTTCAATCCCTGGATTGGGAAGATCCCCTAGGGAAGAAAATGGCAACCAACTCCAGTGTTCTTGCCTGGAGAATCCCATGGACAGAGAAGCCTGGTGGGCTACAGTCCATGGGGTTGCAAAGAGTCAGACACAACTTAGCAACTAAACAACAACAAAATTATTTTGTTCAGCATGTCTAGCCTTTTATGTTTTTGTTTTAAATCAGGAGAGTTGATCTGACTGAAAGTATAGTTTTGTCAGGGTTTTGACTTTAAGATTGCATCACATATTGAAGTAAGTTATCTTTTCTAAAGTCAGAAATCATAATTTAATATAAAACTATTATTGTTTTAAAACCCAAGCTTTCTTCTGAATTATTTTAAAGTAATCTTAACAGTTGATCTATAAGAGTTTTTGCCTGCATTATTAAAAATATTTACCCAGGGAAAAGTAAAACATTTGCTATATTATAGCAGTCTAATTCAAATTTTTCTTTACCATAAAATCTAAGAGCTTCTGATATGTTTGCCAATGGGTGATTCATGTTGATATTTGGCAGAAACCAACAAATATACAAAAAATATAACTTTCTAAAATGTGAAAAATGATCTCTCAACAAAAACAAACAAAAAATAGTTTCTATAAGGCAGACATTCAATCAACAAGAATCAAAATCATTTTTAAAATGAACTCTTCTCATCCTGATAACAGAGGTTCAGAATAGTTTATCTGGACATGATCTTTCATGTTAATGATTGGATTACAGCTGGATAGTAACTGTATTTCTCCCCCAAATCTGTCATCTCATATTCTTTTCAGCCACTGAAAGAGCATATGTTAAAGCAATGAGGCATGGGCACCTATTGGGCTTTCATATGCCAGGATAAATAAAATGAACATTAATGCCAGAATTAAACAAACATATTAAAAATGCAGATTTTTTGGAATATCATTTCTTACTACTTCCTGGTTTACAGTTGCCATTTTATATTTTCTGTGGAGCTCAAACTTCAATGATGAGTGTGATTTTCTCTGGATTTTTGCAAGGAAAATACATGCCCAGCTTTGTTAAAAGTATTTGCTTTTTTACACATTCATTTATTCTATGTATAATTTGAGTGCCAACCATGTATTAACATGTCTTTGCCAAATATGGAAACAGTACAACATTTGGTTAAAAATACTAGGACATATATGGGTTTAACATATAAAATAATTTAACACTCCACTTTAAATTGTTTTTAAGCATATTGTGCTGTGCTGTGCTTTGTCGATTCAATCGCATCTGACTCTTTGCAACCCCACTGTAGCCCACCAGGTTCCTCTGTTCATGGCGATTCTCCAGGCAAGAATACTGGAGTGAGTTGCCATGCCCTCCTCCAGGGGATCTTCCCAATCCAGGGATCCAACCTGGTTCTTCCGCATTGCAGGCAGATTCTTTACCTACTGAGTTACCAGGGAAGCCCCTTTAAGCATATTAGTCATTTATACAAGCATTGTTTATCACATGTTATTTGTCATATAAACATGTGTTGATGGTAAATTCTTATTGGGATGCAAATTTCTAGAGGCAAGAAATTTGGTATAAATTTAATATATATACAGATACATATAAAAGATTCTATGCCATGCAGATTTCTGGAAGGTGGATAATTTCTTTAGTGATAAATCAATGGTATGAGTGACATATAGACAAAAGTAATTGAGGCCATAATTTAATATAGTACTTAAATAATGTCTCTGGTAATTAAATGAAAACATTACAGATCATACCATGCTAGTCATGAAAGGATTAACATATTTATTTGCTCCATCTAGAAAAAATAAAACTCCACAAATGTAAATTATTTTGCATTCATAGAGTTAAGATACAGAAAAATGAAGGCAGAACAATAATTCTCAGATAATTTTTAAAGATATAGTGAAACACTTTTAAAAATTATGTTTGTAATATCAAGTGGCTTTGATAAATTGCCATCAAAGTTTAACTAATGAAATTGTCTTGTTATCTTACTCTTCCATAAAAACTCACAACATTTTCTGGACCTATCCATTAAACCTATGGACCAATCATTTACTTTTATAATAGAATCAGGCAAACCACTTCAAGAATCTTCACTATGTATATAAACATCAACAATATAGAATTTTAAGAATAGAATGTTTTTGAAAAATATTCTATCCTTAAATCTATGTATTGGAGATTTATGGAAAATCCAAATATTTCAGTTAGTGCCTTGAGAAAGAGGATTTAGACTATTATCCAGAAGTGAAATGAATATTCCAGGAAAGTAAAACTATTTCTAAGCAGTGAGCAAACAAGACTAGCTTCCTAAGAGTCAGAGGTGTTTCCAGAAGTCACTCTGCCGTTTTTATTTCAGATGTGGTCTTTGATGTGTATGTGTATGTTGGTATTAATATTTAATGCTTCTCACTTACCTTCCTCTTTTTATTATACTCTCTTATTTGAATATTCTTATCTGTAAACTTTTCTTGATTACTTATAAAATAATTCACTCACAGTGTATAAAATTGCATATTTAGAAGTAATTGAAATAAAATAAATATGACCTTTTCCTACATAAACTACCTGAAAGTAATTTCTTTTTTTTTTTT
>SJYQ01004965.1:180938-217425 GCA_006410935.1 Redunca redunca
TTTCTGAATGTTGAGCTTTAAGCCAACTTTTTCACTCTCCTCTTTCACTTTCATCAAGAGGCTTTTTAGTTCCTCTTTACTTTCTTCCATAAGGGTGGTGTCATCTGCATATCTGAGGTTATTGATATTTCTCCCAGCAAACTTGATTCCAGATTGTGCTTCTTCTGGTCCAGCGTTTCTCATGATGTACTCTGCATAGAAGTTAATAAGCAGGGTGACAATATACAGCCTTGACCTACTCCTTTTCCTATTTGGAACCAGTCTGTTGTTCCATGTCCAGTTCTAACTGTTGCTTCCTGACCTGCATATATGTTTCTCAAGAGGCAGGTCAGGTGGTCTGGTATTCCCATCTTTCAGAATTTTCCACAGTTGATTGTGATCCACACAGTCAAAGGCTTTGGCATAGTCAATAATGCAGAAATAGATGTTTTTCTGGAACTCTCTTGCTTTTTTGATGATCCAGCAGATGTTGGCAATTTGATCTCTGGTTCTTCTGCCTTTTCTAAAACCAGCTTGAATGTCTGGAAGTTCATGGTTCACATACTGCTGAAGCCTGGCTTGGAGAATTTTGAGCAATACTTTACTAGTGTGTGAGATGAGTGCAATTGTGTGGTAGTTTGAGCATTATTTTATTATTTGGTCTTATATGTACATCACATGAACCAGGCTACTTCTTTTTTATATCTAAAAGCCAGAACAATGTTAGAAGATTGCAATTCAGAAAATGTATTTTCCTTGCTTTCACTTTTGAAAGAATATATTGTTGTCTACTGAAAATAGCATGAGCTTATTTCCTTATCCTGAATGAAATCTGTGTTAGCAAAACTTAATGTTTCATAATGACTTTTTCTGTTTTCCATACCCACTTAAGCATCATTAACAAATTTAATAAGATTGTATTCTATCTGCTAAATCCATTAATCTGTCAGCAATTTACAAGTTAATACCTGTGTAATACACTTATATCTTTTGACTTCAGCTATGTCATTAATATGATTATTGTACCAGGGATGAATTATGCATTATATTTATGTTGGTGAGTCATTTGTGTTTAAGTTTAAGGACAAATGTCAGTCTCAGACAATGTTGTCCTACATTTTCTTCCCATCCATGTTTTCTTAAGAAAAACACCAAATCTTAAAAGGCTATTGCACTGTAACTCCAACCACTGAAACAGATTTTGAAAGATACAGGTTACTTTACTGAATTTTAATTGTACAGTTTATAAATAATTTGGGGACAAATAGGAAATTTACTTATAGGTGTAAACAAAGCAAAAACCTCTTTATTTTAGGTATATTTTTAATGTATAAACATTACTTTCTCAACATGTATTGTTGAAAATCTCTATAGTATTACCTTTTATTATAAATAACCATTTATTCTTAAAGTTAATATTTCTTTAATATTTACACTCTCAAGGCCAGCCTATAGCACTTGTGTGGTTTCAGTCTGACACCCCCAGTCTGTCAAAATAATGATCCTACTGGTTTCCTGTGGAAGCATATACAATTCTTGTTATGTATAAAAGTCTTGAAAATATTTTTATATAACTATTCATCACTTCTAGTGTTTTATTCCTTCACCAAAATATCTAATTTCTTCTATGTTCTTCTTCATATAAGAATTTTGAATCACTCAAATCATGATGATTCTCTTCTGGAAATGGTCTTGACCTCTTAAAATGCTGTTCTTTGAACAGACAAAAATAAAACACTTCAGGTCTAGGAGGAAGTGGTCTAAAACACTTGCCTCTCCACTGACTGCAATCTCTTCCCTGCCAGTTCAGGAAAGCACTCACTATTTCTGTCAGCATTATTGCGCGTGCATCCTCAGTTGTGTCTGACTCTTTGGAACCCCATGGACTGTAACAGCCAGTTAGCCGCCTCTGTCCATGAGATTTCCCAGGCAAGAATATTGAAGCGGATTGCCATTTCCTTCTCCAGTTAGCACTATTTGTGTCCCCATATAATACAAAACTGGAGAAGGAAATATTCCAGTATTCTTGCCTGGAGGATTCCATGGACAGAAGAGCCTTGTAGGCTATAGTCCATGGGGTTGCAAAGAGCCAGACACAACTGAGCGACTATCACTCTAAAACTAAATCCAATTAGTTCTTCTCCAGTGTTACAGTGATTACATTACTTCACTTTCCTGGGGCAATGATGTTAACTTACTCTTAAATATTATCTTCTCTGTCATTCTGATAATGCTACTCTCTTGATCTTCCTGCATCTATAATCTCTCTGTGTTTTTCTTCACAAGCTCCTATTTCATCTCTCTAATGATGCCCTTCAAGGTTTCATCTTATGTCCTCTTTTTTTATTTGTCTATAAACTCTCCTATACTACTCTCCAATGGAAATTCAACCATATTAATGATTTCAATTAAGATAATGACTCCCAAATATATCCTTCTAGGGTAGTTCCTTTGATCTATATTTCAATTATTTATCAAATATCTCTTATTGAATCTTCAAAGAATATAAAATCATATATGACTTCCCCCTGAATGATGGTTACTTATTCCGAAACAGACTATGTGTGCAGGCTTGGGGCAAAAAAGAATATTTACATTGTGAAGGTAAAGGTAAAGATACAAAGAAGGAAGATTTTTGTTTTTTTTTCTAAATGTAGTAGGGGAACAAAGGAGAATCCCTTTAACAATAACCTATCGTAATGCAGCAAGAGTTGGAAACCAGGAATATTCTAGAAAAGAAGACCTATGAGTTCAGGGGTCTGGGTCTGTGGAGGCTGTGTCTTTCATGATATGGAAGGGGAGAGATAGTATCAACAGTTTGCTGAAGAGCCAGTCTTTCGATCCTGCTTTAGATATTACCTAATGGTTCACTTGAGGTTTTTTGGGGGGGGAGGGTGGACATAGGTTTCAAATGGTCCCTCAGTCTAATGTCATCACCTTTCTAGTGTGCTCTTACATTGTCTTTCCAAGTTAAACAATTCTATCTATGGGAAAACGCACACACACACACTTTAATTTTACGTGGTAATATGTAATTTGGCTTCATAAAAGAACAGTAAATCAAGCTGAAGAGTTTTTTCATTGTGTTTTATTAATCTCACGGCTCAAGCTTGTCTGGGCCCCTAGATCCTCATTCAAGCTTACCATGCTTTTTCTCAGAACAGTAGAAGCTATTCTTTTTTTTTTTTTTTCTCTTTTATTCAAAAGTTTGCAGTGAAAAGAAAAAGTTTAAGGTTTATCGATTGGGTCAATTCTAATTCGCGTCATTGTGCACATGGATATGCACTTATAAACACACACAGTCTCCCTAGAGCAAGGAAAGGGAACATTTTTATCTTCTACAAAATATGATTTTGCTCACTGTCTCAAAGGACTAGAAGTTAGTTTTACAGAAAGCAGTGGCATTTACTGTGCTAGGACCAAGAGAGAATGTTAATCACAATTCAGTGCTGTTCCTCAGTATACATAAAAATGTTCCTTCTTTGAGATTCTGAATCTACGAGATTAAAAGCAGAACTAGTGATCCATTTCTTTTCAGCAGAAATATTAAATGTACTTTTTATTAAAAATAACATTATGGTAGTTCCTTCTAACATATTTTTATATCCATTATTCTTTTTCTCATATTTGAGATAAATAATCTATCCTTGAGAATATAAAGCCAAAGTGTAATTGACATCAAAGTGTGATAGTCACTAAAATTTTATTTCCTCTTGTAATCAGATTTAAAATAGTGCATTATACTTACTCATCAATGAAATAATTGATTGAAATAATTACATACTAAATATTACTTGAAACTATTGAGTTATTTTAGCAGAGAATTATGTAGTTTGTTGTCACGTAACTTACAGTGGAATATTTTCATATATTATGTTTCATGTAACTTATAGTATAACATTTAACATATCACATTTTAGATTATAATTAATTTAATTACAATCATTTTGATATTGGCATTTTATACATTTTCATATTATGTATTTCATATAATATTTTTTACTATTCAAGTTCAATTTAGAGGTAAAGGAAATGAAAGTAGATCATAAAACTAGGTGATATATACCAGAGGCAAAAATCTATGAACTTGGATTCACTTTTTATTTTCTTTTATGCTTAACTCTGAAAGCAGATTTTTCCCTTTCATGTAGAAAATAGTGACCCCACGGAATGTAGCCTGCCAGGCTCCTCTGTCCATGGGATTCTCCAGGCAAGAATACTGAAGTGGGTTTCCATTCCCTTTGCCAGGGGATCTTCCTGACCTATGGATCAAAACCAGGGCTCCTGCACTGCACACAGATTCTTTACCATCTGAGCCACCAGGGAAGCCCAACATTATTTGTAGGTACAGTTATAAAAATTGTTTTATGTACTTCAGGATATACTACTGTTCGGCTTTAGTTTAAGAATGCTCCAAACATCTGAAGACTTAGGTTCCAACAAAATAACATTTTTTTTATACTTTATTTATTATTATTATTTTTTTAGTATCTCTTCATCTCCATTTAGAGGAGCACCAGCCAGTGTCAGATATGTCAACTCTCTATTCTATCAGCCCAGATCTTAAAGATCTGAGAACATATGTTTTGTGTTGGCCAGTTGATTTTCAAACACTGATATGACCCCATACAACAGTGAAGAAAATAGAGTCTCCCTTTTGGGCGTTTACTGAGGTGTACTTGGCCTAACGCTGTCTTATTTGAGCCCATACAAATAAGGCATCCAGAAGCATGGGATTTGTATGAGAAAGACTCATCAGTGACAGACGAAAAGATTGATTCTGCTCTAAATTCTGTGCTTTGTTTTTTAAAAGGGAGATTGAGTGAATATATCTGAAAGACTCCCAGGCTTCTGTACAAATGATTTATTGTTTAGTAGCTAGTCCCGAATAATAATCCAGTTGCTGAACTTGGTAAGAACATACCAGATATTATGTTCATTGATCTTCCCAACAACAACATGGGATAGGGAATTCTATTCTCTCATTTTACAATCAATTTTTTTTTCTTTTTTTTTTTTTTGGCTGCACTGCTCAACATGCAGAACTTCCCTGACTGGGGATCAAACCCATGCCCTCTGCAGTGGAGGCATGGAGACTCAACCACTGGACTACCAGGGAAGTCTGCAGTCAAGGAAATTTTAACTAAGAGAATTAGACTAATTTACCAGTAATGACACAGGTTTTAAAAGGTCTTTCAATCTGATGCCATGACCTTTCTACTATGCTCTTACATTACCTTCCCAAGGTAACCAATTTCATTTATGAGGAAACACACACACACACTTGAGTCTCATATGATATACATACAATTTGGCTCCATCAAAGAACAGCAGAACAAGCAGCAAGAGTATTTCCACTGTGNAAGCAGCAAGAGTATTTCCATTGTGCGCCTTAGTTTGTTTTATTAATCTCATGTCTCAAGCTTATCTGAGTACTTTAGATATTTTAGGATACCAGCATCCTCATTAC
Organism: Redunca redunca; assembly: GCA_006410935.1. Lineage (NCBI taxonomy): Eukaryota > Metazoa > Chordata > Mammalia > Artiodactyla > Bovidae > Redunca > Redunca redunca. The sequence continues at coordinate 186,388 of SJYQ01004965.1, forward strand.
CAGCTTACTAAAGTTGACAAGTTTACTAAAACATGAAATTGAGCCTCCTGAGTGGGATTGAAATGATTTTAAATAAAATACTAATAATTGAAAAATCATTTCCAGACAAGTCATAGAGGAATACTTTTATAAATATTCTTCTTCTAGAAACTGAGACACAAGTTTAGGTTCTGCCTAAACTTTCATTGAATTGCAATATACACATATGTATATCCCTGGTGGCTCAGACCGTAAAGAATCTGCCTGCAATGCAGGAGACCCAGGTTTGATTCTTGGGTCGGGAAGATCCCTTGGAGAAGGGAATAGCTACCCGCTCCAATATTCTTGCCTGAAGAATTTCATAGACAGAGGAGCCTGGCAGGCTATAGTCCATGGGGTCACAGGGTTGGACACGACACACACACACACACACACACACACACGCATGCATAACTGATTCACTTTGTTGTACAGCAGAAACTAACACAACATTATAAATCAACTCTAATAAAAATAATTACAAACATAGACATATAACACAACTTTAAAATATGACAGCAAATGTGAAATAGCAAATGTGTAAACTCCACGGGATGTTTAAGTTTATGCAGACAGTGTTGTGATACCCATGACTCTGCTGGGTGAGGGATGTCCTTTTGAAGGACAGGCTCAATGTGAAGAATCCTTTCTTAAGAAAAAAAGAGGCAAAAACTCTGCAGTCCCGCAGTGCTAACAGAATGCAGGGACAGCTGGGCTTTATACCCGGAGAGTGCTCCGAGGCAGAACGTCGCAGGACTAGGCAAACCATGCTGTAAAGATCTCCTAATTTTCAGTGATAGACAGTGAGCATTTAGCTAAGAGCCTTGGAAAAATAATGACCCAGGTAAAAAGAACTGAGACTATCCTGAGGTGAATAATAGTGACTGATCCAATCTATGAGAAATAAAACCCTCCTCAGAATTTCACAAATCATGGAAGAGAGAAGAAAACGATGAATCCAGAACAAGACAGACCAGTGGCAATAGCCTCATTCTCAGCTAACTGGGTCTTTTTTCTTCTTAATTCCTATGAAATAAGAATTGGAAATTATGCAAACACCATAGACTGCCAATAATGGACTGTCACATGCAAAATTATCTAAATGAAAAGGCTGTATATATTTTGCATTTTATTGTCTGAGCTAAATCATCCACAACTAATCCTTCAGTTGATTTCATAAATCCAAAGGTGGAAATAGCATTTCCTGTGGGGACTGGTTTAGGTAAGCAGCACTCAAGCTGTGAACCACAGTCCAGGGGGCCAACTCCTTCGAGGATGGAGAAAAAGACAAAAACGTCAGGTGTTCACTGAAATTTCATGGAAAGTTTCCACTGAAACTCTAGAAATTAGAGTAGCAGGCATTTAGGGCTTCCCAGGTGGCGTTAATGGTAAAGAACCCACCTGCCAATTCGGTGCAGGAGACTTAAGAGATGAGGGTTAGATCACTGGGTCAGAAAAATCCCCTCAACAAGATCATGGCAGCCCACTCCAGGATTCTTGCCTGGAGAATCCCATGGTCAGAGGAGCCTGGTGCACTACAGTCCATAAGATTACAAGGAGTCAGGCACTACTGAAGTGACTTAGCATAGCACAGCATGCTTAACTGTATTGGCAGGTGAAATCTGAGCAAGAATTTGCTTTTTCAAAAACTGTCACATGAGAAGAATAACTTGAAAACTATTACATTTTATATCTGTATTAGATGAGTCCTGTGTGATTCTCTTAGTGGAAGTAGTTTCAGACAGGTCGTGCCAGAAATGTCAGCCTACTTACCACATGTTTAAAATTTTTTTCAAAGTCTCAACTGCACATCTTGAGATGTCATGTAATAAATAAACAGAACAAATCAACTAAACTTTTACTTAATTTATGGACTGAGCCCTAAACAGATTAACACATATTCCATAATTCTTGCTAGTCTGTAAATTGTATGTGACTCCAAACCTCATTAGGTGAAATTCTACTCTAATGGGCAGCATATCTATATCTATCTATCTATCTATATATATGTACGTGTGTGTGTGTATGTGTCATGTATGTGTGATTTCTTGTGATAATTATTTATGTCATCCTAGATAAAACACAACAGGCTTTGTAGTTATTGAAATTGGCAAAAATGCTTGTCAAATAAATATCTGCATTTTATTTCAGTATAGCATGTAGGTTTTTAAATGTGTGATCTTTGTGTAAAAACATTATAAATTTACTTTTTTAAAGTTATCATTTTAATTTGCACTCAATTTATTAACTCATTTAAGTGTTCAATTTATTAAGTTTGGCAATATCTGCTTATTTAACTTATATGCAGAGTACGTCATGAGAAATGCTGGTCTGGAAGAAGCACAAGCTGGAATCAAGTTTGCTGGGAGAAAGATCAATAACCTCAGATATGCAGATGACACCACTCTTATGGCAAAAAGTGAAAAGGAACTAAAAAGCCTCCTGATGAAAGTGAAAGAGGAGAGTGAAAAAGTTGGCTTAAAGCTCAACATTCAGAAAACGAAGATCATGGCATCTTTTCCCATCACTTCATGGCAAATAGATGGGGAAACAGTGGAAACAGTGTCAGACTTCATTTTGGGGGGCTCCAAAATCACTGCAGATGGTGACTACAGCCATGAAATTAAAAGACGTTTACTCCGTTGAAGAAAAGTTATGACCAGCCTAGATACCATATTGAAAACCAGAGACATTACTTTGCCAACAAAGGTCTGTCTGGTCAAGACTCTGCTTTTTCCAGTGGTCATGTATGGATGTGAGAGTTGGACTGTGAAGAAGGCTGGGCACCAAAGAATTGATGCTTTTGAACTGTGGTGTTGGAGAAGACTCTTGAGAGTCCCTTGGACTGCAAGGAGATCCAACCAGTCCATTCTGAAGGAGATCAACCCTGGGATTTCTTTGGAGGGAATGATGCTTAAGCTGAAACTCCAGTACTTTGGCCACCTCATGCGAAGAGTTGACTCATTGGAAAAGACTCTGATGCTGGGAGTGGCTGGGGGCAGGGGGAGAAGGGGATGACAGAGGATGAGATGGCTGGATGACATCACTGACTCCATGGACGCGAGTCTGAGTGAACTCCGGGAGTTGGTGATGGACAGGGAGGCCTGGCGTGCTGAAATTCATGGGGTCACAAAGAGTCAGACATGACTGTGCGACTGAACTGAACTGAACTGATGTATATATGACAAATGAATTAAAATACAAAGCATGTCCACTATTTCAAAAAGTGTACTGTATAGCATAGCACCTATAGGTAGCAATGCTCTTAAAATATGTTCTATTTTTTTAAGTATTGTGCAATTTAAGATATATTAAGAGGATGATATCATGTTGTGTGTTCTTAACAAAAGAAGCAAAAAACTGGATGTAAGAAAAATTTTAGAGGTGATGGATATAGACATGTTTAATACTTTAGTGGTGGTGACAGTATCATGGATGGTGTAGGCATATGCCAAATTCACCAAGATGTATATATTAAATGTGTGTGTAATTTTTTGTATATCAATTATACCAAAGTAAAGTTGAAGAAAGGATAAGAATGTGGCAGATCTTGCATGTTCCCAAATTTCTCTGGAGTTGATCTAGTAATTCAGTGTAAAACCTTTCGTAATGAGCTCATCGTTTTACTGAGCGAGAACAAATAAGAAATGTTTCTGAGAACACTTCTGATTTTTATTATGTTCTCCTCTTCTAATCAAAATTGTGTATGATTGAAAGCCTCAATATCAATAGCCATTTTGTCTCAAAAATCATAAGATAATATATCTGGACTGGATATTTATGAAATCTTGTTAACATTGTTTTAAGGAATAAGCTTCACATTTTAGGTATATTTTCTTGCCCTCCTAACACATTAAAAATTTAGATATTTATGACAAAACATTGCTAAGGACTCCTTAAATGCATTTGTTTTCAATTAAAGAGACTAGAATTCATGAAAAGAAGAAATAAGATCAATAATCAATCTTATAAATATTTCCATGTCACCTCTCACTCAGTAAACAGGTTAAAGTGGCATTATTCCCTAGGTAGAATGCTAATGCAAGCCATGATCAATAAACAAAAACAAATGAAACTTGTAGCTATTCCAACAATACTAAGGGTAATCCAAGTCCCTGAATTCAAGTATCTATCTCATTACTGAAACTGAATAAGAAAAAAAGAAACCCCATAGTGTGCTTACAATCGATCTGCTTCACAGATGAAAAAATTTAAAAGCTTAACAGTGAAGGGTCACTGCCTGACTATGGATAGCTCTAATTTTCACTGGCAATGTGATGCCTATTTGTAGAGAAAACTGTGGCACAGAAGTGTGCCAGTCTGCGGCTCTGTAAAATTACCCTCGTGGAAAATAGCCAGAAGGAAGATGTCTTCGCTTTCTCCTGGCAAATGTTCTAAAGACAATTATCAAAGAAACTCTGAGGAGAGTTGCTGAAGCGTGAGTGTTCTGCCATGTTCAGGTGACAGTGAGTTTCAATATTCAGTGTCAAAAATTCTGCATTAGCCGACCTGCTTTACTCTCATGAATATTTCCTTGCACCGTGATCCCAGTCTTCAAAATAAATCAGAGAAAGGCAAAGAAGTAACAGTTTACATTCCCAATGAACATCAAACAGAGTCATAATTGGTACTCAAAACTATAAATTTATTTCAATTACGAAGTCACATGGTATCACCCCTAGGATGAAAAAGGTACATTTCCCAATAACTTGAATTTTACCTTTAAAACCTTTAACAAGAGGAGTTTTATGCGATAGCTCTGAATTACATTCCCAAAACTATAATACTACTTGTAAATTTAATATTATACAGAAAGTGAAAGTGTTAGTCAGCTGTGTCTGACTCTTTGCAACCCCACATACCGTAGCCCATCAGGCTCCTCTGTCCATGGAATTCTCCAGGCAAGAATACTGGAATGGGTAGCCCTTCCCTTCTCTGGGGAATCTTCCTAACCCAGGGATCTAACCTGGGTCTCCTATGTTACAGGCAGATTCTTTATCATCTGAGCCACAGGGAAGCTCCTAGTGGTGGTGGTGGTTCAGTTGCTAAGTCTTGTCCGACTCTTGCGACCCCATGGACTTTAGCCTGCCAGGCTCCTCTGTCCATGGGATTCTTCAGAGCTTGTTAATTTTATGTTCAATGAATAAGGACAGTATCTACTTCCAGTAACTGTATGTAAACATCAATACATTGCCTTTTCTGTTTTTAATACACACCTTCCCTTTTCTAAGTCTGTTACTAATAATTTAAATGGCCAGGAGGTGGATATGAGCAAGCATATTTTCATTTCAGTTTAAATTAGTGTATAGTTTGTTTACTGTTTTCCATTTCCTTTTTATCTCCTTGTATAGATTGCAATTCCAATGCCTGAAAAGAACTGTAAAAATCATTTCACTTTATTCTTATACTATAAACTTTTCATTTGAAATGTATTGGCCCAATGAATTTAATAGTTCTATGCCAGCAGGTAGAATGTTTGTTTGAAAATGATTTCAAGTTTCTAATTCTCTGCTCAGTCAGAAGGAATATCTAAAATGATGTTCTAAACCTAAGCAGAAAGAACACTAGGTTTCTTTTTATGAGTCATTTGAAAACACATTCATAGTATTCTCCATTTACACTAAAAATGCTTCCCACCCAGGGTTTTCAAGGAGACCCAGGTGGGTCGTTCTCACCTGGCATCCTCTAATTGGTATCTGGATGCTGTGATTGACAGCTTAGGAACAGGGTACACAAAACACTACAACACATTTTCCTGTCTCTGGTGAGCACAGGTAAGCCAACTATGAATTTTACTTTGGTCTCTGTTTGTCAGAAACAATTAGATTTCTTCCCCTCGTTCTCCCACACTTTTTCATCACCCCAAGATTTTCAAATACATGCTCTGCTTTTGCATTTATTTTACAAGTTAGGAACTGAAAATATTCTCACTCCAGGAACATATCACAATATTTTTTTTTTTTATTCTCTGGGTGGCACTGATTCTCATTTAGCAAGGTTTCCTGTACAGGATCAAGGATTAGCCTGCAGTGATTCATTTTCAGTCTTGAGCACAAAGCATGACTCAGCCTTTATATATTAAGTTTAATGCAAATAACAGCACCATGCCTAGTGGAGACAGGAGGCATGTTTGTAAGAGTACCTGTGTGTGTGTGTGTACGTGTGTGTGTAGTCGCTCAGTCATGTCTGACTCTGTGCGACCTCATGAATGGTAGCTTGCCAGTCTCCTGTATGCATCGAATTTTCCAGGCAAGAATACTGGAAGGGGTTGCCATTTCTTCCTCCAGGAGATCTTTGCAACCCAGGGATTTTGGCAGCTAGATTCTTTACCACTTGAGCCACCTACCACTAATGACATTAATCTCTCAAGTTATAACCTAGCCCTAAATGTAATCTGAATTATTTCAAAAAATAAGAAAGTAATAGACTTACTTTAGGGTTCTTTTAATTCAAGAAATTTTGAGAATCCACACTTTAATTTAAATCCTCTCCTAAATTCAGAATCATGTAGCAATACCTAGAGGGATGCATTAGGATGTGTCACCCCAAAGGTAAGGAAGATGGTGGATTCAGGGTACCTCTCATTGACTAGGTAGGGGAGAAGGGCTTCTGAAATACCAGAATCCAGTAATAACCTTGATTTCCATGCAAAATCATAACAATTTTTCAACTTTGGCTATCTTGATTTTTTATAATAAAAGTGTTTCTAACAGATGCTTAATGCACACTAAATTTTGAGAACTTAAATAGAATTTTAAATGCACTTACAAAGTTCTCTGCTTAATGGAAATGTACATTGATTCATTCTGAAAGTAAACATCCATTGCCTAGTTCATATTTTCAATAAATCCACGTTGGTTATTATTTGAATAGCTTCATATTGGTAAACAGTCTGCCTGCAATGCGGGAGACCTGGGTTTGATCCCTGGGTTGGGAAGATCCCCTGGAGAAGGAAATGGCAATCCACTTCAGTATTTCTTGCCTGAGAAATCCCATGGTTGGAGGAGCCTGGTGGGCTATAGTGTATCGGGTCATAAAGAGTTGGACACAACTGAGTGACTAACACACAAATCTTACATGGGCTTCCAGGTGGCTCGGAGGTAAAGAATCTGGGTTCAGTGCAAGAGATGCAGGAGAAGTGGGTTCAGTCCCTGGATTGGAAAGATCCCCTGAAGGAGGGCATGGCACCCCACTCCAGTATTCTTGCCTGGAGAATCCCACGGACAGAGGAGACTTGCGGACTACAGTCCAGGAGGTTGCAAAGAGCTGGGCATGACTGAAGTTACTACGCATGTACGCATATATTACTTAATATTTTCATCTGATCACCTGTCCATTCAAGAGACTTATGAGCATTTAGTGTCTATTAGGCACTGAATTAGGAATCAGATCAATAACTGGTTACAAATTACAGTTCTTGTATCTCATGACATAATTCATTTCAATAATTGCTTGATGTAATTTTAAGTAAACAAATTAACATTTATTTTTGTGAAAACCATCTAAAACTGGATTATAGAAGAACATTTACTCTTTTAACCTTTCATAGTGATTAGAAATAAAATAACTTTTTTTTTTTAAACTGTGTTTGTCCAGATTTAGTGATCACTTTGAAAACCATTCATGTTATTGTTGGAAAAAGTTTCTACCACAATTTTCTAAATAAAAGTATATTCTCTAACAAAGTCAAAGGTGAAGCAAAAATTATCCTAACTTGTTGAAAGCTTTATTTTCCAGACAATGGTCCTGAAGATTCCCAGTAGGAAAGTTGTCCACAGCTCCTTTCTGACAGATTGCAAAAGGAAGGAAAACATCAAAGGTATCATTCAAAGACTGATTTAATCTATTTTGTGTGTTGGCAGTTGGTAAAATATATACTGCACTGTCTGTCATGTGTCAACACTTCTTCATTTCTTAAAAGTGAAAAAAATGTCCCTTATTGTATTAAATGACAAAATTTCTTCTCTGTCCTTGGGTTGTAAGCTTAGTGATGTTTTTCTCTCTTCAATAAGTACCTGTCATGGTACCGGAGGCTTTCTTGTTTGTTTAATAACATTTTAACATGTTAATATGTTTGATAACCTGTTAACATGTTTAATGACTTGTTCTTTAATAACAACTGCCAACATAGAAATAAGTTACTTTGACTTATCAAAGGATGCATAGATGAATGGATATAAAATGATGGACAGATGTAGGAATGCATGATAGATGGATGAGAAAGAGAAAATGAGGAAAAAAGAAGAGGTGGGGAGATGGGGAGAAGAGAGAGAGAATTATCTACAGGTGTAGACACAATATAGTTGTGTGTATTATATCTCCTGATTGTCAGAATATTTTGTAACATGCAATATGTTTCAGTCTAGGCAACTTCCAGTGTTATCAATATTAAATTAGTAATTTCCTTATTTTAACAATAAAGATGTGAGATATCTATCATTACACATAAATTAAGCTTTTTTCCCTAACACAACTATTTTTAAAATCACAGTGTTAACTGGCTGTTCCTATGCTGCTTCCTTTTTTTTTTTAAGAAAAAATAGAGAACGTGAGCATGAATATATTTGAAAACAGTAGCACACTTGCACACATAAAGAAATAAACAATCACTTTAAATTGTTGATTTCCATAAGAATATGGAACACATGTTGGCAACTTGCTTTGGTAATAGATACACAGTTCTAGCAAATATGGAAACAGACATTGTAATTTCTCTACTATCCATCCCAAAAGTCCAGCAAATATTTTAGCAAAGTTCATTGAAGATACAAAATTCACTGCCATGTTAATTATGGAAATTTTACCTTCTGAAACAAAGTAGATAGTATGCACATCATAGAGTTTAACACAATATTTTCTATTAAAACTTAAAAAGAAAATTATGTTTTTATAATAGCATTTATTTTTCTATATGACCCTGCACTTTCTGCTTTGTTACTGCTTTATATTCTGGGTGTGATCATTTTCACTAAACATCAACAATAAAATGATGTTAATACTTTTCAAACATTTTTACATCCAAAATATGATAAGAAATACACATTCAATGATTTTTCTCTTATACCTATATTTTATTTTTTGCAGATCAGTCTTCTGTGGAAGTTAAGAAAAGCACTTTTTTTTGAGAATAAAATGTGTCTTTGTATATGTAGTTTCTGTGTCTTTATAGATAATATCCAANGCTTTTTAGAAAATATCCAAGCCATGTAAAGAAGAGAATACATTTTATCTCATATGCAATCTGGTGATCTCTTAGTATATCAGCATAATTATAATCTGTTTCTTTACTAGTAGCTCAACTTAAACTAAAATTTTAAATCCATTGATTATAAAAAGGGTCTAACAGGGACATAATATCTCTTGTGAAGTCAGAGGTGCCATTGGCTTTAATTTTATAAACTTATCAGCAGATTTGCTCTGAAACATGAAATACAGTGTTATCAGTTGTAATCATTGATTCAGCTGAGCTAGAATTGCAGGTAAGCTATTTTGTACTCACAAAGGAGAGTGTGATTTAAATTCCATGCAAATAGAAAGATAAATCTAAAACACTACTCTATAGCAAAATTAATTATTATTCCTTTGGGAGCTCTCAGGACCCATATTTCCACATTACATTAATTTAGCTACAAATATAAATATTTCAACCTACCTAAAATTAGAATTAAAATTATGGAATGTCTTAAGGCCAAGCCATAAACCAAGGGAAAAAAGTGAGATAAGAGGATGTGTTATTTAGAGATGTATCCACTGAGTTTCTGCTTGTCATCTCCCCCTCTCCTCCCTACTCCTTCTCCTCTTCTTCTCCTCCTTCTCCCCTTTATCCCCAAGCAAACAGAATAGAAAATAATGGACTCACATGCTTTTGAAAAAATAAATAAACACACTTATTCAGATAGCTTTTGTACTTGTTTTTAAAATTTGTTGTTTAGTCTCTAAGTCATATCCAACTTTTTGCGACTCCATGGACTGTGGTTTTCAGGCTCCTCTGTCCATGGGATTCTCCAGGCAAGAATACTGGAGTGGGTTGCCATTTCCTTCTCCAGGGATCTTCCTGGGGTCGAACCCATATCTCCTGCATTGGTTCTTAAAGGGAATTATTTACTACTAAGCCACCAGGAAAGCACCATTTGCAATGATAAAATAGCTGTTATAGCACTTGACTTCAAAATATAATACTTTTTAATATTTCTCTAAATACAAATGATGGCAATGCAAAAATTTGAAAATGTCAGAAGTCAATGAAAAGGGGATTAATCATTTTTGTACATAGTTTATAAATGTGTTTCATGAATTTATATGCTTCAGAGTTATAGCTAGTAGAATTGCATATTTATGTAAACATGATTAAACATCTTTAAGCATATATATACTTTTGTTATATTTTGCCAAAACTGAAAATTTATTTTTCCTTGATGAAGTTATAAAATTCTAGCTTACTCACCAAATTCTTATGGGGACTATTTTTACTGCCCACCAAAGAATTTAATATCATTTCTTCCTATAGTGGGGAAAATATATTTGGCTAACTGTCATTTGCTTATAGATCATTTATATCAAGAAGAATTTGTTAATCACCTATCCTGTACCAACAATCATTCTTTTGATAAGTTCTGGGACTATAACAGGGACCAGAACAGTCAAAAATCTTTCTCTCATGAAGTTTGCATTCTATGGCAGAAAGAAAGTAACATAACAAGGCAATCTTGTGATACCCTGTGCATGCGATCTGTCTCTTCAGTCATGTCCGACTCTTTGCAACCCTATGGGCAGGCTCCTTTGTCCATGGGATTCTCAGGCAAGAACACTGGAGTGGGTTGCAATGCCCTCCTGCAGGAGATCCTCCTGACCCAGGGATTGAACTGGAGTATCTTACATCTCCTGCATTAGTAGGCAGGTTGTTTACCACTAGCGTCACCTGGGAAGCCCTGTGGTATTCTAGATCTAAGGAGGGGAAACAGTGATAGGGTCTCTTGGGATGATGTTGTTGTTCATATTTTAAAGAGAGTAATTGGTGTTGATTTTAGTGGGTGAGTAGCATTTCAACAAGGACTGGAGTGAGATGAGTGAGCAAACCATTTGGAATTCTGGCGATTGACTTTTCCAGACAAACAGCCTGACACATGCAAAAGCTTGGAGGAAAGAGCGTGCCTTGTTATGCCCTAGACAGTGGACTAGGGAGTGATAGAAGAGCAAGCCGGGGAGGTGATTTCACTTTTACTCTGAAAGGTATAGGGCTTCCCTGGTGGCTCAGGGGAATCTACCTGAAATCCAGGAGACACCAGAGACGTGGGTTCAATCCCTGGAGTCAGGAAGTTCCTCCATAGAAGGAAGTGGCAACCCACTCCAGTATTCTTGCCTGGAGAATCCCATGGACAGAGGAGCCTGGTGGGCCACGGTCCATGGGGCCGCAGAGGGTCGGACACGACTGAAGCCCCCAAGTGGGATAGGAAGCCACTGATGGCTTAGCGGCAAGGACTGACATCATCTGTCTTTCATTTTAATAAGATTGTGCTGGCAGCTGGGCTAAGAAGATGATGTAGGCTTGGACTTGCTGGTCCGATGGTTTCAAAGTGGTCAGATTCTAAATATGCTGAAAGTTGAGCCAAAAGGATTTATTGATCAAAAGAGAAAAACTAAGCACGACTTCATTCTGCTTTTGGCTGCAAGTTAGAAAAGCTAAAAATGACTTCATTTTATTTTGCTTTAGAAGTAATGGAAAGTATACAACTATATATGGTCAGAGGAGAAAGACCAGAAATTTGCCTCGCTTCTCAGGTGGCACAGTGGTAAAGAATCTACCTGCAAATACAGGAGAAGCGAGTTCAACCCCCTGGGTCAGAAAGATCCCCTGGAAGAGGAAGTGGCAACCTGCTCCAATATTTTTGCCTGAGAAATTCCATGGACAGAGGAGCCTGGCAGGCTACAGTCCTTGAGGTCACAAAGACTCTGAAACAACTGAACACACACACACTCACAAGACTAGGGTGCTCATTAGATGGACTGATGGAGAGGTCATGTATCAGCTGACTAGGAGACTGGAGTTAACAGCATCGACCTACAAGCTTCAGAAGATCTTTGAAGCTTAATTTCTAGACAAGATCCTCAAGGGCGTACATGGTGATAGAGAAGAGAAGGGACAACAAGCTAAGCCCGGAAATCTCTAAAATCAGTAAATGATGAGAAAGTAGAGGAAACAGCAAAGAAGAAAGAGGACGGGCAGTGGTGAAATAAGAGGGAAGCCTAGAAAACATGGTCAAGGAAAGGCATTAACTGTGCAGTAATGCTGAGGGTTATGGAAGAGGAATACTGAGCTTGTTTTCAGAGTTCACCACTGATCAGTCATCAGGGAACCTTCAGTTTGTAGGCTGCATGTGTGGTTTAATAGAGACTGGGAGGCATATTGCATAGAGTCAAGGGAAGTCTAGGCAAAAAAAAAGAAAAAGGATCTGGAGTGAATGTTGCTGTTAAGAGAAAGTTCCTTTTTACATGAAAGAAACAAGACTGCATTTAAATGATAATGAGGATGACCCAGAAGGGAGATAAATGAGGATGCAAGTGACAGGGGGAAAATAGTTGGAGTAATGCCTTTAAGAGGACAATATGGGACAGTATTTAGTGCTTAAGTGGCACGCGTTTCTTGTAGAGGAAGGTCCTGAATCCACAAATGGGTTGAAAAGAACTGCTTAGCTGTGTGGACTTTAGAAACGTGTTTTGGTGTTCTCAATAGCTGAAGTCTTTTACATGAAATAATATTGATAATTTGTTGTACTTCATTCTTGTATATATATATATTTTAAAAAGAACGTACCTTCTCACTCTAACAAAAGGGAAGACATAATATTATATGAACAGTGATGCAGAGGAACTGTGGATTTGGAAGGTTATGGGAGTTTTCATATGATAACTGGAATTTTCTTAGTCAAATGAGAAGCAAAGCTATCACCTGAGTGTTAGAAAAATGTGGGAAAACCGAGGAAAAAGGAGACTATGGGAAACAGCCATTTAGGAAAACTGGAAAGCAAATGTAATTGGGAATTATAATATGGTATCCCTGCCAGTTTGGCAAATAGGACCAACATGATATTCATGTTTCTGGATTTTAATTTCCTCCAGCCAACTATAGGTACAGGTGCAAACGAGGTGCGGAAGTAGAATACAATGAGATTTCTTTTTTTTTTTAAGTTATTTTTGATGTGGACCACTTTTAAAGTCTTTATTGACCCTGTTACAATACTGCTTCTGTTCTGTTGGTTTCTGGCTGTGAGGCACATGGGAATCTTAGCTCCTGGACCAGGGATCGAACCTGCACCCTCTGCATCAGAAGGTGGTGTCTTAACCACTGGACCACCAGAGAAGTCCTAGATTTCTTTTTTTTTTTTAAGANTTGATTATTCTCAGCTGTTGCAAAAATAAAAATTTTAATAAGAGTAAGGAGTAAATTGCACTTATAATTATGCCAACATTATAAGAAGCAGAATAAATTATAATAAATGAGTCCACATAGGAGAAATATTTGTTAGAAAACAAGTTTCACTAAGGCAGAGGTACTTGGATTTAAAGTCTAACCATATTTACTGAAAATAATCAATTAGTTTCTGGGTGTACAAATAAGGAAGGGAATTAGGTTGAGGGAAAAACTTCCATATTCATTTTCTGGAAACATTTGAGGCAACAATTAATTGGAATTGAATTGCAAATTGGTACTTGTCTACACTCTGTTAAAAATCTGTATCCAGAACTCTGTATGCAGGTCAAGAAGCAACAGAACTGGACATGAACAGACTGGTTCCAAATTGGGAAAGGAGAACATCAAGGCCGTATATTGTCACCCTGCTTATTTAACTTATATGCAGAGTACATCATGTGAAATGCTGGGCTCGATGAAGCACAAGCTGGAATCAAGATTGCTGGGAGAGATATCAATAACCTCAGATATGCAGATGACACAACCCTTATGGCATAAAGCAAAGAACTAAAGAGCCTCTTGATAAAAGTGAAAGAGGAGAGTGAAAAAGTTGGCTTAAAACTCAACATTCAGAAAACTAAGATGATGGGATGTGGTCCCATCACTTCATGACAAATAAATGGGGAAACAGTGAAAACAGTCAGAGACTTTATTTTGGGGACCTCCAAAATCACTGCAGAAGGTGACTGCAGCCATGAAATCAAAAGACGCTTGCTCTTTGGAAGAAAAGTTATGACCAACCCAGACATATTAAAAAGCAGAGACATTACTTTGCCAACAAAGGTCCATCAAGTCAAAGCTACGGTTTTTCCAGTAGTCATGTATGGATGTGAGAGTTGTACTATAAAGAAAGCTGGGCACCAAAGAATTGATGCTTTTGAACTGTGGCATTAGAGAAGACTCTTGAGAGTCCCTGGGACTGCAAGGAGATCCAACCAGTCCATCTGAAAGGAGATCGGTCCTGGGTGTTCATTGGAAGGACTGATGCTGAAGCTGAAACTCCAGTACTCTGGCCACCTGGTGTGAAGAACTGACTCATTGGAAAAGACCCTGGTGCTGGGAAAGATTGAAGGTGGAAAGAGAAGGGGACGACAGAGGATGAGATGGTTGGATCCCATCACTGATTCAATGGACGTGAGTTTGAGTGAATTCCAGGAGTTGGTGATGGACAGTGAAGTCTGGCTTGCTGCAGTCCATGGAGTCACAGTCAGACATGACTGAGCAATTGAACTGAACTGAACACTCTGTTAGTATTAAAATAGCTACTGCATTCTTGACCATTCCACTTTTCCACTTCTGGCCACAGTTCCCATGTTTTCTCTAGATAATATTTGTTTATACAAAACTAAATATATTCTCACCTTTTCCTCTCTGAGGTTGAATTCTTTCCTTTCGTAGCAAGATGGGAAAATCAAATTAATTTGCCAATAGTTCTGTGGTGAATCTAGTGTTTCTTAAACTGGAAAAAAAATATTTTTAGTATTACAGAAAATAAAAGAAGACTGAAAAATCACTATCTCATAACCTTAATGAAAATGATTTATAATGTTAAATAGAAGTTGCTTAAGACCAGAAGGAAAAGTGTCCATATCTACATCGACATCATAAATATACAAGCCCCAATTTATTTCTTAGATTATGCCAACACAAATTTTAATGAGTATAGCAAAAATTTTAATAGAATAAATATGCATTTACTGCCGGTGAACTAGTGCCATGGTGTGTGTGTGTGTTCAGTTGCTAAGTCATATCTGGCTCAGCAACCCCATGGACTGTAGCTCACCAGGCTCCTCTGTCCATGGGATTTCCCAGGCAAGAATACTGGAGTGGGTTGCCATTTCCTTCTCCATAGTACCTTCCCACCCCAGGGATGGAACCCATGTCTCCTGCATCTCCTATATTGGCAGGCAGATTCTTTAAGACTTGAACCACCTGGGAAGCCAGTGCTATGATATTTCTACCTAACATTTGAATGCAGCAACACAAACTATCCCACTAATAATATTAATTTCAAAATTATAGTGATGGAATCCATCAATGTTCACTTCTTTACACATATTTTACCAACACACATATATATTATCTCCATGCTACTGATTCAAATATATTTCATATTATAGCTTACTTTTCATTTACTAGTAAGACCAAGCATGGTATACCAATGTATTTTTTAACTACTACACATACTACACACATATTATGGAACTTCATTAAAGTTTTTGTTTGGTTGTTTGCTTTTTCCTTGTAATATATGTACCAATGTTCACTGAAAATAATATATTTAATCTATGCAATCTAAACTTATTTTCACAGCTAATAGTCTTGTTGCTTATTTATAATTCATGATTGTCTCTTGGGTTCCAGGAAAAAATATGGCAGCATTAAGTATAAGACTAATGTTTTCTCCCACAAAGAAAATTTAAATTGCTTTTGTTATTGGATGAAAATAATTTTTAAAACTTTCCTTTTGAAATCGAGATATCTTCAGTTCAGTTCAGTTCATTTCAGTCACTTAGTGTGTCCGACTCTTTGTGACCCCATGAATCGCAGCACTCCAGGCCTCCCTGTCCATCACCAACTCCCAGAGCTCACTCAGACTCACGTCCATCGAGTCGGTGATGCCATCCAGCCATCTCATCCTCTGTTTTCCCCTTTTCCTCCTGCCCCCAGTCACTCCCAGCATCAGAGTCTTTTCCAGTGAGTCAACTCTTCGCATGAGGTGGCCAAAGTACTGGAGTTTCAGCTTTAGCATCATTCCTTTCAAAGAANAGTTCAGTTCAGTTCATTTCAGTCACTTAGTGTGTCCGACTCTTTGTGACCCCATGAATCGCAGCACTCCAGGCCTCCCTGTCCATCACCAACTCCCAGAGCTCACTCAGACTCACGTCCATCGAGTCAGTGATGCCATCCAGCCATCTCATCCTCTGTCTTCCCCTTTTCCTCTTGCCCCCAGTCACTCCCAGCATCAGAGTCTTTTCCAGTGAGTCAACTCTTCGCATGAGGTGGCCAAAGTACTGGAGTTTCAGCTTTAGCATCATTCCTTTCAAAGAACACCCAGGACTAATCTCCTTTAGAATGGACTGGCTGGATCTCCTTGCAGTCCAAGGGACTCTCAAGAGTCTTCTCCAACACCACAGCTCAAAAGCATCAGTTGTTCGGTGCTCAGCTTTCTTCACAGTCCAACTCTCACATTCATACATGACTACTGGAAAAACCATAACTTTGACTAGACAGACCTTTGTTGGCAAAGTAATGTCTCTGCTTTTCAATATGCTATTTAGGTTGGTCATAACTTTTCTTCCAAGGAGTAAACGTCTTTTAATTTCATGGCTGCAGTCACCATCTGCAGTGATTTTGGAGCCCCCAAAATAAAGCCTGACACTGTATCCACTGTTTCCCCATCTATTTGCCATGAAGTGATGGGACCAGATGCCATGATCTTCGTTTTCTCAATGTTGAGCTATAAACCTGCATTTCTCAACATTTGTGTGTTTCATACATCCTCACAAGCAACTATTTGAAGGTTTATAAATGAAATATAAAGCAACTATTCCCTCTTTAGATGGCTTTTAAGACATCTGTGATATGATGTGGAATATTGACAAATGAGACCAAGCTGAATGAACATTTGCTTTTATTACAGAGTAGTATAGTGTGCCTGCTCCGTTGTGGTCTGGGGTCTTTGTGACCCCAGATTGTAACCCACCAGACTCCTCTGTCCATGGGATTTTTCAGGCAAAAACATTGGAGTGGGTTGCCATTTCCTCTTCCAGGGGATCTTGCTGACACGGGGATTGAATTTACATCCCCAGCACCTCCTGCGTCGCAGACAGATTCTTTGCCACTGTGCCACCAGGGAAACCCTTTCTTACAGAAAAAGACATTATATGTCACTGCTGTAAGGTTGTTATAAATATGAAAAATTTCAGAAGATACTAAACTATTTTTAAAAGAGAGAGAACACTTCACTAAGTGAGGATGAGTATGGGGTGAGGTTCTTCATTATTTAATTGACCGATGAACGTAATGATTTAATAACTGATTATCAAAGTTCACATAAGCCACAGGTTTAATTTAACTGCAAAACACAAAATCGCTGATGGTTATTTCCTCTTAGATCAAATAAAGTATGTTCAAAAGTGCTGGATACAGACACCATCTGTTATGATCTGAGTATTTGTGTTCTTTATGTGTTGAAAACCTAATGTGCAAGGTGATGGCATTAGTGGGCAGAGCCTTTGGGAGGAGATAAGGCATGGAGGAGGCAATGGCACCCCACTCCAGTACTCTTGCCTGGAAAATCCCACGGATGGAAGAGCCTGGTAGGCTGCAGTCCATGGGGTTGCTGAGAGTTGGACACGATTGAGCGACTTCACTTTCACCTTTCACTTTCATGCACTGGAGAAGGAAATGGCAGCCCACTCCAGTGTTCTTGCCTGGAGAATCCCAGGGACAGGGGAGCCTGGTGGGCTGCTGTCTATGGAGTCGCACTGAGTTGGACATGACTGAGGGGACTTAGCAGCAGCAGCCTAGGTATTGAGGGCACAGCCCTCATGGTGGGATTTGTTGTTCTGTTGCTAAATCATTTCTGACACTTCATAACCCCGTGGACTGTAGCCTTCCAGGCTCCTCTGTCCATGGATTTTTCCAGGCATGAATACTGGAGTGGGTTGCCATTTCCTTCTCCATGGTATCTTCCCCATCCAGCGATTGAACCCATGTCTCCTGCATTGGCAGGTGGATTCTTTACCACTGAACACCTAAGAAGCCCTTATAGTGGGATTACAGCTTTTGTAAAAGACCTTTCCTTGCTCTTTCCACCTTGTGAGGACACTGCAAGGAGTTGAAGTCCAAAGTCTGCAGCTAGAAAAGGGGCTTCACTAGAACCTAGCCATGCTGACACCTTGATCTTGGACTTCTCAGCTTCCAGATCTGGGAGCAATATATTTCCGCTGTTTATAAGCCCCACGATCTGTTACTTTTGTTGCAGCCCACGGGGACTAAGACACCATCTTCGGTGATGCTTGTCAGATCTCATTCAGAGGTCAAAATTGCCCACCAAGAATTTTAACCGTAATTTAACAGCAATGGAAAACCATGGTACATTTTAAAAAGTCAAACAAACAAACAAACAAACAAACTCAATATGGCAGCATGATTGGTTGTAGTATTAATATGTATCAAGGTACAATCAAATCAGGTAACCCTCATGGTCTTGTGCACTTTAATTTCTATTATGTTGACATTTAAGTGGATGAGGAAGAGATCTACTTATCAACACTTAGGGCAGGAATATGTGCATTTTTTCCATTTGTTTCCTCACTGTTTACCTCTGCAAACATCTTCCTGTGCAGATCACTACTTCACAGTTGCCAAATGTTAAAATATTTGACTTCTGAAATTCATTATTATCAGTTATGTATGTTGTTCTGATTAACCTTAGTAAATGTAGATAATGTCATAATCAGATAGTATATGACAATACTTATGCTTGCAATGCTTCATGAGCATGTTTAAAAAGATTTGTATTTTCAAGTTTAGTATGTAGCAAAAAGATGTGTTTGAGTGTCAAAAAAAGTTTTACTACACTTCAAAATGTTTTACTAACTTTATAATAAGGTATTCAGATTTATGTCACTGTGATGTTACAATAAGACACTAAACCATGAATATAGTGCACACGAAAATGTCCTGTTCAGATATTAATGACTTTAATTATATATAAAAATACATGACATAATCTAGCTACATGAGGGCTTCCCAGATGGCACAAGTGGTAAAGAATGTACCTGGAAATGCAAGAGACGTGAGTTCAATCCCTGGGTCAGGAAGATCCCCTGGAGCAGGAAATGACAAATCCAGTCCAGTATTCTTGCCTGGAAAATTCAATGGACAGAGGAGTCTGGTGGACTACAGCCCATGGGGTTGCAGAGTCAGACACCAATGGGCACACACACACACACACACACACACAAGCTACATGAATACATTTTTTTCTGTTTATATTTTTAAAGGACTCAACCAAACTTGTGACTTTCCAGAACTGTATGTGACAGTTGATATCTCCTTTTCTTGTATAGATTGGGAAGAGACCACTTTTTGTTCACAAATATTGAACTTCTTTGTAACCTCCTAGAGTCAAAGAACTCAAGTCCATGCAATTGTTATCAGACAAGAGAAATGACTCTTGAAATTGTGCAGCTCATGAATTTCTTTGTGTTCTCATCAACACGAATAGGAGAGGTTATTAAACTGAGCAATGGTTGCTGCCCCTGATTGATGCCACGTGACAGTTTAAATCCTTTCCTTTCAGCCTTGTAATACATGCATTTTCCAGTCACAGGCTGGTGGGATTTTAGGTGACTTGTAGTTCTCTGGCGTTATTTTATCATCTCTCAGAGTCTCCATCGGATTTTTTTCCTTCTTCTATTTTTTTTAATCTCACCAATAAAGCTAAACACATTTACTTAAAAAATATTAACCACTGTGTTTTGTAAAGTCTTTATCAAAAATTATTTCAAGTGAATAAAGTTGAAAATATGTTCCTAAATAATGTTAGAAGTTGCTAAAATCATTTCATTTAAAGAAATATGCTTTATTTTTTATCAAATTGAAAAATTCCTACTGACTTTCTAAGGTGACTGCTCATATTATAGGGCTATTTAGATACTCATTAGATATCTATTTCAGAAACTAAAATATATATAAGTTATATATACATATATTTATATATGAACTAACATATGTATATATAAACTAACATATATATATAAACTAACATATACATATACACACATTTAGAGACAGGGATGCAGAGGGGAGATATTTCACATTCTAGAATAAATCAGCAACAGAGTTGCACAGTATGTATTTTAGAGAGATTTATTTCTAGTATATTCACTCTTAACCAGGTTGGAATGTGTAAGGTGAATTCTATAGAAGTACAATTTAGTTCAGAGTAAATGCTCTCAAAATTGTGGTAAAATTGAATGAATGCTAGTTGTTCCTTCCCCGTTCCCATTTCTCTGTCATATTAACAAATGCAGACTGTCTACCCACTCCAGCTCCCCACCCTCCCCCATATACCTGAGCAATAGGTGTGATTCTGTGCTCAGGGGATTTGCAGAGTGTCAATTTCAAGACTCGAGAAAGCATTTTGTAGTAATTCACAGACTCACCACTCCACACTTACACAAAAGTGTTTTGCTTATTTTCAAAGGTAACAACAGTTCCACTCTGAATTCTTTTGAAAGGAAATATCAGATAAATCCAAACAATTCAAAAGCAAGACAACAGTTTACATAGAAATAAAAAGTGGAAATTTTCCACCATCCACCGTGGCTTTTGAAATGTCTAAACATTTTGGAAGTAGCAGGGGTCAATTTGCAAGCATGTAAACATTATACTGAGTATACTAAATATCCACTTAATCTTCCCATTTTCCTCCTTGGAAAGGATTTAAGCCCATTGTTTTGTTTTACTCCTTGCCAGTACTCCTTTGTGCCATTATGTTTTCTCTGTCCATTTCTTTCTGTTCTGTGATACCTATTCTGTGTAGCATGTGTTTGCATCAAAGTTGCACCATAACTTCACATATCTTTTCTGTCGGCTTAATTAAGTTATTAGAAATACTATGAATTTGTTTGAAAATTGAAATATAATTGATACACAATATTATTTTAGTTTCAGGTGTATTGCCTAGTGATTTGACATGTGCATACATTATAAAATGATCACACAGGTAAGTCTGGTAACCATATGTCCCCATACAAAGTTATTAAAATATTATTGACCAAATTCCTTATACTGTAGTTTACATCCCTGTGGCTTATTTATTTTGTAACTGGAGGGTTGAACCTTTAATCCTCTTCACTTATTTTGAGCCCTTTGCACCTTCCTCCTTTCTGGCAACTGCCCATTTGTTCCCATATCTATGAGTCTTCTTTTGTTTTGTTTTGCTTTGTGGTTTTTTCCTTTTTTTTGTTTTGTTTTTAGATTCTGCATACAAGTGAGATCCTGAAGAAATTTGTCTTTCTTGATCTGACTTATTTCACTTAACATAATACCCTAGAGGGAGCATTGCCCAGTAGCTCAGTGACAAAGAATCTGCCTGCAATATAGGAGATGTGGGTTTGATCCCTGGGTCAGGAAGATTCCTTAGAGAGGGACATGGCAACTCACTCCAGTGCTCTTGCCTGGAGAATCTCATGGAAAGAGGAGCCTGATAGGCTATATAGTCCATGGGGTTGTAAAGAGTCAGACATGACGGAGGGACTAAACAACAATTAACAAATACCTTCTAGATTCATCCATGTTGTTGCAAATGACAAGGTTTCATTTTTATGGCTGAGTAATATTTCACTGTATGGAGAAGGAAATGGCAACTCCAGTATTCTTGCTTGAAAACTCCCATGGACAGAGGAGACAGGTGGTCTATAGTACATGGGATTACAAAGAGTCGGACATGACTGAAGTGACTGAGTACAATATTTCACTGTATCAGTAAGCCATATCAGAGTGAAGTTATTTTTAAAAGTTAGATGTGCCTTTACTGACCCTGTCTCTTTTTATCTGTTATCCTTTCTTTTTCTCTGTGTCATATATGTAACTATATAAATATAAAAGTAGATATATTTGTCATAATACATATATGAATGCATAAACGTATTTATACGAAAAAAAATGTGGGAAAGTACTTCAGAGAGTTGGCCTAGCTATCTTGGGATAGTGAGTGTATTTGTATGAGTTGCAACAAATTACCACACACTGAGTGGCCTAAAACAACAGAAATGTATTCTCTCAGTTCTGGAGGCTGGGTGTTCAAAGGTGTCAAAC
The DNA here is from genome assembly GCA_006410935.1 of Redunca redunca. Taxonomy (NCBI): domain Eukaryota; kingdom Metazoa; phylum Chordata; class Mammalia; order Artiodactyla; family Bovidae; genus Redunca; species Redunca redunca. The sequence continues at coordinate 208,709 of SJYQ01004965.1, forward strand.
AGGGTGACATTCTTTCTGGATCTCTAGGGGAGAGGTTTTTCTCGCCTCTTTCAGTTTATGATGTCTCCTGGCATTTCTAGGCTTAAAGCAGCATAGCTCCAGGCTCTGCCTCCTTCTTCACACAGCCTTCTCTCTACATCTCTGTGTCTTCTCTTACAAGGACACCAGTCATGAGATTTAAGACCCATCCTAATCCAGGCTGATTTAAACTAGAGAGCCTTATCTTGAGAAGGGAATGGCACCCCACTCCAGTATTCTTGCCTGGAGAAATCCATGGATAGAGGAGTCCAGTGGGCTATGGTCCATGGGGTCACAAAAGAGTCAGACACAACTGAGTGACTAACACTTAAATCCCAGCTGATTTAAACTAGAAAGCCTTATCCTAATTGTATCGGCAAAGACCCTATCTCTTAACAAGGTCACATTCAGGGCGTCCTGGTGGATAGGAATTTTGGGCGGATGTTTGTCAACTGATTATAGTGTGATTACTGCAGTTCTTTTCTTTGTGCCATTAGGTAATTCCTTTGCTTATGCCTGAAAGTGTTAGTCACACAGTCATGTGTGACACCATGGACTGTACCCACCAGGCTCCTCTATCCATGGAATTCTCCAGGCAAGATGCTAGAGTGGGTAGCCATTCCCTTCTCCAGGGGATCTTCCTGACCCAGGGATGGGGCCCAGGTCTCCTGCACTGCAAGCAGATCTTTTCCTGTCTGAGCCACCAAGGAAGCCTTTCTATGCTGATGTATCAGATTCACAATTGCAAATTTAAGGATTTATAGTTTTGGAAAAAAATGTATGATTAAACATGGATATTCAAGGAATGCAAAAATGAAGATAACACTAGAATTGGGAAGTCCTATTAATATTGGCTGGAGCTCTGGATGGCTAAGTCATCTCTTCGGAAGTTATTAGTTTTGTTCCAGGCACTGCTTCTTAAGACACTGAGTCCAGTTTCTCAATAGTTGGTTAGAGAAATAAAAATCAAACATACAGAGAAGTCACTACAAATCTATTATTGGCCAAATTATTTTTCAATGGAAAAAAATATTGGTGAAGTTGTAGAGCAATTGTAATTTTCATATATTGGTGGTAGAAATGTAACATGATACAGTCTGGGTAGAAAACAGTTTGACAGTTATTCAGTAAGTTAGACATAGTATTACCATATTACCCAGCAATTCCAGTGCAGGGTGAATACACAAAAGAGTAAGAAAAAAAGATATCTTTCAAAAAATGCGTCCATTCAATCTAAGACATCCATTTTATCTGACAACTTGGCATAAATTTGTTCATAATATTCCCTTTCATTATCTTGAAAATTCTGCTCTTTCATGCTGGCTATTTACTTTTTTATTGTGTCTTTATGTTTAAAGCATGTCTCTTATGCCACCATATATTTGATCTTACTTTTTAAATTCATTATGGCATGACTTAGTTGGAGTGTTTAATTTGATATTCAAGGTAATTGTCAAAATAGCTAGAGTCACAATTTTACAATTTTTTTTTGCTTTGTTTCATCAGTTTTCTGTTTCTCTTTTTGTGTCTTCTTTTATTTCATTCATCTGTTGAGAATTTTGACTCTATCTCTTTGCATGATATCATGGTGGTTTCTCTACAGATAAAATCTTACGTTCTTGACTTGATACAATCTACTTAGAGTCAGAGTTGCATTGCTTAAGGGGAAATATATAAACATTAAAAACCACAGGGGGTTATCCATCTCACATTATTTATATGATAATCTATGTATGTAATAGATGTACATACTTAGTTATCATAAGACAGTGCTACGTTATTTTGTTCTAAACAGTTTAAGAATCTTGAAGTTTATAAAACCTTGGAAAGCTATATGGTCTCCTTTGTAGCACCAGATAACTTTAGATGGGTGATTTAAAAAATCCTGCATGTGATACTACACTGGGCCATGTTAGCTGTGATACTGAGGAAACACTGGTAGAAAGCTTTTCTGATCTAGTAATGGATGTTGCCTTCACATACCTTCTTTTTAAGCAATATAATTCTGACTACCTTCTAAAGGTGAGGAACTGGGAACCACTGAGCACCTCTAAATGGATTTTTAGCAATTACTTCCCACTATGGGTTTTGATTATGTACTGGCAACAGTATGTTTATTTTTGCTCAGTTTGAAGCATTCAGTAATCAGAATGTCATGACATTCACAGAGTCTGAAAGCTGTTATTTTTTTTTAGTTTCCCTAACTAGGGCATTCCAATTTATCTATCTGGTGATAGGGAAACCCAATTTACTAGGACAAGTTTTCATGAATTATGTATATAGAAGCTCTGCTCCTCACTCAGAGAGACTGTACTCTCCTTATTAACTTCCTCCCCCAAACTCGGATAGGTCAGCATGGCTGCATGTTTTTTGTTTTTTTACCATGTTCAGCTCTGCAAGAATAGATGCAGTACAAAGAAGACAAAGAGATTTAACTACAGAATTGTTTTTATGGTATTAAAAGAAAAGATATATCAAATATATTAAATATTATGCAATATTTGATACATACATATGTGTATATCACATACAAATGATATGTAATATTTGGTATGTGTACAAATATGATGAGGGAGAGAGAGAGATTGATTCAAGAACAGAACAATTTACAGAAAATTTAGAAAATTATGCATTATGTTCAATTCAGTAAATTATCTAGTGATAAATGGTATATGGGCCCCCCTGGTGGCTCAGTGGTAAAAAAAACTGCCTGCAATGCAGGAGACGTGGGTTGGATCCCTGGGTTGGGAAGATCCCCTGGAGGAAGGCATGGCAACCCACTCTAGTATTCTTGCCTGGAGAAACCAATGTACAGAGGAGCCTGGTGGGCTAACATCCATGAGGTCGCAAAGAGTTGGACATAACTGAAGCAACTAAGCACATATTTGAAGCATGAAGTGTTAATTCTCCCACAATCTGAAAGTCAAATTAGATCTTTTTTCAATTATTTGATGTGTTCTCATTTTGAGTTTCTGCATATTTTAAGGCAATAAGATATAAAGTTACTTTATAAGCTTGCAGTTATCACATTCGAAGCTCAAACAAAATCCAATGTGCTGTTTATTGTTAGCTTAGTTTACCTTTTAACTCAAGCAGGGTTTTGTGGAGTTTTCCATGATACAGTCCACAAAATCGTGCAGGGCATTACAAGAGTATTTTTTAGGCCACCTCCAAAAATCGACTTTGTTATGATCCTGATTTCTGTTTAGTTAGGAAGCAACAGCATGGCAATGATGACGCCCAAACCATTCCCTCCCCACATACTCTACAGCCAGTTAAGCTTCACCAACCATATGAAAACAAACTGTTTAGAACACCACATGCATTCATTACTGCTCTAATAGAAGAGAAATTGCGAGTGAGATTAGTCCTATTACTTGGAGAATGTCGCTAAATGGATTCATTTTACAGCAGGTGGTTCAAATTGTATCCATTCAATTAGCATATGCAGAAACTACTCCTTAGAAAATGAGCAAACATAATACATAAATTTGATTGCCTTTTAAGTCTTTAGGTAATCATACTTATATTTTAAACAATCTACTAAAAGATAAGCCATAGCATTTGGAAGATTTATTAAGAGAAAAACAAATCTTCACTAAAATATTACCCATTGTTGCATTTCAATATTTGCAAAGTGTTTACATATTCCTCAGACTCTTATTCAAAAATTTATTGGTTTAATTATATTTTACTCTAAAGAAAATTTTAAAGCAGTTTAATTATTTAATAATTAATTCTTTCAGCCAATAAATACTTGGCATTAAATTGCATGTGTAGGCACCATGCCTATGCTAAGAATAGAATGGTAAACAAAACACATATGCCCTTGATGACAGTGAGTTACGTAAACAATAGAGCAAAACAAAATAAAGCACACTATGAAAGATAAGAAAAGGTAAAATCAGTTAACTTAGATGAGTTTGAGTAAACATAAAATCTTTAAATGAATAATATGAATTCTACACATTTACTAGACAATACGTGTTTCATATACACCAAGAAGTAGCTGAATAATCAATTATCAATTTGGAAATTTCTGAAAAGCAAAAATATAACAATATTATTATTCCAAACATGACTAACATTCATAAGGAGGCAGAAGGGATGCTAAAATTGTGCTCAATGCAAACAATGTTACAGGGACTCCCCTGCAGTCCAGTAGTTAAGACTCCACACTTCTGCTGGAGGGGATATGGGTTCGATTCCTAATCAGGGAATTAAGATCCAGCATGCTGCACAGTGCAGTCAAAAAATAAAATATAATATAAAAATATTCTTTAAGAAAACACTGATAGGTCTATTTCTCATACATATAAATAGCAATATTCTTATGTCATACAGAAAAAAACAGTAAAAACAAATATCACTTGGGATATTTCTTCCTGTGCTATTCAATATGGCAGTGATTAACTACATGAAGTTATTTAAATTTAAAATTTGAACAATTAAAATTAGTTAGAAATTCAGTTCCTCAACTGTGTTAGACACATGTCAAGTGTTCAGACAGGCATCTCAGAATGTTTTATTGTGTGGCTGGCTGTGATCTAGACAGTCTATTCAAACATGCACCTGAAACTTCAAAACCTATGAAACAAATTAAACATTCCATCAGTAAAACATCCTGGACATTCTTGTAAATACTGTAGAACCATTTCTACATTTTGTGATTCTTTAGTTTTTTCTATGGTCTATATCTTCATTCATTTATATTTATGTTTAGTTTTTCTTTTCTAATTAGATTCAAACCCTCTAATTACTTATTGATGACAGTCTACATTTCTACACTGCCCACAACTATATGGAGATAACATCACACACACACACACGCGCGCACACAATTCAATTAAATACTATAATATTTTTGCAGATAATAATGTGTCTAAGTCAGTTCTTTAATTGTAAAAAATAATCATATAATGTAAAGATGTTAATAGCAGAGACATGAGTGTGAAACATATGGGAAATATTTGTGGTATCTTTTATAAAACTGTTGTAAATTTAAAATTTATTTTTTAAAAGTAGCAGGCATGGAGAGATTGTGGTTTATTTTTAGTTGGGGCAAGAGAGATAAAATCTAGTGATTTTGTTCTCTTCCAGGCTGTTGCCATTTTATGATCAAGAAATACCTTCTACTTGGCATGAAAAGGTGTCAGATGAAACCCTCTATGCCAGACAGTTGACTCCAAGGATGCACCTCTATTTCAACACACATCAAACCCTGGAGGAGGAAGTGGAAACCCACCCAGTATTCTTGCCTGAAAAATCCCATGGGATTCATCAAACCCATCATTGGCCAAAGCTTCATATAATACTAAGGTAAATGTTAAATTTGGGCTTCTCTGGTGGCTTAGTGGTAAAGAATCTGCCTGCCATACAAGAGACTGGGGTTTGATCTCTGGGTCAGAAAGATCCCCTGGAGAAGGAAATGGATACCCACTCCAGTATTCTTCTTTGGGAAATCCCAGGGACAGAGAAGCTTGGCAGGTTACAGTCTATGGGGTCACAAAAGAGTAAGACACAGCTTAGTGACTAAACAACGACAGATATTAAAATTGCATAAATTCTCAAGACAGATGGGGAGGATCTTAGCTGTGCAAAAGTGTGCTCTAGTCTCAAGAAAAGCTTCCCATGGACAGAGGAGCCTGGCAGGCTGCAGTTCCTGATGTTGCAAGAGTTGGACATGACTGGGTGACTAAAGAACAAGAAGATTCAAGGGAAACCAGGCATGATTGGCTAGATAGTCCTGGATTTTTTTCGTAGGCTGCACCCATGTTCAGTGCCTAAGTCATTTCAAACTGTTTGAGACCCCATGGACTGTAGCCCACCAGGCTTCTCTGTCCATGGGATTCTCCAGGCAAGAATACTGGAGTGGGTTGCCATCCCCTTCTCCAGGGGATCTTCCCCACCCTGGAACTGAACCTGTGTCTCCTGTATTGGTTGGAGTGTTCTTTACCACTGAGCCACCTGGAAGCCCCTCTGGTAGGGTAGCAGGTCTTATTTCTAGGGTAAAGTGAGCGAACTAAGTAAGGCTGCTGAGTTGTGACAAGAGGATGACATAGGCACAGATCTGTGACATGGACTGGACCATTGGAGCAGCTTCCATCTCGTAGGTCCCCATATACGTGGATTAACTGTATCAGAAAGAAAAACATGTCCACACATGGCCGAGTAACCACAGTTCAGAGATACAGCTCAATGGCTGATGCCGTGTGCACTCTGGGTGCTGTTGTAGTCAACTGGAGCTGGAAACCAAGGTTTATAGGCAGAGCATGTTTTAATCTCACTCTGACAGATATTTCCTATTTTAAGCATGTGATTATTTTCGTAAAGTTCCCTCAAACATTGTAAAGAACAAGTATGTACCATTGCACAGTTAAAATATGTAATGTTTGATTCTAACACTGATTGTAGAACACTGTGGTTCTACAATCTTATTTCAGGTGAAAGGAAATGGGTTCGTCCTAATTCTCCTGTAAATTAAATACATTAATCTGAACAGTGAACATTGCATTGCAGCTTATGACCTCACATGAGAAATTCTAACACATCATTTCCTAAATTTTTTATATTTATCAAGTTTCTATTTGGTTTTCCTCTGCTTCCTGCTCATAGAAATGAAGGGCTATTTAACCAATGATTATTTTACATGAATCCTATATCATATTATTCCAGGATATATTGGTTGGCATTTTTTCCCATTATTTCAAATCTTTATTCCAAAGGGGATTGTTTGATTTTATGAAACTCTCTGGTTTAATTTATTTTTTGAATCTGATTCTGATGGAAAATTTTAACAAAACAAAATAGTTGCATTTCAATAGTCATTGCTAATTTCATGATGTGCTAATTCCATGATGTTTTCAAATGATTAACAGTTGCATTTTAATTCATAGTAATTATTAAAAATATGTTTTCTTTTTCTAGTTTAGGATAAAATTTTACTTTGACAGCTTCTTGATGCCTATCTAGATAGACTACCTAAAATGACTATGTAGACAAATAGTGACTATTTGATTCCGAAAAAATAGTAAAAAGGCAAGAATAGGAAGATTTGAATTATTATTTCTTCCTGGTGGTTAATTCCAAATACATATTGTGTTTTCTCCACAGTTTTCATACAGAACTAAGACAACTGGTATAAACTAAATTTCAGTCAATCTGTGAATGATTTGGCTATTATGCAAAACTTTCTTTTGAATTTTTAAATCAGATTAATTGAAAAAATACAAAACAAACTCAGTCAAGAGTCTTCTCAGGTATTAATTGATACAAAATTAATGCAAATTAATTTTAAGAAATGTAATTTTGGTTCATGTAACTGGTTGGTATCAGGTCAGAGAATTAAGGCTTAACATTGAAGACAGTTTCTTCCATTATTTGTGTCCGATTTTCCTGGATCAGCTTTGTCTTTGACAATTCTCCCTTCACAGGTGTTACCAGCAACTGCAGTTTTACATAATTTTATGGTTAAGAGTCCTAGAATACAAAGCAAGCATCTTTCTGTATAACTACAGACACCTTTTAGGAGTTGATTCTAAATGGACTAGCATAGATCATATGACCATTGAAATAGAATGGAATAAATGGCTTAGCATGTGCCTAGCACACGGCATCTCTTCACGGCTGCTCCAGCAAAGCGCAGCCGCTGCTCCTTACCTTGGATGAGGGGTATCTCCTCACCGCTGCCCTTCCTAACCTTCAACATGGGATGGCTCCTCTAGGCCCTCCTGCGCCCACGCAACCACCACTCCTTGGACATGGGGTTGCTCCTCCCGGCCGCTGCCCCTGGCCTCGGGTGCCACCCCTGACCTCAGACACGGGGTAGCTCCTCGTGGCCATTCCTGCACCATCATAGCCTGGCACTTGAGGCCACTACCCTTGACCTCAGACATGGGGTAACTCCTCTTGGCCATCACCCTTCGGGCATGGGGTCCTCCCGGCTTCTCCCCCAGACCTCGGACGTGAGGTAGCTCCTTTCAGCTGCGCTTAGTGTGCCACCTCAGCCACCAGTGCTTAGTGCGCTGGCCCCAGCCATCTGCGCCCAAGGTAAGAGAAACCCAAGTAAGATGGTAGGTGTTGCAAGAGGGCATCAGAGGGCAGACACACTGAAACCATACTCACAGAAAACTAGTCAATCCAATCACACTAGGGCCACAGCCTTTTCTAACTCAGTGAAACTAAGACATGCCCACAGGGCAACCCAGGGCAGGCAGGTCATGGTGGAGAAGTCTGACAGAATGTGGGTCCACTGGAGAAGGGAATGGCAAGCCACTTCAGTATTCTTGCCTTGAGAACCCCATGAACAGTATGAAAAGGCAAAATGATAGGATACTGAAAGAGGAACTCCCCTGGTCAGTAGGTGCCCAATATGCTACTGGAGATCAGTGAAGAAATAGCTCTAGAAAGACTGAAGGGATGGAGCCAAAGTAAAAACAACACCCAGCTGTGGATGTGACTGGTGATAGAAGCAAGGTCTGATGCTGTAAAGAGCAATATTGCATAGGAACCTGGAATGTCAGGTCCATGAATCAAGGCAAATTGGAAGTGGTCAAACAAGAGATGGCTAGAGTGAATGTCGACATTCTATGAATCAGCGAACTAAAATGAACTGGAATGGGTGAATTTAATTCAGATGACCATTATATCTACTACTATGGGCAGGAATCCCTCAGAAGAAACGGAGTAGCCATCATGGT
>SJYQ01004965.1:218145-229073 GCA_006410935.1 Redunca redunca
TGGTGTGATCACTCATCTAGAGCCAGACATCCTTGAATGTGAAGTCAAGTGGGCCTTAGAAAACATCACTACGAACAAAGCTAGAGGAGGTGATGGAATTCCAGTTGAGCTATTTCAAATCCTGAAAGATGATGCTGTCAAAGTGCCACACTCAATATGCCAGCAAATTTGGAAAACTCAGCAGTGGCCACAGGACTGGAAAAGGTCAGTTTTCATTCCAATCCCAAAGAAAGGCAATGCCAAAGAATCCTCAAACTACCACACAATTGCACTCATCTAACACGCTAGTAAAGTAATGCTCAAAATTCTCCAAGCCAGGCCTCAGCAATACGTGAACCATGAACTTCCTAGTGTTCAAGCTGGTTTTAGAAAAGGCAGAGGAACCAGAGATCAAATTGCCAACATCTGCCAGATCATGGAAAAAAGCAAGAGAGTTCCAGAAAAATATCTATTTCTGCTTTATTGACTATGCCAAAGCCTTTGACTGTGTGGATCACAATAAACTGTGGAAAATTCTGAGAGAGATGGGAATACCAGACCATCTGACCTGCCTCTTGAGAAATCTGTATGCAGGTAGGAAACAACAGTTAGAACTGGACATGGAACAACAGACTGGTTCCAAATAGGTAAAAGAGTATGTCAAGGCTGTATATTGTCACCCTGCTTATTTAACTTCTATGCTGAGTACATCATGAGAAACACTGGACAGGAAGAAACACAAGCTAAAATCAAGATTGTTGGGAGAAATACCAATAACCTCAGATATGCAGATGACACCACCCTTTTGGCAGAAAGTGATGCCTCTTGATGAAAGTGAAAGAGGAGAGTGAAAAAGTTGGCTTAAAGCTCAACATTCAGAAAACGAAGATCCTGGCATCTGGTCCCATCACTTCATGGGAAATAGATGGGGAAACAGTGGAAACAGTGTCAGACTTTATTTTGGGGGGCTCTGGAATCACTGCAGATGGTGACTGCAGCCATGAAATTAAAAGATGCTTACTCCTTGGAAGAAAATTTATGACCGACCTAAATAGCTTATTCAAAAGCAGAGACATTACTTTGCCGACTAAGGTCCATCTAGTCAAGGCTATGGTTTTTCCAGTAGTCATGTCTGGATGTGAGATTTGGACTGTGAAGAAAGCTGAGCGCCAAAGAATTGATGCTTTTGAACCATGGTGTTGGAGAAGAATCTTGAGAGTTCCCTGGACTGCAAGGAGATCCAACCAGTCCATTCTGAAGGAGATCAACCCTGGGATTTCTTTGGAGGGAATGATGCTAAAGCTGAAGCTCCAGTACTTTGCCCACCTCACGTGAAGAGTTGACACATTGGAAAAGATTCTGATGCTGGGAGGGATTGGGGGCAGGAGGAGAAGGGGAGGACAAAGGATGAGATGGCTGGATGTCATCATTGACTCGATGGACATGAATCTTGAGTGAACTCCAGGAGTTGGTGATGGACAGGGAGGCCTGGCGTGCTGTGATTCATGGGGTCGCAAAGAGTCGAACACGACCGAGCAACTGAACTGACTTGAACAGTACATGGCATTTTAGTCTTAAAGATTGTTGGTAAGTTGGTGCAGTGTTATGGGTAGTAGTATAGAAAGTAAAAGTGAAAGTCATTCAGTCGTGTCCGAGTCTTTGCGCCCTCATGGATTATGAAGTTGCTGGAATTTTCCAAGCCAAAATACTGGAGTGGTAGCTTTTCCCTTCTCCAGGGGATCTTTCCAATGCAAGGATCAAACCCAGGTCTCCTGCACTGCAGGGAGATTCTTTACCAGCTTAGCTACCAGGGAAGCCCAGCCAAATGGAGGTTCCTGCCAAAATTATAGTAAAAGTAGAATATTTTCCTCAAAAAGAAAATAAAACTAGAACTACCATTTGACCTGGCGATCCAACTCTTTAGTATGCACCAAAGGAAGATATATGTTATCAGAGAGATATGTGCATACCCATGTTCATTAAAGCACTACTTACAGTCAGAAAATACATGAACAACTTGTGTCTATCAAGTGACGAATTAGTAAAAAAGATGTGATATATATCTATGCAGTCATCCCTCAGAATCCAAAAAGGGTTGGTCCAGGCCCCATCTTCGATACAATAATCCACACATTCTCAAATCCTATTGTTGGCCCTCTGGATCCACAGGTTCCTTGTCTGTGGCGCCAACCAAATGGATATCATCAACATTCAAATATGCAACTTGCAGAGAAGGGGAGCCAATTGAATATTGATTGAAAAATCTGTAAATAAGTGGACTTCTGCTGTTCAAACCCATGTTGTTCAAGGATCAACTGTACATATATTCAGTCTTGAAAAGAAGGGAATCCTGACATTTGTGACAACATGGATGGAACTTGAGGGTGTTATGCCAAGTGAGAGAAGTACAGCAGAGGACAAATACTGCATGATGTCACTTATATGTGGAATCTAAACAAAAGCAAAGAAAAAAATCAACATCGTAGAATCATAGAAACCAAACAGAAAGTGGTTGTCAAGGGCTGGCTGGGAATTGGGAGATAGGACATAGTTAATTAAAGGGCATGAACTTCCCTGTAAGGTGAATAAGGTCTGCAAATTTAATGTACAACACAGTGACTGTAGTTGGTAACACTGTATTGGATACTGCATTTGAAATTTGCCAAGAAAACAGAACTTAAAGGTTCTCACCAAAAAAAAAAAAAAAAAAAGTGAGGGGATGAATGTGTTAACTCAATGTGGAGAAATCTTTTCACAATGCATACATTTAAATACACACACACACACACACACACGTGTATAGTATATGTTGCTGTTGTTTAGTCGCAAGTAGTGTCTGACTCTTTCTGACCCCATGGACTGTAGCCCACCAGGCTCCATGGGATTCTCCAGACAAGAATACTGAAGTGGGTTGCCATTTCCTTCTCCAGAGGATCTTCCGACCTAGTGATTGAACCCAAATCTCCTGCGTTTTCTACATTGGTAGGCAGATTCTTTACCACTGAGCCACTTGGGAAGCCCATATAGTATATATATTATATATATAATATTTATATACACACAATTATTATTATTCATAAACACATGAATTAATAGGATTGGAAGTCAAATTACATAGACTGAGAAGGGGGAAGGCTTCATTACCAAATGAAAAAAAGTACTTTTGTTATCAGAAAAAAGAGGTTCAAGAATGCAAAGCAACAGATGTACTTCAGTCTTATGTATACATCCTTCAATTATTACATAAAATGACATTCAAAAACAATTATATGTATACACACATATTTACACATAGGCAGAGGACATAAAGGTATATAATATTTAGCATTTTTATCCTTTAGATAAAAGAGAACATTTTACCTTCAAAACCATTAGAACACCATAAAATAGTTGCATGTGTTTAAACAACTCTTTATCAATGCTCAAGGAACTACAGTAGTGATTTTAAAAATTATATCCCTTTTTTGCTTTATAATTACGGTGCACAGAAGCTGCTGTCTGTGCTCAGTGAGACAACTGACCAGTGGTCATAGAGTGACCCCTGACCTCTGTCAACAACAGTCTATGCATGACTGCCTTTAAGTCAAAGTTCATAAGCTAGAGTGTCGGTGAGCAGCCCTCAGCCATCATAGGCAGATACAGGTGAATCCCAAAGTTAAATGGATACGCTCTCTTAACTCATTTTCAAAAATATTGTAGTAGGAATGCACTTGGATAAAATATATTAAAGATTTAAAACCAGATCACTAAACTGACACTTATTGATAAATTGTGTGCTGAGAATGCTGCATATAATTCTGTGTATCCTTTTGTCATTTTCAAAGAACATAGACTTGCGTTTTGAATGAGTTACATTAATTCAATTAAATTAAGATTTATTTTAAGCAAACAGTTTAAAAACTAGCTCTAATAGAGCACCTAATCATTTATATTAATTCCTTCTCAATTATAAAGAATTCACAGGGGAAATTATTAAATGTAGAGCAAGACAATATTTTTTAAATTTGTACAATTTAGATAATATAAAATCAATGACAAACTATATAAAGGTGTAAAAAATCATATTGGAGTACTAATAAGTTTTCAAGCAATTACAATGATGTATTCTCAGGGACGGCAGGGCTTGGTCGGCTGCCGTCTATGGGGTCGCACAGAGTCGGACACGACTGAAGCGACTTAGCAGCAGCAGCAGCAGCATTCTGTGAAAATTACACTTAATTATCAAAATTATTTGCCCTCATGGAACATATCTTATATGCAATAATAGTGCAACTATGGAATACAAAACAGAAAATGTGACAATAAAGTAAGAGTTGAAAGAAACTTACAATAATATCATTAGTTTTTTGTTTTTAAGACATGTCAATTTTTCCTCAAGGCAGAGAATTTGGACAGGCATACAGGCAGTCAAAGTTCAAACTGTCAAAGAAACAATCCCATGCTCTGTAACAACAATGTAGGAAAAGAAATAGCAAAAGCAGTAATGTAGAAGGCAGTTTGAGTCTTATTTTGAGACTTACTGAAAATGGTGAGGAAAAATATAGTCTCCATACTCTCTGTGTATGTTACCTCCCTTCCACCTACTCTTCTCGATTTGTGTGGGGGTGGATTTCAGATGTTCGTATTAAGAAATCACCATTTGTTTTTTTTTTTGGACTAGTATGGGCAGAATTTTAGAAGATGTAAATTTAAAGATTTTCTCTAAAGTAGAAATGGGAGGCAAATTTTGCTTAAATCATGCAATTCTTACTTTTTTTTTCTAAATTAACCTATTAGTAACTTATTCTAACTCATTGTTACCCATATACTAGCTTTTCCCCATAAAGAGAAAAGTCTATTATGGACATATGAACACATTCCTATTCAAATATGTAAATGTAGAACTAACCATTTCATAACATCTTCAACAGTGTGTATTTGAATAATTTTTTTGGCAGTTTCATGCTGGTGATTTTTCTTTTTTAAAATGCAAGCCACTGATTTTTTAAGAAAAAAATTTAGACCAAAAGTTGTATATTAATATTGCACACAAACAGTTTTATTAAACTACAGCCTGAGACATAATATTTGATTGTTCAGTCTCTAACTGTGAGAAAGTGATAAGGATAGCCTTTTGAGATTGTATGACTCATGTTACAGGTTTGTCTTATGCACACACATGAAGTCTATAAAGCCCAAAATTAATCCCTGAGGCGTGTTAATGTGCTTCTTTGACAACTCTTATTAACTATAACAAGGTATTTAAATTGCAGATATGCTGCTGGGTGAATATTCAAAAGGCACTTGACAGCTCTATACCAGAATACCACATGCTCCTTACAGAATGCTCCTTGTTTTATTTTGTGATTTATGGAAGATTGACTTAGTTTTGTATTTTCATGGCATTAGAGAGAGGAAAAGAAGGAAAGAGGGAAGAGTAGGAAGTCACTCAGATGTCAAGTCAATCATATAGCAGACACTTTTACTTTCTTCCCCTCAAAACTGTTACACGAACACAGATATTCATGCCTCTTCATTTCACCTTTCCTCTTACTGCCTGAACTTGTCTCTTTTTTTGTCCCCACCTGATTTTCAAGATGGAATTCTGAGATTTTCCAGTCTTTCCATGACATTATCGATTGAAATTAAGTTGCTAGATTTAAGTTTATCTTTTCTTATTTTACTTAAATTGAGCATTAATTAAATAACTTGGCTTTAGTATTAAAAAATACTGGTATTGTTTTGCTTTACTCAGAAGGAAATGGTTTACACCCCTTGGTCCCTAGGATATTCTTGATAATCATTATAATGTGACTGGGGCTTCCTAGGTGGTGCCAGTGATAAAGAACCCACATACCAATGCAGGAGACATAAGCAATGCAGGTTGGATCCCTGGATTGGGAAGAGCCCCTGGAGGAGGGCATGGAACCCCACTCCAGTATTCTTGCATGGAGAATCCCATGGACAGAGAAGCCTGGTGGGCTCCTGTCCATAGAGTCAGAGTCAGACACTACAGAAGCAACTTAGCACACATAAGGTGATTGATTTTTTTTTCCTTGAAGTGGCAATAGTAAATGTTGGTAGTTGAGTGAGTCCCCAAAGATTAAGGATATCTGTTCTTCCATCCTATCACATGCTCTGAACACAAATCTCTCCCTTCCCCCATTACTTGAACAGGAAGCCACAGCAGAATACCATGAAATAACCATGAATGTCAGAGTCTGATCAATTTGGTCTTAATCCCACTTCCACCTCTTCTTGGTCTGCATACTTTACCTACGCACAGCCTCAGATTTCTCTCTCATAGTGAACAGAACAATGTCTCTTCTCAAGATTGACAGAAAAATTAAATTGCTAGTATGAACTTTAAATGACTTGACATTGCATCAAAAAAAGAACAGTGCTTGACATCTATCATTTGGTTATAATGTATTATGATTATATCAATCTTTCCCAACTACATATTTTTTAAAATTTAGCTTTTTATTTTTTTCAATGTAGGGACACGTGATATGGGGATAATGAAGGAAACTGAAAAAGGAAACTCAAGAGATTATACATAGATATTGAGTGACTATTCCATTAACACAAACTGTTATATTAAAGATTAGCAAAGTTTTACGGCTACATGCAATTGAATATTGATTTTTACTGACCTGGTTCCCTTGACTAACTTATCACCCCCACCCTCTGCTTTCATCAGTTTGTGCCCAGCACTTCAGGCATAACAATCCAAAGCTGCATTTCTATGCTACAAGAAATATTCCTTTTGTACATAAATCCAAATATTCCAAAAATTTTTTAAACCCTCCCATTTGGAATATGGACTCTGAAGCGTTCTAATCCATTATACTTCTTTTTTCATATATTCAAATATTTGCAGTAAAATACATATAATATAAAACTTAAATTTGAGCCATTATTAAGTATATAATTCAGTGACATTGGTTGCAAGCACCATAATTATTTCCAAACTGTTTCTTCTCCCCGGACAGAGACTCTAAGGCCATTTTGTTCACTTCCCCTTACCCTAGCCCCTGGTAACATTTATTCTATGTTCTCTCTGTATGGGTTTCCACGTTCTAAATATTAATATTTTAATGTAAATGGAATCATACAATGTTTGTCCTTTTGTGTCTAGCTTATTTCACCTAGCATGATGCTTTTGTGGTCCATGCATTTTGTAGCCTGTATGAGAACTTCATCACTTTTTTATGGCTGGATAATATTTCATTGCATGTATATACCATTGTGTTAGTTTTCCAGGCTGCTATAACAAAAGGCAACAAACTGGGTGACTTAAACAACAGAAATTGTTGTACAAAATTTCTGGGGTCTGAAAGTCCATAATAAACAGTCAGCAGGTTGGTTCCTTCTAAAGACTATAAGGAAAGATCCACTCCAGCCTTCTCTCCTTTGCTCCCAGATGGTCATTGTCTCCTTTTCCCTCTATGCTCATCGTCTCCTTTTGCCTGTTTATAGTGTTCCCCTCCTCTGCATTGTTGTTGTTCAGTCACTAAGTTGTGTCTGACTCTTTGTGACTGCATGGACTGCAGCACACCAGCCTTCCCTGTCCTTCACTGTCTCCCGGAGTTTGCTCAAATTCATGTCCATTGAGTCAGTGATGCCATCCAACCATCTCATCCTCTGCTGCCCTCTTCTCCTTTTGCCTATCATCTTTCCCAGCATCAGGGTCGTTTCCTCTCTACATGTGTATCTCCAAATTTCCCACTTGTATAAGGACACCATTCATATTAAATTAAGGGCCTGACCTACTCCAATAAGATCTCATCTTAACTAATTACTTCTGCAACAATCCTGTTTTTAAATAAGAACACATTGTGTGATACTGGGGGTTAGCAATTCACACTGGAGCTATGGAGGGAAAACAAATTAAACCCCCAAACAACCACATTTTATTTTATCCACTCATCTGATGGACACTTGGGATGTTTCCACTTTTTGGCTATTGTGAAAAATATCGTGACAAATATTGTTGGAGTTTCTATTTCTGATTCTTTTGGATATATACACCTAGGAATAGAATTTCTGGACCATATGGTAATTCTATGTTTAGCTTTCTGAGGAACTTTGGAGTGACTTTCTTGTGGATTTTATGGAATTCTAAAGTATAGAATTATGTTATTTACTAATAAGTAGTTTTATTTCTTCCTTTCAAACATAAATGTCCTTTGCTTATTTGTTTCTTTTTCTCGTTTAAATGCTGACTAGAAATTACAGTACAGTGTTGAATAGCAGAGATGAAAGCAAACACCCTTGTCTTTTTACTGGTCTTAGAGGGAAAGCCTGCAGTCTTTTACCAACCAGTGTGATGTTAGCTGAGACTTTTCATCAATGGCCTTATCATGTTGAAGAAATTCTTTTATTACTAGTTTTCTGACTTTTGGGGGTATCATGAAATGGTGTTGGATTTTGTCAAATGCTTTTTCTGTGTCAATTGAGATAATTTTTTTTCCCCTTTGCTCTGTTAATATGGTATATTACATTGATTGATTTTTTTATATATATTTAATCACTCTTGCATTCCTGAAATAAATCTCTTTTGAGTTTGGTCTGTAATTCTACCAAAATTTTGTTGGATTCAGTTTTGCTGTATTTTATTGAAGATTTTTACATGAATGTTCATAAAGGATATTGGTCTTTAACTCTCTTTCCTTGTGATAACTCTATTGGGTTTTGGTTTCAGGATAGTGCTGGACTCACAGAAAGAGTTAGAAAGTATTTCTGGATGAGTTTGAGAAGGATTTTTGATGTTAATTCTTTAAATATTTGATTGAAGCCACCACTGAAGCCATTTGGTTAGGGACTTTTCTTCCTTGGAAGTTTTTGTATTATTGAGTCAATGTCTTTAACTTTTACAAATCTATATAGATTTATTTTTTCTTATCTTCTTGAGTCAGATTAGGCTATTTTCAAGAATTTGTCCATGTCATTTACTCTGTCTCATTTATTAGAGTACAGTTGTTCATAATACCCTCTTATAATACTTTTTTTTTAATTTCTGAAAGTTGGAAGTAATGTTCCCACTTTTATTTCTGATTTTAGTTATTTGCATCTTTTTTGTGTTAACCTTACTAAAAAGTTGTCTATTGGATAGGTAATTACAGTATTTGCAAATGACACATTAAACCACAGAAAGACAAGGAAGAACCTTAAATGTATATTCTTATGAAAGAAGCCAGTGTAAAAAGGATGTGTAAAAATTACTGTGTAATTCCAATTATAAGGCATTTTGAAAAAGGCAGAATTATCGAGAAAGTAAAAAGATCAGTGATCGTCAGGTGTTTGGTGGGGGCAGAGATAAGTGCAGGAGATTTTAAGGCAGTGAAACCATTCTGTATGATACTATAAGACACAAAGTTGTAAAAACCCATAGAGTATATAACATGAAGAGTGAATCCTAATGTAAACTATGGACTTTAATTAAAATTATTGTATGAGGGTTTGTTCATCAACTGTTACACATGCCCCACACCACTGCAAGTTGCTAAATAATAACTGAAGGAAGAGGGGATGTTGTTAGTAACTTTGCACTGTGGACTTAATTTTACTGTCAGTCTAAAACTGCTCTGAGAAATAAAGTCTTTTTCAAAAAATGAAAAGAATGTTCCCTTTGAATCTGAAAAAAACAACAACAAAAAAACAACCACAGAATCAATTTAGCTTGAGAGCTTAAGAAAAACATGCTTAATGAATGTGTAATTAGACACTTTGGTCCAGCTGCAAACAGAGCAATTATCCAGCTGGTTTTTATTTTTATTTTTTTTCTTTTCCTTTACTTTTTCTTTTCCTTAATTTTTTTTTAAATTTTTATTTTTACTTTATTTTACTTTACAATACTGTATTGGTTTTGCCATACATTGACATGAATCCCCATGAGTGTACATGAGTTCCCAATTCTGAACCCCTCTCCTACCCCATATCGTCTCTCTGGATCATCCCCATGCACCAGCCCCATGCATCCTGTATCCTGTATCAAACATAGACTGGCAATTCTTTTCTTACATGATAGTATACATGTTTCAATGCCATTCTCCCACATCACCCCACCCTCTCCCTCTCCCTCCGAGTCCAAAAGTCCGTTCTATACATCTGTGTCTCTTTTGCTGTCTCGCATACAGGGTTATCATTATCATCTTTCTAAATTCCATATATATGTCTTAGTATACTGTATTGGTGTTTTTCTTTCTGGCTTACTTCACTCTGTATAATCAGCTCCAGTTTCATCTATCTCATTAGAACTGATTCAAATGTATTCTTTTTAATGGATGAGTAATACTCTATTGTGTATATGTACCACTGCTTTCTTATCCATTCGTCTGCTGAAGGACATCTAGGTTTTTTCCATGTCCTGGCTATTATAAACAGTGCTGCGATGAACATTGGGTTACATGTGTCTCTTTCAATTCTGGTTTCCTTGGTGTGTATGCCCAGCAGTGGGATTGCTGGGTCATAAGGCAGTTCTATTTCGTTTTTTTAAGGAATCTCCACACCGTTCTCCATAGTGGCTGTACTAGTTTGCATTCCCACCAACAGTGCAAGAGGGTTCCCTTTTCTCCACACCCTCTCCAACATTTATTGCTTGCAGACTTTTGGATCACAGCCATTCTGACTGGCGTGAAATGGTACCTCATTGTGGTTTTGATTAGCATTTCTCTGATAATGAGTGATGTTGAGCATCTTTTCATGTGTTTGTTAGCCATCCGTATGTCTTCTTTGGAGAAATGTCTATTTAGGTCTTTGGCCCATTTTTTGATTGGGTCATTTATTTTTCTGGAATTGAGCTGCATAAGTTGCTTGTATATTTTTGAGATTAGTTGTTTGTCAGTGGCTTCATTTGCTATTATTTTCTCCCATTCTAAAGGCTGTCTTTTCACCTTGCTTATAGCTTCCTTTGTTGTGCAGAAACTTTTAATTTTAATTAGATCCCATTTGTTTATTTTTGCTTT
>SJYQ01004965.1:233391-261149 GCA_006410935.1 Redunca redunca
GTGGTGGACACTTTTTTTTTTTTTTTTTTAGGCTCACTTGTTCATTTGTGCTGTGGGGAGGGAGGGATGCTGCAAAACAAATAATACTGGCATGTGCTCGCAATGTTTCAGCCCCGCTGGGCCTGTCCCTGCTCTCGGTGCACACCACTCAGGCTGTACGTTGCTACACCAGGAACCGTCTGAGGCTGGCCCTAGGATGCATGCCCCTCCCCGGTCTAAGCCGCTCAGGCCCGGTGCTCAGGTAGCCCTCAGAGGCTCAGATTTGGTTGGGCCTCCCAGGTCCGAGTAGCTCAGGTGTTTGGTAAGTGCAGTCACTGTGACTTGTTGCCTTTCCCATCTCTGCTCCTCAGTTTTCTGGGTGTATCGCTGGCGCCCCCTCTCAGGCGGATGATGACTGTCCAGAACCCCCAGAAGTCTTAGTTAGCAAAGAAGCCTGCTTGCATTTTGGTAGGTAATGTCTCTCTTGGGCTGCGATTGCCCCCTTCCAGACCTTACGGCTCTGGCTGCCTGTCACCACAGGGGGATGGTCTGCAGCCGGCTATTTCTGTTCCATCCTTTGTTCTCTGCGTGGTCCTGGTGGTCTTACGTTCGAGCTTTTCGCGTGGTAGCTATCCCACAGTCTGGATTGCTAGCCCAAGTTAGTTCACTCTGGTTACGTGGCGTGGGGCGTTCTGGCCCAATTCTTAAAAGCACTGCAGTCCACGCTTCCTGCACCTCCTTGCCCAGCCCCCACTTGCTAGTGGCAGATGCAGGCGTCTGCGCTGCTTCTCCGCTGGGGGAGTTACTATTGGGCTCGTAATCTGTTGGTTTTAATTATTTATTTATTTTTCCTTCCTGTTATGTTGCCGTCTGTGCTTTCAAGGCTTACCACAGACTCGGCAGTGAGAGTGTTTCCTGGTGTTTGGAAACCTCTCTTAAGATTCCCTTCCTGGAATGGGATTTCCTTCTCGGGATGGAGCTCCTTTCCTACCTCCTTTATCTCTTTTTTCATCTTTTATATTTTTTCCTACTTGTTTTTGAAGACAATGATCTGCTTTTCTGGGTGCCTCATGTCCTCTGCCAGCATTCAGAAGTTGTTTTCTGGAATTTACTCAGCATTGAAGTGTTCTTTTGATGAATTTGTGAGGGAGAAAGTGGTCTCCCTGTCCTATTCCTCCACCATCTCAGGACCACCTCTCTCCCAACTGGTTTTTAGAAAAGCCCAATTTTCTATTTATCTTTTTTTTTTTCCATTTTGCTAGTGTTTAATCTGAAGTTGACAAAGGGAATAATTTAAAGTTGGAGTATTATACACCCTTTATATAAAAACAACAAAGATAATATCATTTTTAGCATTTTGCTACATTCACACTATTTTGTCAGTCTTTTATATTTTGTGAGTAAAAGTGAGATTTTATTTTTGATGTTTTTATTAATCCATAATGCAAAATTTAATTAAAAAAACAACATGCATGTTGGTACTGGCTTCAGCACATCTTCTATTGGCTTCAGCTCTCATAAAGTGTGATTATATCTTGAGCACAATGCATGCTGCTCACAGCCGTTTGTGGAACTTGGTTGAGCTGGCAGGGCCTTCCAGACCCCCTTTCTCAGGACAAGTATAAGCCCATGATGAGCCCCTAGTGTTTGGATCAGACTTTCTAGGACATTCCTTCCTTGGAATGTACCTACAGCCAGTCTAGCTGTCTACAAAATGAATTCAGAAGACTTTTGCAACAGAACATGTGCTCGTGGGCACTTTCACATGACAGTTCTTGAATTACTTGGGTGTTTTTATTCGATCGATGTGTATGTATGTGTGAGTCAATCAGTCGTGTCCTACTCTTTGCAACCCAATGGACTGTAACCCGCAAGGCTCATCTATCCATGGGGATTCTCCAGGCAAGAATACTGGAGTGGGTTACATCCCTTCTTCAGGGGATCATCCTGACCTAGGGATCAAACCCCAGTCTCCTGCATTGTAGGCAGATTCATTACTGTCTGAACCACCAGGGAAGCCCTTTATTTAAAGACGTTGATACTAATGATCATGAAGCTATGACTTGTGAGGATCTGGAAGAGGCAATGATTCTGCTAAATGCTTCGCCTATGTCACGATCTATATCACTACTCTATGGAAAGGACATTTTGGAGTAAAAGTCTAACCATCATTATTTGGAGGCCCCAGGATGGGCAGTATTTATAGATTAAGTAACAAGTGTAAGGTAAAATGCCAGGGAGAGAATTTGGAACCAGACCTGTCTTACTCCAAAATGTAAACTCTTTATCTGTCTGGTATCCTAAGAAAAGTAATTCTTGCCTGGAAGGAAAGTTTAATAGACTTACTTGAGGGTAGCAAACTCTGCTGCTCTGGATGTTTACATGATTTCTTTATGTGATACTAATAATTGTGTAGAAAGCAAACATGAACAGGAGTTCCAACTGTACCTGTGTTGAGCTGCAAATCTACACATTAATGTATATTTCAAATATTTAGTGCCAATTGCTTACAGTAACAAATAATCTTTAAAAAAATGATTGAATAAAGTTGTATAAATAATTTTATGTGTATATTTATTTATTTGGGGCTGTGCTGGGTCTTTGTTGCTGCAGACAGGCTTTCTCTAGTTGCAGTGAGCAGGGGGCTACTCTTTTTTACTGCACACAGGTTTCTCATTGTCTTGCGCGGGAGCACAGGCTCTAGGGCATGTGGCTGAGTAGTTGCGAGCCTGGGCTCAGTAGTTGTGGTACATGAGCTCACTAGTCACTCCACGGTATGGGGAATCTATCCTGACCAGGAGTCCAACCCATGTTCCTACATTGGCAGGCGGATTCTTATCCACTGCACCACAAAGGAAGTCCTTCGGTTCAGTTCAGTTCAGTCTCTCAGTCGTGTCTGACTCTTCGCGATCCCATGAATCGCAGCACGCCAGGCCTCCCTTTCCATCACCAACTCCTGAATTCACTCAAACTCATGTCCATCCAGTCAGTGATGCCATTCAGCCATCTCATCCTCTGTTCTCCCCTTCTCTTGCCTCCAATCCCTCCCGGCATCAGAGTCTTTTCCAGTGAGTCAACTCTTCACATGAGGTGGCCAAAGTACTGGAGTTTCAGGTTTAGCATCATTCCTTTCAAAGAACACCCAGGACTGATCTCCTTCAGAATGGACTGGTTGGATCTCCTTGCAGTCCAAGGGACTCTCAAGAGTCTTCTCCAACACCACAGTTCAAAAGCATCAGTTCTTCTGCACTCAGCCTTCTTTACAGTCCAACTCTCACATCCATACATGACTACTGGAAAAACCATAACTTTATATGGACCTTTGTCAGCAAAGTAATGTCTCTGTTTTTGAATATGCTACCTAGGTTGGTCATAACTTTTCTTCCAAAGAGTAAGCGTCTTTTAATTTCATGGCTGCAGTCACCATCTGCAGTGATCTTGGAGCCCCCCTAAAAAGAGTCTGACACTGTTTCCACCTTACTGAATGTCATTTTGAATAATACATATCACCTGATTGCCAGCATTGGACATCCAAAATTAAGGAAAAGTATAAAGAGAGAATAAAGTTTCTATATGTGACAATTATGAATTCTATTACTCCCAGGTACAGCTTAAATTTATGCAGTGAAAACATATTGGAATATGAAACCCACTTCCTGAAAGTTTCAATGATGGATTCCTAAAGAGAAGAACTAAAGAGCCTCTTGATGAAAGTGAAAGAAGAGAGTGAAAAAGCTGGCTTAAAACTCAACATTCAGAAAACTAAGATCATGGCATCTGGGCCCATCACTTCATGGCAAAAAGATGGGGAAGCAGTGATAGACTATTTGAGTAGGCTCCAAAATCAGTGCAGATGGTGATGGCAAACATGAAATTAAAAGATATTTGCTCCTTGGAAGAAAGGCTATGACCAACCTAGACAGCATATTAAAAAGCAGAGACATTACTTGCCAACAAACGTCCATCTAGTCAAAGCTATGGTTTTTCCAGTAGCCATGTATGGATGTGAGAGTTGAACTATAAAGAAACTGAGTGCCAAAGAATTGATGTTTTTGAACTGTGGTGTTGGAGGAGACTCTTGAGAGTCCCTTGGCCTGCAAGGAGATCAAACCAGTGCATCCTAAAGGAAATCAGTCCTGAATATTAATTGAGGACTGATGCTGAATCTGAAACTCCAACACTTTGGCCACCTGATGCAAATAACTGACTCATTGGAAAAGAGCCTAATGCTGGGAAAGAATGAAGGCAAGAGAAGAAGGGGACAACAGAGGATGAGACAGTTGGATGGCATCACTGACTCAATGAACATGAATTTGTGCAAGCTTCAGAAGCTGGTGATGAACAGTGAAGCTTGGTGTACTGCAGTCCATGGGGTCACAAAGAGTTGGACATGACTGAGTGACTGAACTGAACTGAAGGTACCCCTTTAACATGCTAAAATGAATATGGAAATGTGGATGTACTGGTATTATATCTCCTGACTAGAAAACAGATAAAAGTCACTCTAGACTTGATCTTCTATTTACAGAAAATTAGAGTCACAATGAATTAAACATTGGGCTATTTTACATTTTATCTCATGTTTATCTCATACTAATAGCACAGTATTTTCAATGTCAATTATTTTGAGAATTCCATTTAGTAGAGATAGCATATTTCATTTACTTATTTTTATATACAACATGGCATAGAAATACAAATAAATATCCATTGTCTAATTGTTTACAAATATCTCAAAAATAGCTCACTCTAGAATTATATACTATATTCCAGATAAATGTCATAAGCATTATTCTCAATGAATGGATTGTTAAGATTGATATGAAGCATAGACTTTCCTTTGAAAATACATGGAGTGAAAATAAAATAGAAAATAGAGAAATTCTTGTCAAGGACAAGCAATGTGGTCATTGTATCCAGTAAGCAGGAGTATATAAGAAATAGCTCTAGTTTATCTATTGAGGTATCACTATGAAATAAGCCTTAAATTGAATTGATCATGAACAAATAACTTGCAGTAATCCTTCCCATTCTTACTCTTGACTCAGTTGTTGAATCTTGTTATTTTTTAAAGGGAAAGTCCAATTTCAGGATGGCTTTGTGTCAGCCTTCTATAATGTCTGGTGTATTTCATTCCTTAAAATTTCACATGCATCTATCAAGTGATTACTATGTGCCAGGTGGCTCAGTGGTAAAGAACCTGCTTGCCAATTCCAGAGACACAAAAGATGTGGGTTCGATCCCTGGGTCAGGAAGATCCCCTGGAGGAGGGAATGGAAATCCTTTCCAGTATTCTTGTCTGGAGAATCCCATGGACAGAGGAGCCTGGTGGGCTACAGTCCACGGGGTTGCAAAGAGTTGGACACTACTAAAATGACTTAGTACTTGGCTTATATGCCCGGTGCTATTCAAGACATGGGGGTAAATTTCCTTTCTTAGAAAATGCTATTAAGGGTACCCAGTTGATAGAAAGATAAAGCAGTTATTGGATCAGCATTTGAACATTATTTTTTTATTTCACTCCAGAAATTCTTTTGTTATTTGAAAAGTATATTATTGGTTATTTTTAGTAATTTATTCATAGCTCCTTAGTTTTTATTTCTGCTTTTTTTTTTTTTTCTGTCTAGGATCCCATCCAAGTTACCAGACTACATTTAGTTTTTATGTCACCTGAGGCTTCTGTTGCCTGTGACATTTCCTCAGACTGTTTTTGTGTTTGATGACTGACAGTTTTGAGGAGTATTAGTTAGCTGTACTGTGAGATGTCAATATTGGTATTTGAATTTGTCTGATGTTTTCCTGAAACTGGGGGAATAGCCTGGGGTTACAGAGATCCTGGAGTTTTAAAATTGAATATTCTTATCTTTATTGATGTATTTTTCAAATAACATGAATGACTTTTTCCTTAGCCCCTTAATGATGTAAGATAATTCAGTCAAGAGACTAGCTGATTTTGCCGTATCAAACAACAGTGCACCTTAGTAAGTTGAGCAGCAGCAATTCCCCTCTTAGTGTACAATGTGTGTCATTGGTTGGCTAGGCCTTTTCCCCACATAACCTATGTCTCTACCCTGGGGTTACACCACGCGGCATAGTTCTGGTACCCAAGGCAGAGGAAAAAGAGTGCAGGGGCAGTCTCCTAAATCTACTCCCTAGAAGCGACATGTGTCACCTCTTAATTTTATTGGTTAACAGAAACCACAAAACCAGCCCTGACTATATGTGGCAGAGTAATACAACCATTAGTAGGAAGAAAAATGGGGTATTGTGAACAGTGATAAAAACTAACATATGGGTGTTTTATTTTTATAATTTAAGATGAAGACAGATACATAATTCTATAAAATATAATAAAATAAACTTTATGGAAANAAAAACAATAAAAATTATAATAAATCAAGTTAGACTATAGGAAAAATACTCAACAGATCTACAACACATATTTAAGAAAGAAGAAAAATGTACCAATAATTAAAAGAAAAAAGTGTTGAATAGATACACCAACAAATGTAAAGACTTAAAGAGATGATAGCATGAAACTTTCTAAACAATAAATTAGAAAATCTCAGTAGAATTGAAATTTGTTGAAAGGCAGAATTGACAAATTTATGGAGAATTCAAAATATGAAGAATTTGAAATACAAATTCAATAATCATAGCAGCAACTGAAAGTCATCAAAGAGTGATTATTTTCCCTCTTACACTCCTTGTGCAGCTCAGCCTGTGACTTTTCCAGAATAAAACTAATTTAACTTTCAATGAAAAAAACTTTCCATAGAAAAATAAAGTTAATTCGAGGCTGCTATAAAGAAGCAATTTTATCCTTTATTATGAAATAGAAGACTGCACACTACCTCAAGCAATGTTTATTACAAAGTTCTATGATGCTAAATAGGTACTTTTTCAAAGCAATCAAATGGCAAAGCCAATTTGTGTTGATATATCTCAATAAGCAAAGCAATTCAGTGTTCTTGAGATAAAATATATTTCATACTTATTTAATGAGATCCACATATTCAAGGGCACAAACGGTGTTTATGTTTCTGCTGGCTAGTTATCTGCCAGTTCCTGAAAGCATTGTTAAAACCAGCTTTAGTAAAAGCTGTGTATAACAAAGAACAACAAAAGAGAAGAAAGTATGTAACATAGGATGATATACATTAAAAAATACCAAACACAAATCGATTGTAAGTGCAGGTTCTTGTGTTCCCAACTTCAAATAAGGTTTAATACTGTGTAGAACTGTATGTAAAATATATTTTTTCATTTTCCTCAAAAATATCCACCTACAGGTCTAATTTTACCAATCATTACAAGTTTTATATCGTTCTTTCACTTACATTATTTTTAATAATAAAGCAGATTTGATATGTAACATGAAGCCATTCATTAGACCACAATCAAAACCAATTTGAAATGGTATGCAACTTCTCAAAAACCTAAAACATAGAATTTCCATAGGACCCAGCAATTTCACTCCCTGGTTTATACCCAAAATAACAGAAAGTAGACTAAGAGTAGAGAAGGGCATGGTAACCCACTCCAGTATTCTTCCCTGGAGAATCCCATGGACAGAGGAGACTGGCAGACTACAGTCCATGAGGTTGCAGAGTCAAACACAACTGAGTGACTAAGCATGCATGCAGAGACTAAAAGAGATATCTGTAAATCCACATTGACAGCTGCATTATTCACAATAGCCAAATGGTGGAAGCAACCCAACTGTACATCAGTTGATGAGTAAATACCCAAAATGTGATATATACACATAATGGGATATACAGTTCAGTCCAGTTCAATCGCTCAGTCGTGTCCGACTCTAGGATCCCATGAATCACAGCACGCCAGGCCTCCCTGTCCATCACCAACTCCTGGAGTTCACTCAGATTCACGTCCATTGAGTCAGTGATGCCATCCAGCCATCTCATCCTCGGTTGTCCCCTTCTCCTCCTGCCCCCAGCATCAGAGTCTTTTCGAATGAGTCAACTCTTCACATGAGGTGGCCAAAGTACTGGAGCTTCAGCTTTAGCATCATTCCTTCCAAAGAAATCCCAGGGTTGATCTCCTTCAGAATGGACTGGTTGGATCTCCTTGCAGTCCAAGGGACTCTCAAGAGTCTTCTCCAACACCACAGTTCAAAACCATCAATTCTTCGGCACTCAGCTTTCTTCACAGTCCGACTCTCACATCCATAGATGACTACTGGAAAAACCGTAGCCTTGACTAAATGGACCTTAGTCAGCAAAGTAATGTCTCTGCTTTTGAATATGCTATCTAGGTTGATCATAACTTTTCTCAGTCTTAAAAAGAAGGAAATTGTGACAAATGCTACAATGTGGATGAACCTTGATACTGTCACTGAAATAAGATATTGATTGACAAAGAGATAAGACCTGTACTATTCTTCTCTTTGGTTCTTAGACCAACCAAAGTCATGGAGAAGAAAACAAAATGGTGATTCCTGCAGACTTGGAAGGAGCAGGGACTAGGGAGTTAGTATTTAATGGTTATAGAGTCTCAGCTGGGGAATATTAAAAGGTTCTGGAGATGGATAGTGGGAATAGTTGCATAAGGCTTTAATTGTGTTTAAAGCCATAAAATTATACATTTCCAAATCGTTAAAATGTTAAATATGTTATGTATAGATTGCTATGATTTACAACAGAACACAAAAGTACAAACAAAAGAAGAAATTAAAAGAAAAACAGGATGTTTATGGAAGTTATATGGTAGAAAAGATATAAAGACATGAATCAAATTTACAGTTAGAATTTATTCCCAGGTAATTCATTGTATCAGTCCTTTGTAGATCGTACTTGCTCACAATGTAGTAAAAGACAGTGGTATAAAGATCCCAAACATATACCATAAGTAAGTTATTTTGTGAATGGGGCTGGAAGTTTGACAAATTATCTGATGACAACATCACAAACGGATTTAACCTGTTCACTATTTTAAACAATTTAGAAAGAAGGGGCATAGTATTTTGAGGAATCTGAGATAGCTGGCATAAAAAAATGCCTCTGGCAAAGACAACTTGATCTGATCTTGAAGATGCCTTTGATAGGTTTAAATGTAAGATATAAGAGAGAAAAAACCCACATATTTCTAAAATGTTATATAATTATATAAACTATGATACTTGAAAAATGCCTGTGTAACCAAGTGTTTATTGGAAATCCCTCATAACATTTCTAGTGACATTTTAATGTCTAGAACTTAACCATGTGGCCACACATAGTCACAGGAAAACTGAAAATGTGGTATTTTGGTTGAATCATTCTTTTTTTTTTTTTCCACCCTAACCCTTGGGACAAACTTTGTTTTCCAGAGTGTTTTGTGTTTTAAATTGAGATTAAGTTCACACAGCATAAGATAAATATTTAAAATTGTACAAGTCAAAGGCGTTTAGTGCATTCTTTTTTTTTTTTTTTNATGTAAAACAATGTACCAGACATGACTTCTTCTCTACAGAGTCAAAATATCTGAAATTCATGGCAGTATGGGAAGTTTATCTATTTTTATTTATTTTTATTTTTTATTTTAACTTTAGTTTACTTTACAATACTGTATTGGTTCTGTCAAACATTGACATGAATTCACCATGAGTGTACATGCATTCAGAACTCTGGATCTCTGTGTAGTTTCAGAATATTTTCATCATCTTATCTATTACCTAGTTTCCTCCTGACCCTCCTTTCCCAACTAATACCCATAAACTACTAATCTGCTTTTTGTGTCTACAGACTTACCTCTCCTGGATATTTCATATAAGTAGGATCATACAGTAAATGAGCTTTCTTTATGGCTTCTCTCCCTCAGCATAATGTTTTGGAGATTCATCTATATATCAGGATTTCACTCTTTTTATGGATAAATAATACTAAATTGTGTGTGTGTGCTGCCTTTAGTTTATCCACCCATCTGGTGATGTATATGTGGACTGATTCTACCATGTGGCTACTGCAAGCTGTTAACATTTCATGTACAAGTATCTGAACATGTTTTCAGTTCTTCTGGGTATATACTCAGGAGTGGAATTGCTGAGTCATATGGTTAATTCTGTGTTTATTTGGTTCATTGATTCCCCAGTAGAACTGGAGTCCTATTACTAGCAACAAAGAGGAGAGCAGATATTATCTGGCAAGCAGCAGTGTCTGCCACACACAAATGCCCATCTTTTTCCTGTTGGGACACTTCTCCAGTATTTCTACTCTAGTAGAGGTTTCCTACTAGTTTCCTAGTAGAGGTGGAATCAGGTTCTTTTTCTTACTGATGGACTAAATCGTATACAGTTTTTGCACTCAGAACTCTATAGCATATTGCTTTCCAGCCTAGTTATTTATAGCACAGTGATTTGGTCCCAGACAACTGTATCATTCTAAAATATTGCTGAAGCATGAGCCACTACACAGCTGTGACTGTTTAGTTACAAAAAAACATGGCAGGGAACAGATGCATTTCCCAATATCCTGCATTTACCAAGGGTAAAAGATGAATTTCAGTTGATTCATGATCTAAATAAGTGACCTTTTATGAATTGAATATAAATAACAGGAAACCATTCAAAACTATATGGGCTATTAATTTTTTAAAAATCAAGTTTTTTAAAATAAATTCTCATTCATAAAATTGTCTCAAGGTGTATACAGTATATAGGTTGTAAATAGTCACATATACGAACAACAGGTCACATTATTCTTAGTGGGTGAGGTAGACACAGATAGGCAACTAATTTTACTTAGCAGATGGCCAATTAGCAAATTCATCTTAATTAATTAAACATGTGGTATCAGATATTTGGGCTCCAAAATCACTGCAGATGGTGCAGTCATGAAATTCAAAGATGCTTGCTCCTTGGAAGAAAAGCTATGACCAACATAGACAGCACGTTAAAAAGCAGAGACATTACTTTGCCAATAAAGGTCCACCTAGTGAAAGCTATGGCAACCCACTCCAGTACTCTTGCCTGGCAAATCCCATGGATGGAGGAGCCTGGTAGGCTGCAGTCCATGGGATCGCTAGGAGTCGGACACGACTGAACGACTTCGCTTTCACTTTTCACTTTCATGCATTGGAGAAGGAAATGGCAACCCACTCCAGTGTTCTTGCCTGGAGAATCCCAGGGACGGTGGAGCCTGGTGGGCTGCCGTCTATGGAGTCACACAGAGACGGACACGACTGAAGCAACTTAGCAGCATTAGCAACAGTGAAAGCTATGGTTTTTCCAGTAGTCCTGTATGAATGTGAGAGCTGGACTATAAAGAAAGCTGAATGCCAAAGAATTGATGCTTTTGAACTGCGGTGTTGGAGAAGACTCTTGAGAGTCCCTTGGACTGCAAGGAGATCCAACCAGTCCATCCTAAAGGAAATCAGTCCTGAATATTCATTGGAAGCACTGATGCTGAAGCTGAAACTCTAATACTTTGGCCACCTGATGCAAGGAGCTGACTCATTCCCTGATGCTGGGAAAGATTGAAGACAGGAGGAGAAGGGGACAACAGAGGATGAGATGTTTGGATGGCATCACCGACTCGATGGACATGAGTCTGAGCAAGCTCCTGGAGTTGGTGATGGACAGTGAAGCCTGGCGTGCTGCCGTCCATGGGGTCACAAAGAGTCAGACACGATTGAGCAACTGAACTGAACTGATCAGAGATTACACATTTTCAGAGAAACTTTGTTCTCCACATCCTTGCAGGATGCTTTAAAAGTGTGATCTATTAGCCCTTCTACACAAAACACAAATTCATAATCTGATTGTAGTGCTATTTGGGCAATTCATGAGTCCTCTGAAACTGTAAAAACTGTGTTGTGTGTGTGTGTGTTTGTGAATGTATGTATTTTTCCATTCAGAATACCCAAGCAGTCACTGCCCATATTTTCCTCACACTGAGACTGGTTTAAAAGTTGTGTGATATTAGGAAATGCATTTAATCTCACAGGAAATAGGAAAATATCCAAGGTTCATAAAGCAACAGATGAGGCTACTGTTCCAAAACATGTCTGTGTACTTGGCCAAGGGTATAAGATAAATATAAAGTTCCTTTCCCTCTCCTTTCCCTTTCACACTTTTGTACATACTACTTTCAAATTTAAGATCAAGATATGTCTCCTGTCTCTCTGAAGACTTTAACAATGATTCAACTTATCTGTTTATGGACAGGGTTCAGTCCTCTTCTCTGGGATTCTTACAATCCTCAGTCAGATCCACAAAATGCCACTTCCTTGTACTCAGCAGAATGTAAGGTTGGTGGCGGTTGGAGATCTTTTGTTTCTGCTTTGCTGTTGTTTTTGTTTGTTGTTACTGTTGTCTGCTTTTGTTGTACCCTAAGAACCCAGCTGCTATTTCCCAGCTCCTATTAGGAGATGATAAATATTGTCTTCCAGTTCAAATGAAAGCTTTAGTTTTTTGAGCTACGCTACCACTGTTTTGAGTGACAGAATTTCTATTCATTCATTCCATATCTTGTTCTACCAGGTTCATGTCAATATTTGCCTATAAACACTTTAATTAATTGAGTGCTCTTTGCAAGGATACTGAAGTTAGTCCAAAAACACAGCAGATGCTTCTATGTCTCTAGGAGATTCTGAAGGAATAGTAAAACTACAACCATCAGGGAAGGAGAAAATAAGAAAATCAGCTTTAGTGCTAAATTTTGTTTTGTTAAAAAGTGACTATTCATATCCAGCATATCTAGAGGTTAAGAAACTATATTAATCCTGATTAATAAATGTTTAAAATGGGTGAAAATAATAAAGAGTCAGTAAATTAAGGGAAAATATCATTTGTTTCAGAGTTTCTTACCTATTTAAACATTTGAATAACACAGAGCTCACACACACATGTGGTCACACACACATTTTATTTTGGTAAATGTGACTTCTGATTATGCTTCTTTCACTGGCTAGCTATGTGATTTTGACACGCTGTTAGATCTATGGACTTATCAATCCTCTTCTTTTTAAAATAGGATTAAATATCCCTATTTTTCCAGATTGTTGGGAGGAATACATACAACACACTTAGGCAATGTTACTGTTCTCCCAGTAAACATTTTCAAGGAAAACTGGCCCACATTATGTGTCATTACATGTCGATTCAGTAACTCAAGTCAATATTTTATATCTGAAGCTACTTTGTGTTATCCTCTTGACATATTCCCTACAAATTATCCATTGAATTGATTGGCGCACATGTTAGTGGTTTTGTTAAGTAAAGTGTTTTTTAATCATTCTGGAGGCAACAGTTTCTGTGTTTCTTCTGTAAAGGGTTTCTCTACACTTTCATTCACAGGCATCGTTAGCTCCATCAAAGTGCATCACATAGATAAATCCAGATTTAACGACTCTTAATTTCACTGGAACCCATGTCCTGAGACTTCTGCTTCAAATATAGGAGATTTCAGTTGATAAACAAGTTTATTCCCTAGGCACCTGATGATATAGCTCTCAACTTTTCAAGGCATACCAAATTAATTTTATTTTTTCTTTCACATCAACTATGTCTTGTCCTTCTTTTTTATGACGACTTCCCATTTTTCCACGTGTCACAGACACTTACCTAAAGCCTCTGTTTCAACCAAGGGGTACAACTTGTATAACTGTCACCGATACGGTCCTTGCCAATGCTTCCTTCCTGGTCCCTTCCCAGCCATAAGGAGTAGGTTTAGATTATTACATTATGAAATGTTTAGATCATGACCTCCTCCACTGGGTAGGAAAGAAGCTGTAACTGTTATCATCCATAGAGAGTTGAGGAATGAAAACAACTGCTTCAGATTGTATGAAGAAGTTGGGCAGTTATTTTTAAAGGTATTGCCATTGTATAATATTAAACACCAGTCCCTTCTCTGGAAATTATTAATGCAACCAGGTCCCTGAACAACTATGAAATCAGTCAGAGAAAATGAAATATTTGTAGAAGTAGAGAAATTTATGTAAGTTCCACAATAACCCCTACCCTTTCTTCCCTACTTCCCCCACAATATTTCAATAATAGATGCAACCATAACATTCCTTTACCTCTATGCTTACTGTTTCAACATGCATCCCTGCAGTCATTCAGTCATCCCTTTAGACACTTATTGTCTCTCAATTTTGTAAGTACATATTTTAGTAACTCTTCCCAACTTTCAAACAATCCACTACTTGGTATACAATAAGATATGCGATTCCTTATATATGATGTTTTTTAGCCAACGTTATCCTGCACCTGCAGGAAAATAGATTTCTTAGCTGATGATAGTTAAACAGGAATTCCAAAATAAAATGTTTTCTGAATTAATCATGTAGTAGGTTTAGAGACATCTGCTTCTGTCTCTGGGGATGCAAATTAGGTCCAGAATGAGTCTTGATTCCAGTGAAAACTCATGGGTATGCACTCAGAGCTGTGGGTAACAGACCTATGTAATCCACTTGTCCACACTATGGACGAGTCCAGATTTTTATGGGATGACTCATGATGGATTTTAGTGTCTAACATTCCTGTCAAGAAGCATAACAATTTTAGTCAAATGATCTTTTTCTGTCCGTGTATGTTGCTTCCCTTTTTCTGTTAGTGCTCATTTTACGTCCTCAGAATGCTGATTTCAAAGAGCTGATGAGGACGCTACTTGTTGCAACCAGACCTTTCCATATTCAGGAGAATTTCCTCCCCATATACCCCACTTAAATTTTCCTCTATGTTCATAACAACTTCCACACCATAGCATTTTATACAAACATGTCTTTTAGCCTTTAAACATTCAGAGTTCACTTTTCAGACCATATGACCAGTCCAATGCCTACTGAAAAATAATCATCATAGGTGAATGCCTTAGTATTCCTGTATGCACGCAGGCTTAGTCATGTCTCTTTGCTACCCCATGGGCTGTAGCCTGCCAGGCTCCTCTGTCCATGGAATTCTCCAGGCAACAATACTCCTGTGGGTTGCTATTTCCTCCTCCATGTGAGTTTCCTGGCCCAAGGATCCAAACTTTGTCTCTTGCATCTGCTGCATTGGCAGGCGGATTGTTTACCCCTGCACCACCTGGGAAACCCCATTCCTATATATAAATTGTTCCTATATTTTATGTCCTCAGATAGTTCAAGAACACTATTATTATTTCTACCCATCAAGGAAATTTATCTTTTCTTTTTCTAATTCAAAAGGTGAGGTGAGGATCACTGAAATTTCTAATGACACCATCTACACATTGTCACTGTGAGAAGCCAAAGAGATCAGCTGAGCATGGAGCTCCACTATGGAGCCGCTGCCGTTCAGAGCTTGTACTACTCTCAGAGTTTCTGCAACAAAATGCCAGAGTGGATGGCTTAAAATGACATAAACGTATAGTCACATAGTTTTGGAGGCTAGAATTCTGAAACCAAGGTCCCCTCAGATCCACCCCCTCTCTGAAACCTTGCTCTCCTCTTCCTGGCTTCTGGTGGTTTCCCAGCAATGACCGTCACTCCTTGACTTGCAGATGCAAAATCCTTTCCCTGCCTCTGTCGTCACCGTTTTTTCTCTTCTTTGTCTCTGTTTTCCCATGACCTATCTTATAAGGACACCAATCATATTGGATTGGGGCTTGGCTAACTTCAATATGACCACCTCTTAATTAATAACATCTGCAAGGATTCCATTTCCAGAGGTTGCTGGGGGTTAGCACTTCAATACAATAGACCATTTTTGAGGAATGAAGGCACACAGTTCAACCTATAAGAGAGTCCTATTAACTCCACTCAGATTCAGCATACTTTATGTGATTTCTTGAATGGAGGTAGTAGAAGCCATAATTTGGGATAACATTCTTCAGAAATAAAGGAACCTGGGACTTCCCTGGCAGTCCAGCGGTTAGGACTTCGTCTTCCAATGCAGGGAGTACAAGTTCTATTCCTAGTTAGGTAGCTAAGATCCCACATGCCCCATGGCCACAACATGAAAACCATAAACAGAATCAATATTGTAACAAATTCAGTAAAGAAAAATAAAGGAAGCCAATCATGTCTGTACCTCATTTTTAACATTTTCTTGCTGGCAGAAACAACAATTTATTTTGTTTGAGAAATATTCCCAATAGTGGTTCATGTCTGGGTTCTTCCTGTGAATTTTACCATCTGTGTCACACCTTGTATTTTGGCAAAGTGAAGCAACCATCCCCAGATAGTCATATGCTTTTCCACGTTTGTAA
Source organism: Redunca redunca (assembly GCA_006410935.1). NCBI lineage: Eukaryota > Metazoa > Chordata > Mammalia > Artiodactyla > Bovidae > Redunca > Redunca redunca. The sequence continues at coordinate 249,546 of SJYQ01004965.1, forward strand.
TTCAACTTGATTTTATGTTGAGATACCATTATTATGTCTGCCCTGGAAGCTCAAAGTGGTAAAGAATCTGCCTGCATTGTGGGAGACCGGGGTTCAATCCCTGGGTCAGGAAGATCCCCTGGGGAAGAAAATGGCAAGCCACTCCAATATTCCTGCCTGGGAAATACCATGGACAGAGGAACCTGGTGGCCAACAGTCCATGGGGTTGTAAAGAGTTGGACATGACTGAGTGACTTAACACACACATCATTATTATATCATGAAAATAATCCTGGTGCTTTCATTTTACCAAGTTATGACCGTAAGCCAAAGAAGACAAATATCTCTGTGGGGGCACAGTAAACAGTGTTAGTCTTGGCCATATCACACGAATGCAGATTTTCTTTGACTCTCTTCAGAAGTAGGAGTCAAAAGACAGCATTAGCCGAATGGATCTCAACAGCATATCAACATTCTTCAATTTGTGACAAAGCTTGATTGTTACACCATTTCTGTCTAGTTGACCTCTTTGGAAGCATCACTGTTGTTTAGTCATCTATAGTCCACTGTTACGCTCCAAGATCTGTCAGCTGTTTTTATAGGCTATAATGGGCTGGTAAGTAAAACAATCAGGTAGACCTGCTGTAGGGGCTTCCCCTGTGGCTCAGCGGTAAAGAATTTGCCCGCAATGCAGGAGCCACAGGAGAAGTGGGTTCAATCCCTGGGTCGAGAAGATTCCCTGGAGGAGGGAATGGTAACTCACTCCAGTATTCTTGCTGGAGAATCACATGGACAGAGGAACCTGGTGGGTTACAGCCCATGGGGTCACAAAGAGTCGGACATAACTGAACTGATTTAGCATGCACATACCTGCATCTTGAATAAGAGCAGAAAACCCCTTAACCTTGCCATCCCATCCCAGGTAACGATTATTGCTTCAAATTGCCTAACCAAATGCTTCTTGGTCATTGTAAAGGATTCCATCAGAAATATTCAACTAAAGGCATGTGAGTAGGGGCTTTCCCGTTGGTCTAGGGGTTAGAACTTCACCTTCAAATGCAGAAGATAGAGGTTCAATTCCTGATCTGATAGCTAAGATCCCACATGGCTGGTGGCTAAAACACCAAACATAAGTAGAAGCAATGTTGTAGCAAATTCAATAGAGATCATTTGAAAAGGAATATGAGCAACAGAATTGGAGGACAATGCTTTTTCCAATGACTAATATGAGGGAAAGAAAGAAAATAGTGTTAAGTCATGTCCGACTCTTGTGATCCCATGGACTGTAGCCCACCAGGCTTCTCTGTCCATGGGATTCTGCAGACAGGAATACTGGAGTGGGTAGCCATTTCCTTCTCTAGGGGATCTTCCTGACCCAAGAATTGAAACCAGGTTTCCTGCATTGCAGGCGGATGCTTTACTGACTGAGCTTCAAGGGAAGCCTGGTCTAAGGGAAAGGACCCCCAAACAGATATTACATGCTTTCAATGAGAAGCTTAGGGCAAGGTATTCAAAAACTCATGCATAATTTTCTTTTAACAAGTCTGACTTTAGGGCATATTTTCTCTTTCAAGACTTCTGAAGTCAAATCATCATAACCCTCAAATTTCATCACATTTCTCTTCAAATTCCATCATGGATTTAGGGAATGAGATTGTGCTCTGATGTCCAGTAATGTCAATAAAGATTCTCTACACACCTATGCCACATTTCACATGAATGTGAATGGCCTGGGGTCCTTACCCGGTGTCATACTGGGTAGTATTGGTAGTAATACTGGGAGAAATGCTGGTAGTATTTCTCATACTAAGAGAAATCTTAGCCACCCCATTACTCAAAATGGTTGTTGTTGTTCAGCCACTAAGTCAGGTCGGATTCTTTGCAACTCCATGAACTGTAGTACTTCAGGCTTCTCTATCCTTTGCTGTTTGGTAGAGTTTGCTCTAACGCATGTCCACTGAATCAGTGATGCTATCTATCTATCTCATCCTCTGTCATCCCCTTCTCCTCCTGCCTTCAATCTTTCTCAGCATAAGGTCTTTGCTATGAGTTGGCACTTCACATCAGGTGGCCAAAGAATTGGAGTTTCAGCTTCAACATCAGTCTTTCCAATGAACATTCAGGGTTGCTTTCCTTTAATATTGACTAGTTTGATCTCCTTGCTGTCCAAAGGACTCTCAAGAGTCTTCTCCAACAACACAGTTCAAAAGCATCACTTCTTCCATGCTCAGCCTTTTTTATGGACCAGCTCTCACATCTATACATGACTACTGGAAAAACCATAGCTTTGACTATCACTTTGTCAGCAAAGTGATGTCTTTGCTTTTTAATACACTGTCTAGGTTTGTCATAGCTTTTCTTCCAAGGAGCAAGCCTCTTTTAATGTTATGGTTACAGTCACCACATAGAGTAATTTTGGAGCCCAAGAAAATAAAGTCTTTCAGTCTTTCCACTTTTCCCCCATCTATTTGTCATAAAGTGGTGGGACCGGATGCCATGATCTTACTTTTTTGAATGTTTTAAACCAGTTTTTTCACTCTCCTCTTTCATCCTCACAAGAGGCTGTTTAGTTCTTCTTTGCTTTCTGCCATTAGAGTGGTATCATCTGCATTTCTGATGATATTATTGATATTTCTCCTGGCAATCACAATTACAACTCGCAGGTCTTCCAGCCGGCATTTTGCATGATGTACTCTGCATGTATGGCAACCCTCTCCAGTAGTCTTGCTTGGAAAATTCCATGGACAGAGGAGCTTGCTGGGCTACAATCCATGGGGTCTCTAAGAATCAGAAACAACTGAGTAACTAACAAACTCTGCATATCAATTAAATAAGCAGGGTAACAATATACAGCTTTTTTAAATTTAAATTTATTTATTTTAATTGAAGGCTAATTACAATATTGTATTGGTTTTGCCATACATCAGCTTGAATCTGCCATGGGTGTACACGTGTTCCCTATCCTGAACGCCCCTCCCACCTCCCTCCCCATACCATCCTCTGGTTCATCCCAGTGCACCAGCCCCAAGCATCCGGTACAGCTTTCATGTACTCCTTTCCCAATTTGGAACCAGTCATTGTTCCTTGTCAGATTCTAACTGTTGCTTCTTGTCTTGCATACAGGTTTCTCAGGGGACAGGTAATGTGGTCTGTTATTTCTGTCTCCTTTATAATTTTCTGCAATTTGTTGTGATCCACAAAGTCAAAGTCTTCAGCATTGTCAATGAAACAGAAGTAAATAAATTGTTTTTTGGAATTCCTCTGCTTTTTCTATGATCCAACGGATTTTGGCAATTTGATCTCTGGTTCCTCTGACTTTTCTAAATCCAGCTTGTACATTTAGAAATTCTCGGTTCATACTGAAACCTTGATTAAAGGATTTTGAGCATTACCTTACTAGCATGTGAAATCAACACAATTGTACCATAGTTTGAACATTGCTTGGCATTGCCTTCCCTTGGAATTGGAATGAAACCTGACCTTTTCCAGTTCTGTGGCCACTGTTGAGCTTTCCAAATTTGCTGCCATATTTAACATTTAACATCATCATCTTTTAGGATTTGAAATAGCTCAGCTGGAATTCGGTCACCTCCACTAGCTTTGTTCGCAGTGATGCTTCCTAAGACCGACTTGACTTCACACTGCAGGATGGCTAGCTTTAAGTAAGTGACTATACCGTCATGTTTATCTGGGTCATTAAGACCTGTTTTGAATGGAAATTTTGCATGGAATGGCACTTAACAACTCAAAAAATGTTTACCATCACTCTGCAGATCTTGCCATATATCTCTGGGGAGCAAAGTCAGCCCCATTTGAGAATCACTGATACAACCAATCCAAACCGGCTAATATTGCTTATGCCCTGAGCATATTTACGTATTTTGGAAGAATAAAGCAGTTTTCTTTCTTCCTATGCTTTATTCTAACTCCTTGAATACAGATTGAAAAATTAGGGATAAGATTGAAGGATTCATCCATCACACGCATGGTGATGAATGTAGTTTCCTATTGAGAATCCTGTGTTAACTGGAACGTCCCCCTCCTTGAGGTTGTGAGCAGAGCTCATGAGATTTGCTTCACTTAATAATGTGAACAATTCATTGTAACAGGAATCTTCTGGGAGCTGTTTGTATCTGTCCACAAAATGAGTCAATTCCTTGACAAAATAATCCTCCTCTCAAGAGTCACCTGTTCAGAATCTCTAATCTCTGTAGGATTCTGTATAATGAGAGGTGGAATTGGTCACATTTATCACACCCTCATATTTTTGCAATCTCCCATCAAAATATTTTAATTCAGAACAAGGATCATAATTTATCCTCAACTAGACATATCCTAGTACTTTGGATAACTGGCTCCATTCTGACTTTCACTAATATAGTTAAAAGCAGCCAAGGAGCCCATATAATTGGTGATTTGCCCTTGGTTTGTAGCTTGTTTATATATTTTGCTATTTTTCCCAATACTGAATTTATTATTTCTACTTTCCATTTCCATAATTGATCATAATGGTTGGGCAACCTCAAATCAGGGATGACTCAGGGGCCAACCTGGCATTAAAGATGATTCATTCTCCTTTTCCTTTTTCACTTCCTCTCAAACGAAGCCTTGGCCATATTTAAATTAAATCTGGAGTTGTTTCAATAATCCTGCCAACTACTCTAGTTGCAACAATTATTCCTGTGCACTCACACAGGCTCCAATAAAGGTGAAAGATTCAACAAAGCAGAAGAATGAAAGCACTGGCCAACAGGAAGACAATCAGAAAAATTCAAGCGAATTTTGAATTTCTCTTGTACTCACAAAGAACACGATTTGCCTCTGTTTGTAAACCTTTGATATATGCATGAAATATATGTCTCAGAAAAACTCCAGTCCCATCTGAGAGCCTCTTATACCCTTCAGAGGTTGAAGATTTACATGAAAGCTGATTGTGTTCCCTGAGTTCCCCACTGTGATCAGAAATTTAATAAATCTCACTCTTGGAGAAGCAGACAGTGTCTTGGAAAACATGAAGAAATACGGATGATGTACACGTCCTAGCAGGAGACGTCACACAGCTCCTCTTACACAATAACTAAGAAATTTCAGAGAGCTGATGATTCTACTTATTTGTCTTCCTGAAGCATAAAATTTCATGGACAGAGTCTCTCAACTACCTTTTCCTAAGTAACTACTCTGGCCTAGATATCATGCCAGACACCAGTGCCTCATACAGGAATAGAATCACTTTCCTCTTTGTTACATGAATATATAAGATATGTATAGATACATAAGAGCTTCCCTGGTGGCTGAGTGGTAAAGAATCCCCCTGCCAATGCAGGAAACATAGGTTTGATTCTTGGGTCAGGAAGATCCCCTGGAGAAGGAAATGGCAACCCACTCTAGTATTATTGCCTGGCAAATCCCATAGACAGAAGAGCCTAGCAGGCTACAGTCCATGGGGTCATTAAAAAACTGGACAAGATTTAGCTACTAAACAATAGATATCTAAATCAATTGTATGAGATATTCTAAAATGAGGATAGAAATAAAAAGTAAAAATACTGAAAAAAGAAAGCTGCCTGAGGTTGGATCTCTCATCAGAGTTATGAATAGGTGCTATATGTTCTTCATGGGAAATAGATGGGGAAACAGTGGAAACAGTGTCAGACTTTATTTTTTTGTACTCCAAAATCACTACAGATGGTGACTGCAGCCATGAAATTAAAAGACGCTTACTCCTTGGAAGGAAAGTTATGACCAACCTAGATAGCATATTCAAAAGCAGAGACATTACTTTGCCAACAAAGGTGTGTCTAGTCAAGGCTCTGATTTTTCCAGTAGTAATGTATGGATGTGAGAGTTGGACTGTGAAGAAGGCAGAATGCCAAAGAATTGAGGCTTTTGAGCTGTGGTGTTGGAGAAGACTCTTGAGAGTCCCTTAGACTGCAAGGAGATCCAACCAGTCCATTCTGAAGGAGATCAGCCCTGGGTGTTCTTTGGAAGGAATGATGCTAAAGCTGAAACTCCAGTACTTTGGCCACCTCATGTGAAGAGTTGACTCATTGGAAAAGACTCTGATGCTGGGAGGGATTGGGGGCATGAGGAGAAGGGGACGACAGAGAATGAGATGGCTGGATGGCATCACCGACTCGATGGACGTGAGTTTGAGTGAATTCCAGGAGATGGTGATGGACAGGGAGGCCTGGCATGCTGTGATTCATGGGGTCGCAAAGAGTCAGACACGACTGAGTGACTGAACTGAACTGAACTACCACATTAATGAATAGTGATTTATTAGCAAGAGGCATTTTACACTTGTATTCATAAGATGCAACTGCATATATTTAGCTTCTTTAGGATTTAGAAATCTGACAGTCTTGGCGGACTTTGGGGATGTCAGTTCTAGCTAGTTTAGAATTCTACGTATATTTAGCACTTTCATTTTTCAAACAATTTCTAACTTCAATGGTAAATATTCTTCAAACGCTGAGTGCAATTCAGTCCAAGTTGGCTTAGAATGTGTGTCTTACCTGTTAAACTCATAAAGAAGTCCTTATCCTGAGTTGTACATTAAATATTGGATTTTATAACTATGTTCTACATTGATATATATATTTTTTACCCTAAGTATTACATTTTAATGCTTCCTTTTTTAGAAAATAAGGGAGTTGGGACATATCATTGAGGTTCCAAAGAACTTTCTACCATGATTTATCAACTTACATCGTATTATAACCTAACTACAAATAAAACATAAGGTGTTTGGAACTTCTAGTCTTAATTTATATAAGTGTTTCCATCACATAGAATCCTGGTGGGCTAGATGGTAAAGAATTCACCTGCAATGAAGGAGACCCAGATTTGATCCCTGGGTCAGGAAGATCCCCTGAAAGAAGGGAATGGCTGCCCACTCCAGTATTCTTGCCTGGAGTATCCCATAGCCAGAAGAGCCTGGCGAGCTATAGTCCATAGTGTCACAAAGGGTTGGACATGACTGAGGGACTTTACATCACATTAGAACATACTGACATGTTTTCTGGAAGCTTGGGGAACAGTTGGGCATATTGGGAAATTATCTTTAGCACTGTAAAATCTCCAGCCCATTTATGAAATGTAGTATGTTTTCATGTGTTGGAGGAAGAATAGAATAATGGTAATTTCAAATAGAAATTTTTCCTATAAAATTATTTCACATGTAGCCATTTTCATTCTAACAGAGAAGGATGCTTTTATTAAAAAGATCATTGTCTAAGAAAAAGAAAGATGTAAGATTCGGGACAAAAGGGATACCACCTAGTGAGGGCCTCTCTGGCTGACAGAGAAAGGAGACTCCCGGATGGCAACAGTGCACAAGTCTAGAGCAAAGTGCAAGGAAGAGTGTAATTTCAGAACCAGAAGTGATGGAGAATTTGATTCTTCAAGTTAGATTCTTTCAACACTCTCAGGCGTTTGGATGAATGAAATGCTGAAAGAACACAGGAAACAACACACAAAAATGAAGTAGTTATTATTTCCAGGGACAATAGAAAGTTGTTCAAGATGGCAAGTGCAAACACAGTACTAACATGGAACAACCACTTATGATTACCTAGAACACTGAAATATACCAGTTGTAGTCATGAGTAAAATCATAAAAGAGATTCATGAAAAAAACACATAAACGCATAGTGCCTGATATGTATTGGTTGTTAATTAAATCAACTTGATACAGTACAATCAGAATGTCAAAGATTTGGAGCCCCTACAGAATATTTCAAACAGTATTTAAAATTTTATATGGCCAAGAAGTAATTTAAAACTGATTTAAACAGGGGCTCTATATCAACCTAGAGGGGTGGGATGGGAGGGAGCTGGGAGGGAGTTTCAAAAGGGACGGGATACATGTATACCTATGGCAGATTCATGTTGAGGTTTGACAAAAAACAGCAAAATTCTGCAAAGCCATTATCCTTCAATAAACAATAAATTAATTTAAAAAATGATTTTCTGTCTACACAACCAGGTACCTGTATCCATATAATGACAAACAGAAACTTTTTAATGAGTTTAGTAACCTTGATAAGATAGGTAATTTGTATTTAGGTCTCTTTTTGCTCCCTTTATTCCTCAAAGGCCTCAAAGGCAAAATCTCCCACCTTTTAATCACAGTGATTTATGGCACTTTGACTTTTCATTTTCATGCATTGGAGAAGGCAATGGCAACCATCTCCAGTACTCTTGCCTGGAGAATCCCAGGGATGGGGGAGCCTGGTGGACTGCCATCTATGGGGTCACACAGAGTCGGACACGACTGAAGCGACTTAGCAGCAGCAGCAGCAGCAGCAATGCTCTCCGCCTGGCAAGAAGACATCTGATTTTGTCAAATTAAGTAGTAAATTAAGCTTATTTTGTAATTTATTAACTTCTGAGAAATTTGCAGATTATGGATTTTATCTCTAACTAGGGAGTGATATGGCCTTCCCTGATAGCTCTGTTGGTAAGGAATCCGCCTATGATGCAGGGAAACCCAGGTCGATTCCTGGGTCGGGAAGATCCTCTGGAGAAGGGATAGGCTACCCACTCCAGTATTCTTGGGCTTCCCTTGTGGCTCAGCTGGTAAAGAATCTGCCTGCAATGTGGGAGACCTGGGTTCAATCCGTGGGTTGGGAAGGTCCCACACACATTATCAATTGACATTTCAAGCCAGGTACAAGTAGTGCAAACAGCGTTAAGAAAGGGTCCTGTTATTATCCTGTGCCTGAAGCAGACATTCTATAAGGACCAAGAATGAAGGAGGGTGAACAGTAAGAGAGCAGGATGTGAGGACTGAGTTCTATCCATTTATTGCATGTGTGCTGTGCTGAGTCACTTCAGTAGTGTCCGACTCTTGCGACCCTGTGGACTGTAGCCCTCCAGGCTCCTCTGTCCATGAGATTCTCCAGGCAAGAATACTGGAGTGGGTTGCAATGCCCTCCTCCAGAAGTTCTGCCCAACCCAGAGACTGAACCCATGTCTCTTGTGTCTCTTGCATTGGCAAGTGGATTCTTCACCACTAGGGCCTCTGAGAACCCATTTATTCCCTCTTTCTAAATCTGCCCACTTTCTCCACTACAACTTCACTCTGACAAGTGGACAGGAAGATATAATGAACCTTTCAAGATATGACAACTTCTGGAGACAACAGTCATATGAAATGAGCATACAGATATTCAGAGTAAAATGTTACATTAATCTGCCTCTCAAAAGTAAAACCCCATTGTGGCTGCCAATGTCTGCTTTACCTCCCAAAAATACTGAGGAGAAGGAAAGGTTCTCAGTGAAAATGGCTATTAGAGACATCATAGGATTAAATATGTGATTGGGTCTTTCACCTAAATGACTGTAATTAGTATTATTTGGAAATGGCATTTCACTTATATCGATGTTAATTAGAGTTGCAGAAAGACAATTATGCATGTCTTTAGAAATATATCCAATTAAGTTTGCTCTGGGTTTTATTTGATGGCAGCAATAAACTCAATGTATATGTTTAGTACACACATTTTATTAGCCATGTAGCAAAATTGACTGGTCAAAACAAGGCACTTTAGGAAAATTATTGCACCCCTATACGATAGGATGCATAAACTTCGGTAGAGGATTCTGTGTGTGCTTATTTACAGATGCTGTTAATCACTATTCTTTTCACTCATGAATGTGTTCCAATGAAGTTCTTTCTGTCTTAGTGCCTTTTTTCATGCCATTTCTTTCACTTGGCTCACCATAGGTAATTTCCTCCAGCATTAGTTTTCTCTTCTTCCCTAAAGAGTAAAATCTCAGACTTAACTGGACCATCTTTGCAGCAGATAACTTTGTATGGGACAATGGATTATAAGAAGTGATAGATGTTTCTTTCACATCAAAAAACGGTATGGGGAGGGAGGTGGGAGGGGGGTTCAGGATTGGGAACATGTGTACACCTGTGGTGGATTCATTTTGATGTATGGCAAAACCAATACAGTATTGTAAAGTAAAATGATTTAAAAAAAGAAGAAAAGAAAATATGTCAATTACCAAAAAAAAAGAAAAAAAATGGTTTAGCGTTCATATTTCAAGGCTTTCCTAGTGGCTCCAAAATCACTGCAGATGGTGACTACAGCCATGAAATTAAAAGACACTTACTCCTTGGAAGAAAAGCTATGACCAACTGAGACAGCATATTAAAAAAACAGAGACATTACTTTGCTAACAAAGGTCCACCTAGTCAAAGCTATGGTTTTTCCAGTAGCCATGTATGGATGTGAGAGTTGGAATACAAAGAAAGCTGAGCACCGAAGAATTGATGCTTTTGAACTATGGTGTTGGAGAAAACTCTTAAGAGTCCCTTGGACTGCAAGGAGATCCAACCAGTCCATTCTAAAGGAGATCAGTTCCTAGGTGTTCATTAGAAGGACTGATGCTGAAACTCCAATCCTTTGGCTACCTGATGCGAAGAACTGACTCCTTGGAAAAGACCCTGATGCTGGGAAAGATTGAAGGCGGGAGGAGAAGGACACAACAGAGGATGAGATGGTTGGATGTCATCACCAACTTGATGAACATGCATTTGAGCAAGCTCTGGGAGTTGGTGATGGACAGTAAAGCCTGACGTGCTGCAGTCCATGGGGTTGCAAAGAGTTGGACACAACTGAGTGACTGAACTGATCTGAACTAGTGATTCAGTGGTAGAGAATCTGCCTGCCAATGCAGGAGATGCAGCTTTTATCACTGGGTTGGGAAGATTCCCTGAGATGACAACCCATTCCCATATTCTTGACTGGAAAATTTCATGGACAGAGGACCCTGGTGGGTTATGGTCCAGGGGGTCACAAAAACCAGACATGACTGAGCACATTCATGTTTAAAAGCTAAAATATTTCTGGACATATCCTAAGTAGAGCTACAAACATTTTAATAAACTACACCATTTGTGGAATTAAACTCCACTTTACTGTGTCTTTCTAGGTCATTTTCTGTTTTCCTCCAGGTTCTGGAGAACTAGCCAGCATTAACTCAGTTAAAATTCTTGGCTCACAGCACTTTTCAGCATTATTCTATTACTTCTACAAAAAGAGCCCATGGCAGACTCCAAATCGATCAAAATGACCCCTCTGGAGGAAGTTATTTGTATTTATATATTTGAGAATAAATCAGTATTCAGTTAGGATAACACTTTAGCTCTTAAACTAAATAAAGTGACCCTATTAAAAATAATCTGCTTTTCCATGCATATTGATTTCAGAAGCTCCTAGGAGGTAAACACCACTAAGAAGTACCATTCCACAGGGCAGAAAAATGGGAAATTGCTTGCTACAGTTGTATGGTTCTAAGATCCATTTAAGTTGCACGGTGTTCAGTTACATGGATGTCATTAATGCACATAGGGCATTATCAGTGCTTTCCAGGCATGAGTCTCATCTTTGTCATTAGTCTGACTCTCTTCTGATTCTGGAAGTCTCACAGATTAGAGGGAAAGAATGTACTCAAACTCAAGGAGCCATGACTGCTAAGGTTGAAATGATAAAAGTGGAAAAATAATATCATTCTACTTGCAGTGATTTTGATAGAAATGGCCTATGAAATGTATGTATCATAGTTTTAAAGAATTAAAATTTAAATATAATACCTATTGTTTTAATTGTG
>SJYQ01004965.1:272041-308220 GCA_006410935.1 Redunca redunca
TTTCAACTGCTCTCAATTAATTAACTTAAATGTATAAAGGAAATACAGTATGTTGTATGTGTATGTATATATATATTCCTCTATCAGTGCTTTGTATATTTATGGCTTCTAACTTCTATATTAGCCTCTCAATGCTGTACAGTGACTAATTTTTATATCAGACTCTAATCTGGGCAGTGACTCTTGGAGATAGTGAGGGAGGAATCAAGGAACTGATTTTAATCCATTGGTGGCTATAAACCTTGAATGCTATTGCTTCCCTTAGTAGCAACCAACAAATCAAAACAAAGGAGATGGCCACTGAAGCCCTCTTTAACATCAGTCATTCATGGTTTTCTTTATCCTATTCAAGTCAACACAAAGCTATGAATAAGATAAAATAGTTGCTGTTGTTGTTTAGTTGCTAACTTGTACCTGATTCTTGCAACCCCATGGACTATAGTCCCCCAGGCTCCTCTGTCCATGGGATTTCCCAGGCAAGAATACCGGTGTGGGTTGCCATTTCCTCCTCCAGGGGAACCTTCTGACCCAGGGATTGAACCTGGGTATCCTGCACTGCCAAGCAGATTCTTTACCACTGAGCCACCTGGAAAGCCCAAGATAAATAAAAGATAAGTTTCTGATTTTCAAACCTCTCTAGTTAGAAATCTCATAACAAGCTAGTGACTTAGGGATATCTTCCTTACCACTTTTACTAATGAGAAACTAAAGCACATGGAAACTGTTCTGCCCATAGTCACCCAGGGCAGTGACTAGAATTGGGCTTCCTATTCTCCTACAGAGCAGAGCAGAGGATTCTGAAAGCATCCTGTATAGTGAACGTGTCTGCTTCGCAGTAAATACATGGAAGGAAGCCAGTCATTCAGACTTGGTTGGATGGTGTTACAAAATACCTATCCCACTTTTCAAGAGTTTATTATGGTGAAAATAAGAAAGGACTGCCCAAATAATGTAAATCAGTCTTCTTCTTCACAAATGCTAAGCCCAGCGATTGGAAAGCCACCTTCCTCTCACTCTTGGTATTGGCTTTATTTGCAAAATATGAACCCAGAGAGACTGAGGACAGGCATTGCCATAACAATTTTAAGAACTTACCTGCCAGTTTCCTGCCATATTTTTAATAAATGAGCTCAGTGCTTATCAGCAGAGTCCTCAGGGATATCTAGGGATAAAATCTGTTACTCTGTAAAAATTCATGGTAAATAATGAATCACATTTACCCAGATATGGGTAATTATACTATTCAGTGTGGAAGACTACTTTAGAAACCTGTACATATAACAATAGAAAAACAGAGATCTAAAACTACCATATAGGTCAAAAAATAACACTGTGAAAACTGATTCCTTGGGGACTTGTTGGAGTTAAAATTGGCATTCATTTCTTCCCATTCAAAGTTCTTGTTTACCTCCTTTTTAAATTATGTTTAAATCACTGAAATTAAACATACAAACTGTTTGGTAAACAGTTAAATTGACTTAATTTTTTAGTAAAGTGAAATAGCTAATTATAATTATAATGCTGTTGTTTTTAAAAGAGTTTGTTTGACAGAAATTGCCTTNTTGGTAAACAGTTAAATTGACCTAATTTTTTAGTAAAGTGAAATAGCTAATTATAATTATAATGCTGTTGTTTTTAAAAGAGTTTGTTTGACAGAAATTGCCTTTGTCAAAATGCAGGGGGAAAAAAAAGAAGTCATTGATTTAGAAACCATTGAAATGGAAACCATTGAAATGGTCCATTGAAATGGAGGAATCATTTTCTAAGAAGCTCTCATTCCATAGCCTAAACTCATAAAATAGTCTCCATCTTGTCCTAAAAATGGCATAGAAATCCTTTTTTTATATTTCAGAGTGACTTCGGTTTTTGTTTCTTTCTTTGCATATCTGTTTTGCCATGGAATGATACAATGGTGGCTCACTTGTTTATGCTGCTGCTGCTGCTGCTGAGTCGCTTCAGTCGTGTCCGACTCTGTGTGACCCCAGAGACGGCAGCCTACAGGCTCCCCCGTCCCTGGGATTCTCCAGGCAAGAACACTGGAGTGGGTTGCCATTTCCTTCTCCAGTGCGTGAAAGTGAAAGGTGAAAGTGAAGTCACTCAGTCATGACCCCATGGACTGCAGCCCACCAGGCTCCTCCGTCCATGGGATTTTCCAGGCAAGAGTACTGGAGTGGGTGCCATCGCCTTCTCCCGAACCTGAAGCTAGAGCCATATAATCTTACTCTTTCCTCAGATTTCTTTTCCACACACTTGCCGGGTTATGGCTCCGAGGCTCAGCAGTGAATTCAGTGTTACTATGAGACAGATGATAATCATATTCATTGAGTAAACAAACAATACCAATTGTGGGAGAAGGGGATTCATTTGAAATTGCTTAAATCACAATTGAAATTGACTATATTTGATCTTCCATGAAGCCTTTGTGACTCTAAAGACTTTAGTTGTTTTGTTTTCTAGAACCTCCTGTGGATTTAAGAGAAGATAAACAACACAATTGCTCAAAGCAGTGCTTAGCTCATGGTAACCAGGAAGGGGTAGGTAGCAATGGTTCTGATTATGGTCACAATGCTTTTGATCAACAGGACTCTCACCTTTCTGCTCCTCCCTCCTCTAAAGGTATGCACTTTTAAGGACTGTGAATGAAATGGATCAGAAGGTAAAATGTCTAATTCAAAATACATGTTCTGATTTTTCTGTAGAATCTCCACAAATATACAAATTCACTCGGTCTAATCTGAATGGTGTGATTGGATACAAATATAACTTCGGTAAGAATGTTTTCTCTCTCTCATTTTTGTAGAACACATGGGATTTTTCTTAAGGACTTTTTAAACATGTTATATTTTATTATCACAAAATCACTCTTTTCTTAATGGGTACACTGAGGGAGAAAGGCTTTTTTTTTAAATTTCCCCCACTAAGTTCAACACCTCCTCTTATAAATCTTCTTATAAAGATTTCTAATCTATTTATGCAGTTAATAAACTTTCATTTAAAGTGAATGTTTGAAAAATTGACTTCAAATTACCATTTTCATAGAATATGGGAAACAACTGGAAACTGGGAGATTCCCATTGTAAGGAAGCCCTTGATCAATACACATTAAGTTACTGAAAATGCAGCATCATTGTTAATATGCATGGAAATTATGCTTTCTATGAAGCAAATTAGCTTGCAGTAGCTTTCAAAAATTATGAGATGTGCTTGGAGACATATTTAAAAACCTGAGAGTACAATGAAATATGTTTAATAAAGCTGGTCGTGGAGGTTTAACTGAAAGCCATACCATCTTTATTATTGCTGGCGTCAGTATCTGCCTCACGTTTTCATATTAATGTCTAATGAGGCTGGCATTCTAAGGGAAAGAAGAATGTTAACGATCCTTAGAAGCATCTCTAATGAGATGCTTATTAGTCCACTGAATCTATTTATTTCATATAGATGCATTATATTTTCTTTTTGGAAGCTATTCAGTTTACATATTTGTTTATAAGAAGTTGTTTCTATCTAAAGGACACACCGATTCTTAGATAAGCTGGTGGAAAAGATCACCAGAAACATCGCATCAGACGGATTTCTGCAGAGCATTTTTAATTTCCTATCATACAAACTAGTCTAATGCGAATTGTTTGACCTACAAACATCCCTACACTCAGTAACTGATCAGTCTAAGCAAAATGTTCTTTTCAAATTTGATCATGAAAACAACAAGAGAAAACCCAACCTCAAACAGAAACCAAAAGGGGTGTTGCAAAAATGAACACAAATGAAGAGTGGATACACTGAGTAATAGTCATTTCTTTTCATTGAACTTATGTTATTTTAATGCTCATTTTATGATGATCTATGTTTTGTTTTTTCCAAAAGGTATTTAATTTTTGCTTGACTTAGAAGTGAAAGATTACTTATAAAAAAAATCTGAAATGGAGGAGGCAGTTAAAATGTCATTTTCAAAATTTTATTTTCTGAATAAAGTCAATTTGCAGCTCAAAAAATAAAAGAAAGANAAATCTGAAATGGAGGAGGCAGTTAAAATGTCATTTTCAAAATTTTATTTTCTGAATAAAGTCAATTTGCAGCTCAAAAAATAAAAGAAAGAAAGAAAAGGACACATAGAGTTCAAGTTTATGCAAACAACTGCCCTGCTGTGCTTTGTCCCACCCTTTTGGCTGCTCCTGACTGTCTCTGGTGATTAAGAGCAGGCCATTTGAGGAGACAGGGATGGAGCCCATATCAAGTTCATCTCTTGCTACTTTATGATCCTTTCCCATTATCTAAGCTTTCTCCATCTCCCTTAACAAGGCTACAAAGTGAGATAATAAGAGTGACATTATTGGGATGTTGTGAAAATTAAAAGAAAGAACATGAATAAAATGCTTACCCTCAAGCTCTGTATGTATTAATATATGCTCATTATCAATAATGGTTTTAGTAGTAGTAGTAAATAAACAACTAATTAAACAGGTAATAAAAAAGATATTAATGTTTTATCAGTCCAGACTATATATCTTAGAAACATTTTCAAAAATGAATACTAAAAAACATTTTTTTATTGCCCCCCAAAATAACTATTAATTAAAAAACAAAAAACCCCACACCTTTCACGCACTAAATCTTTTTAATCAAAAACTTCCCTGTCAGTCCTTTGTAACTAAATGATAGAAAAGTTAGCATAATCCAGAGAAAGTCAGGGAAAGAAATGAATATTGAAGTTCTGGTGAGCCCCATCCTCAATAGAAACACAGTGAATCCAGACTTCCAGTGACCCTCTTGTTGGGCACAACATAAATCAATGTCAAGAAATTAACAACTCAGGCTTTCCAGTTTCACTCTGCAGTCATTTGCATCTCATGCTTTCTCAGCTGTTATTAATCACCTCAAAATAAAGGAAATAGATTAGGCCTTCCAGGACATTGGGAAAGGAGAAGTGAAGGAGGTATTTGTCCTATTTCAGCTATGGAATGCAGCGGTGGACAGGTATGCGTTGGAGTGCATCGGAGCAATGTGAAGGAGAAAAAGATAAAGCACTTTGTGTCTCTGTTCGGAAAAAAAAGGAATTAGAGCAAGGGGAGCCAGGACTGCCCTGGGACAGAGCAGCTGCCTCAGCACTGATTTTGAAAAGACATAATTCAGATTCCCACTTCTCCTTTCAGCAACAGAGGATGGTTAGAGGGCATCACTGACTCAATGGACATGAATTTGGCCAAACTCCGGGAGATAGTGAAGGACAAGGAGGTCTGGTGTGTTGCAACCATGAGGTCACAATGAGTTGGATGCGACATAGCAACTAAACAACAACACAGCATGCAGATTCTCAAACAGCCATCACCTCTGGACACCTGGCACACAGAGAACAGGACGTCTCCCTGGGGAACCATGGTTGTAGGTGGACCAAGAAATCTTTCCCGGAGAGTTGGACTGTAAGAAATTGAATGCAACACCTGTGCAGGTGTTCATATGTGCAGTGTGAGTGTGTGTGTATGTGTGTATGTTTGCTCAGTTGTGTCTGACTCTTTGTGACCCAAGGACTATATCCTGCTAGGCTCCTCTGTCCATGGAATTTTCCAGGCAAGAATACTGGAGTGAATGGGTTGCCATTGCCTCCTCTGGGGGATCTTTCTGACTCAGGAAAGGGACTGTGTCCCATCTCCTGAGTCTCCTGCACTGGCAGGTGGATTCTTTATCACTGAACCCCCTGGGAAGCCCCATATGTGCATTATTCTGGAGTTAAATCCACAGCTTAGAAAAGAAACTCAAAAGAGATTATCACACATACACCCAGCCACCTGAAAGTCTTTAGTGCCCATGAGATTATCATTTAGCAGCCTGGAGAATCCCAGGGACAGGGGAGCCTGTGGGCTGCCATCTATGGGGTTGCACAGAGTCGGACACGACTGAAGCGACTTAGCAGCAGCAGCAGCAGCAGCAGCAGCAGACTCCAAAATGATGGAAGTAAAAGAAAATGTATCCTGTGAATATTGATCTCTCATTAAATATTGTATCCTGCATAAAAAGAGCCAGCAAGATGCTGAAAGAATACACAGAACACTCAACCATTGATCACTCAGAATGAGATTTAGAAAAGGAACTCATGAAATTCTAAAAACAGTGAACCCTGGGAAGATCCAAGCTGACCTGGGGTTATTAACACTGGAATACATAGACAGAATCCAACTGTAAAGAGACTTGTCTGAATGCTCTTGGGAATTATTGTCACTATATGTAGGCTCATTCATTACATTTTTTAAAAAAGGAAAAATAGGTATTTACTTTCTCAATTACTTGTAAAGAATCATCTCAATGTTTACTCATCGAAACTGAGCAAACAACCCTATGAATAAACACAGGCTGACATTATGAATTGACAAAATGGAAAACATTTGAACAACAATTGGTAGACAAGACTTTCCTCAGCTTTAGCCACTGTTACTGAAATGAAAGCGTCTTCTATAAGATTTTAAATTATTTTAATCTTCAAAGAATAATTAGCTTTTTAGCCTAAATCTTTATATGTATGTGTGTTAGTTGCTCAGTCATGTCCAGCCTCTTTGCAACCCCATGGACTCTAGCCTGCCAGGCTCCTCTGTCTATGAAATTCTCCAGGCAAGAATCCTGGAGTGGGTTGCAATTCCCTTCTCCAGGGGATCTTCTCAACCCAGGGATCAAACCTGAATCTCCTGCTTGGCAGGCAGATCTTTACCATCTGAACCACCAGGGAAGCTCAATAAATTTTTAACATCAAGCTGCTCAAAGAAAGAAACAGAAGATCCACTCTAACATCTGGGTACAGAGCAATAGATGGGAAAAGCAGAATATCAAAAGGAAGGTCACTAGTGTCTGAAAATACTAAGATGAAGAATAAGTCCTAAGAATTTCAGGAGCTGAGTAACCTGAAAAGTCCCTTTCAATAAAATATTTTTAATTAGCTGCCTTTGACAGAGACTTGAATGGCAATATTTAGATTTTTGTCCATTATCTTCTTTATGTTGTAGTTTGTGTTAGGTCAAACACTTGGGCTCAAACAAGACCACTATGGTTAAAATATCTTGTTTCCTATGTCCCTAGTCCTGAGCTTCCTTGGCAATATGTGCCTCTTCAAACTGAGTCAACCGGCTGTCGGTTTAATTTTGAGTAACTTTTTGGACATATTGAATGCAAGAAATTACATCCAGCTTTTCTCTCAAATCAAAATGGTACCAACTTTTCATCCTACGACTTCAGGAAAATAATTGATAAAATCAGCCAGGGTGCTTAAAGAATCATTTCTCTTCCGTCTCCAATAGAACACAGCCCTTTCATGACAATAAACGTGTTGTTTGGAGCTCGGGTTAGGATTCCCAGATTTCTCTTGTGCCCCTGGTGTTCTGTAATTTTAATATCTGATTCTAACTTTTAAGGTCCTACATCTTTTAAATTAGTTTACTGCCTTTAGGGTGAGACTTAGCTTCTGCAGTTCACAAGGATATATGATTGTTTGATCCACCCTTTTTGCAGTTACTTGGATACAGAAAGGATGTCTGGTGAAGTTACACTCTTGCTGCACTTGCATGCACTCAAGAGCACTGGTTGGAACCACAGCAGAGTTCCTGCAGCACTGTATTCAAGACACTGAGAAAAGACAGCACAGTTCCCAGCCCTCACGCTTCTTCTTAGCTCTCTAAGAGGCCAGCTTAGTGAGCGTAGAGTATGGTTCTCAGAGGCAGTGAACAGAAGTGTCGTCCTTCGTACATATTCCTCTCTGTCTTATAACAAGGACTACAATCTCATGTTGGGACCAGTAAATCCTTACTAAGAACAGTGACCCTAGCACTCAAAGTGAAGTGAAAGTTGTTCAGTCATGTCCAACTCGTTGTGACCCCACGGACTGTAGCCCACCAGGCTCCTCTGTCCATGGGATTCTCCAGGCAAGAGTACTGGAGTGGGTAGCCATTTCCTTCTTCAGGGGATCTTCCTATCCCAGGGATTGAACCCAGGTCTCCTGAGTTGCAGGCAGATTCTTTACCATCCGAGCCACCAGAGAAGCCCTCAAACTTTGACCATTATTCAAGATTCAAGAAAATCTTGCTCATCTAATGTTACATACATCCTTGCCCTATAGTTTACTGTATCTCTGGGGCATGGTTTTAGAAGTGTTTGACTCCCACATAAGTTCTGTTTACTTGTGCAGTTCCCATTAGCTTTATAACACAACACAGAACCTGAACAGGAAATATATTTTATGAAGATTCTAGGGTGATTGGTGATCATCATGGCAGTATCAAAGGCTCAGATCCATGCAATCAAGTATCTTTATGCTGTTAGTCATGACCTTCTCCTTTGAAATGATTGCCCGCCATCTGTTATTTCATTAAGTATTAAATCTTTGTTGCTGAGCAGCAAGCCAATTTGCGTTCACAGATTTACCCCCAAAAAAGCATTTAAAATTCCTTTATGAGGGATGTAATTGCTTAAACTCAGAGTTCTTTTAAATTCCAGATAAAAACTGAACATGTGCATGCGAAGTACACTGCAATCAAGATACTGAAGTCATTAGCTGTGCAGTCACACAACCCCTTAAAAGGCTATTCACAGCTCAAACCCTCATTATCACAGTGTGTAATTGCTGCAAACTTTGCCCATTAAAAATGAGGATGTGTACAAGACAACTAAGCAAAAGCATTGTGAGTAATTTCAAGAGGCAACAAATTGTTGCCATTTACATCTGTAACTAAAAAGTTTGGGGATTATACTTTTCTGTCTCCTGGATGTGTATTTCATATATATATAACTGATTCTTCTGTGTTACTATTGATCTGATCACTCAGTTTGCACCCCCTAATTCATTTTTTAATCCGAGCCTTCCCTGGTGGCTCAGACAGTAAAGAATCTGCCTGCAATGCAGAAGATCTGGGTTTGATCCCTGGGTTGGGAAGATGGTTACCCATTCTAGTATTCTTGCCTGGAGAATCCCAGGGACAGAGGAGCCTGCTGGGCTACTGTCCATGGGGTTGCAAAGCATCAGACATGTCATTTCATATTCTAGATTTAAATAACTACTGAACTGGGAGCACATAGGGATGAGATAGGAGAATGAAATGAAAACCCACTCCAGTATTCTTGTCTAGAGAATTCCGTGGACAGAGGAGCCTGGTGATCTGCCATCTGTGGGGTCGCACAGAGTCGGACACAACTGAAGTGACTTAGCAGCAGCAGCAGCAGCAGTAAGGATGAGCTATTTATAAGGTTATGACAGCTGTCAAAGCCAATAATATATATTGCATAAAGGAAATTGACACCGAATATTCATTGGAAGGACTGGTGCTGAGTTGAAGCTCCAATACTTTGACCATCTCTTTTGAGAAGAGCCGACTCATTGGAAAAGACCCTGATGTTGGAAAAGATTGAGGGCAGGAGAGGAAGGGGATGGCAGAAGATGAGGTGGTTAGATAGCATCACTGACTCAATGAACACGAATTTAAGCAAACCCAGGAGATAGTAAAGGACAGAGGAGCTTGGTGTGCCATAGTCCACGGGATCACAAAGATTTGGACCACAACTTAGTGACTGAGCAACATTTAATATAGTCATTGTTTTCATTGATGCATCATAGTTTATTTTCATGGGAAACTGGTAAGAGATAGCATTACCCTCACCTCTAGCCAAGGGCAGGATTTCTTGCCCAAGACTATCTCACAACAGAAGATTTCCCCAGTGGCTAAGGAAGAATGCCTGAGCATTCACCTAAAGTAAGAGCAATTCAGGCAGTGTTCACTGTGGTCCAATCCAAAACACTTGGTGTCTCACATAAATACTGCAAATGATGACAGGCACTTAAGGCATATTTTTCTAAGCCTAGGCAGACAGGTCATTTTTAACAGACAAAACTGTAGTAACTGCTAGCAGTTATTATTGGAGATAAGGGCTGAGGATGGAGAGTGGCATGGCTAAATCGAAGCTATATGTTAGACAAGAAACTCAGGATGCAGACCAAAGTTGAACCTGAAAATTTTCAAACTGGAGTACACGGGTTTGAAATAACCCTTTGCAAATTAAATTCAGGCAGTGGGGTTTTTATTTTTTAATGTAAGTTTTCAAGAGACTGAACTGAAAATTGGAAGGAACATAAAATCTCAATGTCAGCACTAGAATATAAACGCTAACAGTGGTTCAACAGAGGGGTTTACCAGGCATCTGAGGAGCCCTCCCAAGTCAAGGGCAGAATGAAAAATGAGGACGTTCCCAGAGATGGTTCTCACTTGCCTGGAACCTGCAGGGCTCATATGCCAAGGGCAGGGCTGAGGGTGAGGGATGCTAGTTATTGGCCTGGCAAAGTTGTTGTCCCAACAGAGGCTGAGGGAATGAGCAAGGGCATTGTTCTAAATAGGATAGTTTTCACGAGTGATGGTTATTGAATAGTGCATCTTATTTTATGTTTGTTTCCAAATCAATAATACTCTGAAAACCAACTTTTTTTCTCCAGTTTTAATTCCTAAATTCAAGTTCCTAGAACTGTGAAAGACTGTCTCCTGTGCTGTCACATGCAAGGTTTTTTTTGTTTGTTTGTTTTAATAGGTCTTAATCCAAGCCTAGGGTATCATCCAGGAATCTATATTTCTAAAAATTCCTACATGATTCTGATGTATATTCAGGTTTGAAAGTTACTGTAAAGAATCATAATGTTACTCAGAGAAATACTTGATAAGGATGAATTCAGATAGAAAGATTAAAAGAGTGAAACTGTGTCAGTATCTGAATGATAAAGAATAAATTTCCAAAAAAAGAAACCTCTGATTTCAAAAGGTGACCTCCAACAAGGGAACCATAAAAAAGGGAGAAAGAAAAAAGTCAAGAGAGCTTTAAAACCAGAGCTGCATTTGATTTATATTCACCTAAGGATATGGGAAATGATTTCACTTTTTCAAGTAAGAGTAATCAGTCCACAGCTTTCTGGAACCCTGGTGTTGGGGATTTTAAGCCATGTAATTACAAAAGTAAGAATGGAAGGAAAGAATATTGAAACATTAAAAAAAGATAAAGGAGACAACTTCCATGTGAGGTACATACTACAAGTTATGTAATTATAGTCATGCTTAATGAAATGCAGAAGAAAACAAAGGAAACAATATTTTATGTGTAGACATGATTTCCAAGGTTCTCACATGTGCAGGAAAACTCTTGAACTCAAATGCCAGTGGTAATGTGAACTCTGCATTCACTAAAAATAAATGGTTGGTTAGATAGGCAATTACATGAGACCTTCATGGAAACATGTGAATCACTTGAAAGGGTCATGCTGTTGGTGAGCAACATGAATCATATTCTGCAGGTAGATAGCAAGTGCATTTTTTTAGAGAAGAGGAGAAATTATAATAGAAGAGTTTCGTTTTAAGAACTGTTCTCAAAAGAGAAATAGTCCTTTTAGCTGGTGGTGTTTCAATGCATTTAATAAGAGTCACTATAGGGATCCCTGAATCTCTCTGTTCTTCTAATAAAGCCATTTGTACTCCTTTGAGTATTTGGGATAATCTGAGGTGATGGGTTCATGCTGAATCTCACAAAAAAAAATGCCTGATACTCATTTTTACTAGTTTCACATTTGACTCCAGAAATTCCACAGGTGATTCTTAACATGTTTTCTACCACATTCCTTATCAAGCCACAATCTCGACTAGAAAATAACGACGCTGTTCTTGATGGACATGCCACTTAGACATGGCTAAACATCATAAGGGGGCTTCCTAGGTGGCTCTAGTGGCAAAGAACCTGCTTGCCAATGCAGGAGAAATAAGAGATGCGGGTTGGATACCTGGGTCGAGAAAATCCCCTGGAGGAGGGCATGGCAACCCACTCGAATGTATTCTTACCTGGAGAATCCCATGGACAGAGGAGCCTGGAGGGCTACAGTCCATGGGGTCATCCATGGGGTCACAAAGAGTCGGGCAGGACTTGGTGACTAAACAAACCAACGACAGATGCGTGCAGGGGGAGCACAGTTATATTATAAAAGGCATCATCTCCCTTCTCCACACACACACGTGCGCGCACACACACACACATTTAATAGAAGCTGAAGAATGAAAAAGCAGAAGGATCAGGAAAAAAATCAAGTTGCATAATGTAAAGAGCCTATTTTTTAAAAAATGTGTCAATTTCATAGAGTCAGAAAGTACATTGGTAGATGCCAAGGGCTGGGGAATGGGGAGGCGAGGAGGGGCCTTGGGGAATTAGTGTTTAATGGGAACAGAGTCTCAGTTTAGTTCAGTCACTCAGTCATGTCCGACTCTTTGTAGCCCCATGAGCCGCAGCACACCAGGCCTCCCCATCCATCACCATCTCCTGTAGTTCACCTAAACTCATGTCCATCGAGTCAGTGATGACATCCAGCCATCTCATCCTCTGTCGTCCCCTTCTCCTCCTGCCCCCAATCCCTCCCAGCATCAGAGTCTTTTCCAATGAGTCAACTCTTCACATGAGGTGGCCAAAGTATTGGAGTTTCAGCTTCAGCATCAATCCTTCCAATGAACACCCAGGGCTGATTTCCTTTAGAATGAACTGGTTGGATCTTCTTGCAGTCCAAAGGACTCTCAAGAGTCTTCTCCAATACCACAGTTCAAAAGCATCAATTCTTCAGTGCGTTTCAGTTTAGGAAGGTGAAAAATTCAGAAGATGGATGATGGGGAGATTTGCATTGCATTACAATGTGAATATACTTAGTGCCACTGAACTGTAGAGTTACATATGGACAAAATAGTATATTTCATATTTGCAACTCTTAAAAAAGAACATTTAAAAATCTTCCCCCAAAAACATCAAAACCAATTTCCACATTAAAAGAGAAAATTGTTCCCTGTGTCTATTTTTCTGGATACCATGTCAACAAATAAGATAAATGAGTTTTGGGCACTTGCATGTTAAACAGAGTATGAAGTTACCCCAGGCTGCAGATTTAGTTTAGCATTTGTTTCTTGGTCTCTGGGTCATGAACATCATCTCCCATCTACACACACACACACACACACACACACATCAGGAGGGTTTTGTTGTAAAGAATAATGGAAGCTTCATAAGCATTTCTGTGAAAGAAGCATTGTGATTAATATGGTGAAGCTGGGGCAGTGAGATCAGCAATGGAGGTCACACTGGCATGAGCTGGTGATGTGAGGGGATGCCTGGTCAGGGTGAGGCTGGAGGGGGGTTCACTGGGGTGTGGGGGGGCAGCGATCCTGAAACCTCCTCTCCACCAGTGCTCCAAGGCACAGTACCAAAGGAGAGAAGGATGCTCATCACTGTCCTACGTCCTCTGCTGAAAAGCAGTTAGAACAGATTTGCAAATATTTCCCAGAGCACTTTAAAGAGTACTGTTTGAAGGACATTTCAAAAAAAGGAAAAAAAAAAAGTTACTCCTTGCCATATGCACTCTCCCTTTCTTTCCAGGACTCAACTCTGATTTCAAGCGGGAAGTACAGACAATATGACAGGATATATACCACGTTCAAGTGGTGTAACAATCGGATGCTTGCTCTACGGCACAGAGTTGGGCAAATGACCTGCTAAAAAGAGGGCTGATTTCTGTGCAGCAATCCTCAGCATGAACAGCAGAGATGCTCCAGAAAACAACAGAAAAATGTTATAAATTACTTCTTTTCCATCAGTTTCAAGAGAGTGACTAAACTCCTAATGTAAGAACTTATGTGAATCTAAATATGACTTTGATGAAAAGCCATCTTTTGGCATTTTCTGAAAGAACATGGAATCAAGCTATAGGTATAGTGATTTTTTAACAATTTTCATTTAACTGGCAATATTATTTATGTAAATTATCTGAATTCATCATGTAATCATTTAAGTTATGCTTTGCCTATTACTGTTTTCACTCTAAAACTAATATATCATTTCTTCAACTCCAAAAGGAGCTGTGATAAATTAGAAGTTTACATCTGATGAGATGAATATTATGATAAATGTAGATTGCCGAGCTATTCTCACTAAGCTATTCTGTCTAAGCTATTCTCTGTAGGGGCTTCCTGATGGTTCAGATGTTAAAGGATCTGCCTGCAATGAAGGAGACCCGGAGTCAATCTCTGGGTTGGGAAGATCTCCCAGCAAAGGGAATGGCTACCCACTTCAGTATTCTTGCCTGGAGAATCCCATGGACAGAGACTCCAGTTCATGGAGTCTGCAAAGAGTTGGACACAGCTGAGCAGCTAACACTTTCCCTTTATAAGCCTGACCAAAAAAAACACAAAACACCTCAAACTAAGTATTCAGGAATCTTCTTATATTCTTTAAAGATCTCCAATTTCTTTTATTAAATAAAAATGTCAGCACATTAAAATTTTATTTAAATTAGTGAGAAAATATCTACTTTGTCTGCATTTTAGTTATAACAGAAGACTTTGAACCATAACTTAAAGGTCAACTTCAGACTTATTTTTTAAACTCAAATCTGGTGTTTAATATTTAAACCATGGCTTCTAATTATTTTTCTTGATGCAATACTTTTCTCCATTACTTCTGTAAAGTGGATTTTTCTGTCAAGTAGAGAGATGTCAAAAAGAGAAAAGTGCTTGCAATAACTTCATCTGAAGACAAAATACCTGAGGACAATTTAGACTTCACACAGCTATACTCAATGAAAAGAAATGCTATTGAATCTGTGAAACATCAAATTTCATGAAATCTCACAGAGACCTTGAAAAATTGACCTTTTAGAAACATTGAGAAATAGCAAGGAGAAACCATAAGGTTATCATGGCCTATATTCTCTAGGTAATCTTGTTCTGCAATATTTTCTTCAAGGTTGCACTCTTAGGGTATTAATTATGCTTACATGTTCATAATTTTATTGTGTAATAAAACATCTTCCATTCTCTTCTCCAGGGGATCTTCCTAACCCNCACTCTTAGGGTATTAATCATGCTTACATGTTCATAATTTTATTGTGTAATAAAACATCTTCCATTCTCTTCTCCAGGGGATCTTCCTAACCCAGGGATGATGGAACCCATGTCTCTCTCTGCACAGGCAGATTCTTTACTGTCTGAGCCACCAGGGAAGCCTAATAAAGCATTTACTTTCCATAATCCATTTAAAGCACTATTTTCTCTAAGTATATTAATAGAAATTATGTATATAAAGTGCATACATATTTATGCTTTGTAAATCATATTTTCTTAATTTTATTTAAAATATTACCATCATTTTATTTATATAAATTATAATCTCCTGCTAGTTAAGAAGTCTAAATATAATTACTATGAAAAAAGTCCTGGATTAAGTTACATGGACTCTTGGAAAAATAAAACAATATAAAAAATGCTTTATCAAGAATTGGTTTTGGAAGGTAAAATGTATTAATATCAGAATTTCATATTATCTCCCAAATCTGCATATAGATAATCTTCTGTATTTGTGAACCACTGATATCAATCATGCATGTCTTATGCATATTTATTAGGATATACATTGCTATTGGTGTTCAAATGATGCCTTCCCCCATGAAAGAAATATTTTTATGCAAGTAGTATTAATCATATTTATAATCAGCAAATATGATTAATCTGAATTTCTATTTCTCAATCTTATGACATTTTCTCTTACCTCCTGCTCTTACATATGCTGAATATACACGCAAAGATGTAAAACACATACCATTCCCTCTACATTTGTCTGTGATTGCATGATGTGTGCATATGTGTTCACGTATATATATGTGTGTGTGTGCGCTCTCAGTTGTCTCCGACTCTTTGTGACCCCATGAACTGTAGCCCACCAGGTTCCTCTGTCCATGGAATCTTCCAGGCAAGAATACTGGTGTGGGTTTTCCTTTCCTTGTCTGGGGGATCTTCCCCACCCAGGAATCAAAACCTCATATCCTGCATATCCTGCATAAGAGGCAAATTCTTTACCCACTGAGCCATGGGGAAAGCCTTGCATATGTGTATATACAAATAGAATTTCATGTGATCCTTAAAATAGAGAGAAAAGTTGGATTATTCTTGGTAAACCATTACAAAAAGTTTAAAAAAGATCCGTTACATGCAATCTTCAAGATAAAAATAAATGACATGAATAAAACAATTCCATAAAATGGAAGAGAATAAAATTAATAAATTAAAAAAGCAGAAATATACTACTGAAAAAACATCTAAGAAGGTGACAAGAAAGACCTAGCATAATACTATTTGTGATGAATATTGATGAAGACTAATTCTTTATCAAACAGTGAATATTGGGCTTCCCTGGTCACTCAGACAGTAAAGAATTCTGCCTTCAGTACCAGAGACCTGGGCTCAGTCCCTGGGTTGGGAAGATCCCCTGGAGAAGGGAATGGCAACCCACTCCAGTATTCTTGCCCAGAGAATTCCATGGACAGAGGAGCCTGGCAGGCTACAGTCCATGGGGTCGCAAAGAGTAGGACACGACTGAGAGACTAACACTTCCTTCACTTTCATTGTTAAGATTTAGGTTGAATAATAATAACACAGAACTGCCCATAAACTTGGCCTCCCTATTGGCCTTTTCAGACACCACTTTGACTCAAGTTTTCCCACAGATGGTTCCTGTCTGGGGAGGATAGAGATCTGGTGGTCCCTCGGTATTTGCTCAAGTGAGCATGTCATAGTTTTGTCTTCAGAGGATTGCTTAACCACACTGCTTATTTATTAAAAGTTTACCATCTGCTAGGCTGCCTGTTTCCCGGTTCTTGGCCTTTGGGGACAGTCCCGAGCCTGAACCTTCTGATACGTCACAATTGCTGCCTTCTTTTGCTCCTTGTTCAGATTATATAAGACTAAAAGAAAATCTGGCGAAATCACTACCCCGTTACTTTGGAGTCTTCTTGTCCATTGACAGGTTGCTTTCTCCCCACCTTTCAGAATCTAAGTTTTATCTTATATACAATGCCAAGGGTTTTTAGTTGTACTTAGAGAAAAAACAACAATTATATCTACTTCCTATCTACACTTTCTTCCCCAGGGCTTCCATGGTGGTTTGGATGGTAAAGACTCTGCAGCAATATGGGAGACCCAGGTTGTCTGCTGGTTTGGGAAATTCCTTGGAGAAGGGAACGGCTACCCACTGCAGTATTCTTGCCCAGAGAATTTTATGGACAGAAGAGCCTTGTGAGCTATAGTCCATGCAGGTCACAAAGGGAAGGACACGACTGAGCGATTAACACTTTCACTTTTCACTTTTTTCTTCCCCGAAGTATTGATACATAATTGTAAAAGACTTGTATGGGATATGAGCCACCAGTTTGGACCAAGAAGGAAGATTTATCAAATTTGAAAAAGACCTCCAAGCCTCCAAATCTCTAGATACTGAAAACAAGCAGAAAAAGTCATTTGCAAACATATGCTTGCTTATTTTCTCTGTTGAAATTATTATTATTATTATTTCTTGCTTAGGCTCTTATTTTTATTATATCCTGTTCCTACCTCCTAAACTGAGAAGCAGGGTTTAACCAAGAAATGTTTCCGATCCTGAGATACGGGTCTTGCCAACTTTTACCTTGTGGAATTTCAGCACTCCCATGGAACTGTAGACTGCTAAGTGCTTCCTATTTCTCCCATTTAAGAATGGAAGTATTTATCACAGTCATCTTTGTTGCTTTAGTACTATTGCATGGTGGGTGTGATGGGGTCCGGTAACTTGTTTCACAGTTTATATTCCTTAGATCAATAGCAGCCATATCTGAGGAGACAGTCAAATTTAATCCAGATTGTGAAATTCTGAACATTGAGCCATATAGAATTTGATGAGAATTTGGGGATCATAGATAAAGGTGAATATATTTTGCATGAGCCTAGTGGCTCAGATGGTAAAGAATCCGCCTGCAATTTGGGAGACCTGAATTCAATCCCTGGGTTGGGAAGATCCCCTGGACGAGGGCATAGCAACCCACTCCAGTATTCTTGCCAGGAGAATCCCATGGGCAGAGGAGCCTGGTGGACTACAGCCCATGGGGTTGCAAAGAGTTAGACACGACCGAGTGATAAGCACAGCACGGAATGTAATTATCTGCACCCAGAAGCAGCGGTAGCTTGTAAAAGTGGGATCTATTATTTCTCTCTCTGCAACCTTATCCCTTCAATGTGACTGCAATCTTTCATGGATTGTTTTCCCTCGCCTTGAATTGGACTTGGTTACATGACTTCATTTGACCAAACAGGAAGTTAGAAAACTTGGAGCAAGAAAGACCCGAAGAGCTGCTCCTGAACACCAGGACTCACCCCTTCTCACTGCACGTGGACCCTGTGGCTGCCATGGGAAGGGGTGGAAGCTAGTCGACTGGAAACTGACGGGCCATGTGAAGAGAAACAGAGGTCACAGACCCAGCACTCAGTAAGCGTTCTTACCACTGACACACAGGTGGGCTCAACCAAGACCACGGGAGCCTGTCTCAGGCCAGATGGACCACCTGGCTACATGGATGATTTTTTTTTTTTAACTGCAAGCTTTGGTGTCATTTTTGTTGCTGTTCTGTCACTCAGTCTTGTCCAGCTGTTTGCAACCCCATGGACTGCAGCACGCCAGGCTTCCCTGTCCTTCACCATCTCCCGGAGTTTACTCAGACTCACGTCCATTGAGTCCGTGATGGCCATCCAGCCATCTCATCCTCTGTTGCCCCCTTCTCCTCCTGCCTTCGATCTTTCCAAGCATTAGAGTCTTTTCCAATGAGTCAGCTCTTTGCATCAGGTGAACAAACTATTCAGATTCATAATCAGTCCTCCAATGAATATTCAGGGTAGATTTCCTTTATAATTGACTGGTTTGATCTCCCTGCAGTCTGGGTGACCCTTGAGAGTCTTCTCCAGCATCACAGTTTGAAATCATCAATTCTTCTGCACTTTCTTTCTACTAGGCATTAAAAGAGACAGCATCATCAACACTAAAGAAAATATTTGTGATGCACATGTCCACCAACTTATCCCAGGCTCCATGACATATACAGACCTTCTTTTTAAAAAATTAAAAACACAGTCTTGGCATGTGGTCATAGATTTGAACAAGCATTTCACACACACACACACAAAGGAAAAAAAAAACAACACCCAAATGTCTAATAACTATATTTAAAAGTCCTCAGCTTCACTGGCCATCAGGGAAATTAAAATCAAAACCACAAGGCGATATACAGTTATCAGATTTACTGAAAGGAAAGCATCAGAAAATGCCAAGTATCTGAGTGAATGTTGTTGAGCAACCACACTCACAGATCGCTGGTGGGAGTACAAATTGATATTTTTAAAAACTGCTTGTCAGCAGCAACTCAAGTTGATACACTTACCCTGTTACCAAGCAATGTCATTTCTGGATAGGAATCTGGAAGAAATATGTGCATATGCTTACAAAAAATATACAAAATTGTTCACAGCAGTATGATTTGCAACGTCCTCAAACTAGACACTAAACAAATGTCTATCAGCAGAAGAATGGATAAATTATCATGCAGTGACACAAAATATCATTGAACAGAAATGATGTAAATAATCTAAAACGCTATACAACAACATGAAAGAAAGTCTCAAAATATGATTTTGAACAAGATAGACCAAAAAAGGTATGCAGTGTATGCTATTGAAACAAAAGTAGGAAAATCTGACTTAATGCTTCCCTGAAGGCTCCATGGTAAAGAATCTGCCTGCCAGTGCAGGAGTTGAGAGTTCAATCCTTGGGTCAGAAAGATCCCCTGGAGAAGGAAACAGCAACCCACCCCAGGATTCTTGTCTGGAGAATTCTATGGACAGAGGAGCTTGACGAGCTATAGTCCATAGTTTTGTAAAAGAGTCAGACATGACTTCGCAATTACACACCAACAACAGCAAAAACAACTTAAACTCTCAGAAATCTAAGAAGTGGTTTTCCTTGGGGAAAGGATAAATATAAGTAAATCTTTGTGGTGCCAGCAATATTCTATTTCTTGACCTGGTGGCTGGTTACAGAGGGGAGATCAATTTGGGGAAAAACGCAGATATACATTTATTGAAAGGATATATATCACCTTGATAAATGTCCTCTGTCCATCAACAACTTTCTTATTAAATGTTAATAGGACGGTAAAAATTAATACTTATAGTTGGTTTTCATCTGAATATTAATCACTATCTTCCTAAATGAAAGCAGATAGCCAAAATAACTGAAAGATTTTTAAATCAAATTGATTCTCTTCCATCTTTCATTACACTCTCAGGCTATTTTTGCCTACTATCTCAGTTCCACTTTATTTAATATCTCTCTAAATTAGACATTATATTAATAGTTAATTTCCTGGCATTAAGCAATCAATGAATTTTAGATTTATTTAATGTTTAGCAATTTATTTGCTACCATTTCCCTTTCATTTCACAATCTGCGTTGTGTTTGATTTCTTTCATTCTGAATATATAATTCAGTAGTTCTTCTCTCAGTAGTGTCTTATGTTAGCAGTGGTTTCTATCTGAAAATGTCCTTTTTTAACACTGTCAGATATTTCAGGAACTTATGTCAGTAGAGAATTCAAAGTTCACCATTGTTTTCTCACATCACTTTAAAGGTATTTTTCTGCTGCTTTGTATCTATTTCTATCCCTGTTAAAATGTCTAATTTTAATTTACTCTGATAAAATCTTTTTTTACAGTCATTTTTATGACCTCCTCTTTGATGTTCTGAAATTTCCCTATTCGATGGATTAAATTATTTTCATATTCAAGATTGTGTATTTCCTAAATCTGAAAATTTATATAAATTTTGGAATATTCTGAATACTACCTTTAAAAATATTACCTTTCTCATTCTCTTTTTTCCTCTTAGGAGTTTCAGTGGAGATGTATTGGAATTTTTCACCTCTCGACATATTTTTTTTTCAATTTGTCTTTTATAATGTCATCTTTTAACCTTATTTCATTGCATCAAGATGAATCCCCCCAAAATGTGCTTTAACTCTTTCCTCAAATTCACGTATCTGCATTTTCATAAATAATTTTTCCTTTGGTTCTTTTTTGTCCAGATTGTGTTTTATTTTCAAACACGACTTCTTGTAGTGTATATTTATCATATTTTTACTCCCTACTGTTATTCCTTTAATAACTTTAAACTTATTTTTATATAAAAGCAATAATTCTCTGGGGATTTAATTCTACTGTTTGTATTTTCTTCTGTCCCTTGTTTACAGTGGATTGTTTCCTTCTGCGGTTTGTAATTTTAGACTGTGAACTCTTTTGTTAAGACTGCCACTGTGGAACAACAAAAGTCTAGTGAGACATTTATAATCCCCTACTTCATTTTATAGAACATCACAGTACTGTAGCCACATTTTATGTCAATATTTCAGATAATATTTCCAAGACCACAAATTTGAATGCCAGATTTACATATAATGTAGGCTTATGATTAGAACTCTTCAAGGGACAGGTTAGTTTTCTTAGAGGATGCTTTAGCTTGCCAGGGCTACCATACAAAGTGGATTTCCCTGGTGGCTCAGGGGTAAAGAATCTGCCTGCAATGCAGGATACCCGGGTTCAGTCCCTGGTTTGGGGAAAATCCCCTGGAGAAGGAAATGACAACCCACTCCAGTAATCTTGCCTGGAGAATCCCATGGACAGAGAAGCCTGGCAGGCTATAGTCCATGGGGTTGCAAGAATCAGACACAACTGAACAACCACCACCACCATACAAAGTACCCTGGGTTAAGCAGCTTAAAATGAGAGAAGTAGTTCTGAACGGTGAAAGTCTAAAGTCAAGGTTGGTGGAGCTGATTCCTTCCAAAGGCTGTGAAGAAGGGGTCTGTTCCAGTAGATCCATCTTCGTATCCCCATGACATAGTCCCTGCATAGTACCTAGATCCAAATTTCCTCTTCTTACAAGACGCTGGTCATATCAGGGGCTGCCCATTAGAGTAGGGCTAGGGATCTAATTTGAATTTTGCTGCCTCTGTAAAAACCATGTCTCCAAAGCAAGTTAGATATTGGATATTAAGATTTGAACATGTGAATTCTGGGGACACAGATCCATAACAACCACATGCTGTTCACCATTTTTTTTTTTTTTTTAGTTTTTTCTTTTACTAATAACACAGGTCTTTAAGCATCTAACTTTAATGAATGGGTCACATTTTCAAAGCAGCTTAGTGCTGCCTTCAAACCAAATATCTCATATGTACGTTAAATCCACAGCTTCTACTTGATCAAGATTATGAATCATGTCTATATATAGCAGAGGTTTTAATGCCTTAGGTTTTGTTCCTCTTTATTTTTAGATCCTTGGAATTTCTTTTATTTTTATGAGCTCATTGCAAATAAAAAGGTATGTTTGTGATGATGTACCCCTTACACTTTAGTAAAAGCAAAGGATGAACGTTTCAGAGGCTTTTCAGTATCTCATGAGCTGTAATCCCACAACCGGAAAACTCCTAGAGATTTCAGTTACCAATTACCACATAGAGAGGAAGAGTCTCTTACTTAGGAGACAAGACTCATGCTCATTTGTGGGCTTTTGATTATCTCCAACGAAAATGAAATGGGAAAAAAAATGATTCAAATGCTTTCTCAGTTTTAATTTTTTTAACAACTGTTAACTTTTTATCTTTGCTTGTGCTGAGTTTTTGCTGTGGTGGTTCTTCTTGTTGCAGAGTATGGGCTCCAGAGCATGTGGGCTCAGTAGCTGCAGCTCCTGGGCTCTAGAGCACAAGCTCAATAGATGTGGTGCATGGTCTTGCTCCTAGACAGGTAGGATTTTCCTGGATTAGGGATCAAACTGTGTCTCTTGTGTTGGTTGGCAGATTCTTTACCACTGAGCCACCAGGGAAGCCCTCCATTTTAAATCTTAGTGAACTAGATAACACTGGACCCATGTAACAAAAATGCTAATTTTACTGTTTTAGAATTATAATACCTATAAATCTAATCAATCCATCAGTTCAGTCACTCAGTCGTGTCCAACTCTTTACCACTCCATAGACTGCAGCATGCCAGGCTTCCCTGTCCATCACCAACTCCTGAAGCTTATTCAAACTCATGTCCATCGTGTCAATGATGCCATCCAACCATCTCATTCTCTGTCGTCCCCTTCTCCACCTGCCCTCAATCTTTCCCAGCATCAAGGTCTTTTCAAATGAGTCTGTTCTTCTCCTCAGGTGGTCAAAGTATTGGAGCTTCAGCTTCAGCATCAGTACTTCCAGTGAACACCCAGGACAGATCTCCTTTAGGGTGGACTGGTTGGATCTTCTTGCAGTCCAAGGGATTCTCAAGAGTCTTCTCCAACACCACAGTTCAAAAGCATCAAATCTTCAGTGCTCAGCTTTCTTTGTAGTCCAACTCTCACATCCATACTGGAAAACTCATAGCTTTGACTAGATGGACCTTTGTTGTCAAAGGTCTCTGCTTTAAAAAAAAAAAAATCTAATATGGAGGGTTTAGTGTAATTATTTAATAAAATACATAGTGATCTAGCAGAAATCAATTGCAGTATAAAAGTCAGAACGAAAAATACAAATATGTGTATGTTTTTTAGAAATATTTCATTTGTTAAAATGCTTGTTATCCTTTCTTTCATGTGATGTATTGTTAGCTAAAAATATACCTCTGCCTCACATCCTCATGGACGGCCACATGTCACATCATGTGTTTCCTTTGACATTTATCACGATGCTCTTCTCTCCCAGGTGATCTTTTCACTTTTCTCCTTTTGTATGAGTTGTGTTTGTTTTCCCTAAAGTCATTCCCACTGAGCTCCAAGCAGTCTCTTTTTTGCTCTAATTTCCCAGGTTCTCATATTTTTCTCTCATTTGTTTCTCTACACATTAGCTTTTATCTCTAAAACCAGACAATGCACATGATATATGAGTGGTTTATTTATTCAAGACAATTAGTTCTTCTTATATATTAAGTACTTAATATCTTAAACTGAATTAGATTATTTTGAATTACACATATGCTTTCAGAGTAATAGTACCATTGAATGATTTGATGATTCTACAGATAAAAGGAGAAAGATATGGAAATTTAAGCCTGAATTAGTCAATAAAGAATCTACCTACAATGCAGGAGACTCAGGCTTGATCTCTGGGTTGGGAAGATCCTCTGGAGAATGGTATGGCAACCCACTCCAGTGTTCTTACCTGGAGAATCCCATGGACAGAGGAACCTGACAGGCTGCAGTCCATAGGGTTGGGCACGACTAAAACGACTTAAACCCAATATGTGTAGACTCAAAGCAACGCCTGGCACATTGGGCATGCTCTGTATGTGTTGTGATTTCTTTTCTATTTTAGCAGTATCCAAAATTTCATGGCTGCAATCACCATCTGCAGTGATTTGGAAGCCCCCCAAAATAAAGTCTCACACTGTTTACACTGTTTCCCCATCTATTTGCCGTGAAGTGATGGGACCAGATGCCATGATCTTAGTTTTCTGAAGGTTGAGCTTTAAGCCAACTTTTTCACTCTCTTATTTCACTTTCAACAAGATGCTTTTTAGTTCCTCTTCACTTTCTGCTATAAGGGCGGTGTCATCTGCATATCCGAGGTTATTGATAGTTTTCTTGGCAATCTTGATTCCAGCTTGTGCTTCTTCCAGCCCAGCCTTTCTCATGATGTACTCTGCATATAAGTTAAATAATGCAGATGGTGATTGCAGCCATGAAATTAAAAGACGCTTACTCCTTGGAAGGAAAGTTATGACCAACCTAGATAGCATATTCAAAAGCAGAGCCATTACTTTGACAAGAAAGGTCCCTCTAGTCAAGGCTATGGTTTTTCCAGTAGTCATGTATGGATGTGAGAGTTGGACTGTGAAGAAGGCTGAGTGCTGAAGAATTGATGTTTTTGAACTGTGGTGTTGAAGAAGACTCTTGAGAGTCCCTTGGACTGCAAGGAGATCCAACCAGTCCATTCTAAAGGAGATCAGTCCTGGGTGTTCACTGGAAGGACTGATGCTGAAGCTGAAACTCCAATACTTTGGCCACCTCATGCGAAGAGTTGACTCATTGCAAAAGACCCTGATGCTGGGAGGGATTGGGGGCAGGAGGAGAAGGGGATGACAGAGGATGAGATGGCTGGATGGCATCACTGACTCAATGGACATGAGTTTGAATAAACTCTCGGAGTTGATGATGGACAGGGAGGCCTGGCATGCTGCAATTCATGGGGTCACAAAGAGTCGGACACGACTGAACTGAACTATATCTATCCCAACCACTCTTGTAGGTCAAAATAAAAATACCTACAGTCAACGAAGTACTGAAACATTCATTGAATCCACAACAGAATCCTGAAGAAACTCTGCATTGGGTCAAGTTTGCTGTGTAAATTCTGAGTCAAGTTTAAATTAAGGTCTGAGAGCAGAGGGGAGGAGTGACAGAAAGTATTTAATGTTGGCAGTATTAATTGGCATCAGTGGCTTTCCAGCCTGCAGTTTTTCTGAAGTATGAGCAATGTGCCACCTACTATCCCATATTCACCAGTAATGTCAATGTGCATTTACTTCTCGTCATTAGGTATACGAAGCTTCAACTCAGATATCAGTGGATAATTGTATTAAAGTGACCACCTCTGTAAGTTTTGAATATTATATAGTTATAATTATTGGAATCAAGAGATGAAAGATAATTTTGAAGTTATTACCATGTTGTTGTTGAGTAACTAAGTCATGTCCAATTCTCTGAGACCCCATGGACTGCAGCATGGCAACCTTCCCTGCCCTCCACTATCTCCCAGAGTTTCAGTTATTATCATAAAGACCAAAAAAAGGAAGATGGAATATTCTGGAAATGGTGTGACCCAACGGGTGTCTGTGTGGGTATGGGTGTGTCTTCAAATAATGGACCTATGTCCCAATGAAAGAAAAATAGGTAAATATAAATACATCTAAACATTTGACATCCATCCAAAGAAGGGAAAACTCACTGATCAGTCAAAATAAGCACAAGAGAAATTAACAAACAGAAATTTAACAGAACAAAGAGATTCAAGATAAGCTCCAAGTAATTTGCTGAGCTTAAATGAAACATGACTTCCTATATAAATAATTTAGTCAGTAAATAAAGCAGAAGTTCAAAGATGAGACTGGAATCAGTGGCTTGGAAAAAAAAATGGAAGAAATAAGTCAGAAGAAAACCATCAGGGAAAAGATAAGAGATTTAAAGGACTTATCCAGAAGACCTAACATACAAATAACGAGAATTCCAGAAGGAGAAAACAGAACAGATGGAAGGCTGTTAATAATTAAATAAATTAAATAAATCATAGAGGTCTATTTCCCTTGCTGAGGAAATACCTGAAACTGCAGATTTGGAGAAGATTAATGAGAAATGTCATACCCTTGAGCCTCCTATTGAAAAATTTAAAAATCTAAGACAAATAGAACAATTTATAAAATGAAAAATAAAAAAGGGAAAATGTACAAACCTTATGTATAACATTGAGATATCAAACACAGATCAATAACTTCCACAGCCTACTATGAATAAAATATTGCCATCATACAGTACAACATATAGACTAGTATATCATGCTTTTGTGAAGAAGAAGAAAGACTACATTCATGGTAACAAATACCTTGTTTGTTACATTTAAATGGATATAAGAAGATTAACATAGAATGGGCAATGTAAGTGATGCACTCATAAAGCCCAGAGTGTATGACACCACACTGAGACAACTAGTTAATTTGAGCCATATCATTGATGAGAGCAACTGGAATGCTCAAAAAAACAAAACAAAAAAAAATCATGAGGCTATTAAAATGGTACATGGTCTGAAAATGAAGCCTTTGGATCCACTTTCTGAATAGAAGTAAAGGAAGTTGGAAAGATGAGAAGTGAAGGAGATATTTTACACCCTGGACTTTAAGGAGGAACTGGATATAGGACCATCCTGAGCTTCTCAATATTCTCCAATATTAGGAGCTTTTATTAGGAGCCCAAACCTCTTATGGTTAAGAGATTACCTAAAAGGGACCAGCCAGGACAGAAGTGAGTCAGTGTAATGACTGAGGAGCAAACAGTTACAATTTTCCAAAGTTATGAAAAATTAGAACAGAGATTTAAAATAAAATGCAGACTCAGGAGAGAAAAAAGGACAAACAGAAGCTCAATTAAGTATATCTCAGGAAACTTGCTTAAAAGAAACAAAGTAACTAAAAGAAAATCATAAGTACAGCCAGAGAGTAAAAAGCAATTAATTTTATTAAATCAAAAATATGTTTAAGCACTTATCCCAAAAGAAACAATGGATGTTAGAAATAATGGAATGATACCTTTAAATTGCTGAGAAAAAAGTGACTGTGGGCTCAGAATTCTGTAGCCAGAAAGAAAAAATCTTCAACAATGGAAATGAATGTCCTAAAGATGAGGTCAACTGCCCCAGTAGCACATGCATACCACAAGCTACAGCACACACTTCAGGAAACAATTCAGAGCAAGGATGGATGGTAGGTTCTCATTGCCTTATCACACTGGGTAAAGACACGGCATGTATCAGTCTTAGAAGATCACACACCCCCTGGACTTGGAGTTTTGGATTGTGGGGTAGAGAAAGTGTTGCTCTCGTCCTTGTCAGGACTCAACAGGAGTGTGGCATAGCAGAGGCTTGATTGCAACCCTATGCTGGGAGCTCTTTTTTTGTGGAACTAACCACAAGTCCCTCCCTGGCTAGTGTCGATGGCTTCAGTTTGCACATATTGTGATGCACCTATGTGACATAACAGCATCAGGAAACATGCTAGCACTCACGGTGGATATAACATTCCCAACATCTTCGTGAGGCTTGGGTCTAAGACTGAGCTGGATGAATATTGATGACCTCATGCTGGGCCTTAACTAGTTTGCCTGGGCACTTTGCAGAAGTTCAGTCCTTTTCTGGGGCTTCCCAGGTGATGCTTGGGGTAAAGAATCCACCTGCCAATTCAGGAGACACAGGAGACTCAAGTTCAATCCCTGGGTGGGGAAGATCACTTGGAGGGGGAAATGACACCCCATTCCAGTATTCTGCCCTGGGAAATCCCATGGACAGAGGAGCCTGATGGGCTACAGTCCATGGGGATCACAAAGAGTCAGACACAACTGAGCCTAACTCATGATGATTCCTTTCCTGAGACTCCAGCCTACCTGGGATCTTCGTTAGACAAAAACAAACTAATAAATGAACAAATAAAACCACATACCTGTGAGTGAAATAAACACATTTTCAGAAGAAAACACCTGCAGAGTGTGCCACCAGAACTGCAATAAAGAAGGGAGAGTGGGGATATTATTGGTCAAGAAGGGAAATCATTCTAGATGGAAACTCAGAAGTGCAGAAATAAATAAAGAGAAATAAAAGGAGTAATAAAGGCTGAGTGCCAAAAACTGATGCTTTTCAAATTGTGGTGCTGGAGAAGATGCTTGAGAGTCCCTTTGACAGCAAGAAGATCAAACCAGTCAATCCTAAAGGAAATCAGTCCTGAATATTCATTGGAAAGACTGATTCTGAAACTGAAATTTCAGTAATTTGGCCACCTGATGTGAAGAGCTGACTCATTGTGAGAGATCCTGAGGCTGGGAAAGATTGAAGGTGGGAGGAAAAGGGGACGACAGAGGATAAGATGTTTGGGTGGCATCACCGACTCAGTGGACATGAGTTTGAGCAAATTCCGGGAGATAGTGAAGGGCAGGGGCAGGGAAGCCTGATGTACTGCAGTTCATGGGGTCACAAAGAGTTGGACACGACTGAGCGACTTCACTTTCACTTTCTCACACTGGGGAGTTAATCAATGGATTAGGAACTATTACACCACATTTGAATTACATGCAGCTCCTTGCTTTTATCACTAATGTCAGCAGCACAGGCAGTGAACCAAGGGTTAGAGTATACACCAGGGGTGGGACAAGGTGACACACAGAGAGAGATTACAGCAGCCCTAACCGCTGGTGGTTAAGTGAATTGAAAGTGAAGTCTCTCAGTCATATCCGACTCTTTGCGACCCCATGGACTGTAGCCTACCAGGCTCCTCTGTCCGTGGGATTTTCCAGGCAAGAGTACTGGAGTGGGTTGCCATTTCCTTCTCCAATTGGTGCTTAAGAGTCTAGCAAACAGTAAGAGAGGGCAACTCATCTTAAGAGAGCAACTTTAAACAATTAGGAAAATCACATCTAGCGAAGGAAATGGCAACCCACTTCAGTATTCTTGTCTGGGAAATCCCATGGACAGAGGAGCCTGGCGGGCTATAGTCCATGGGGTTGCAAAAGAGTCAGACATGACTGAGCAACTAAGCCACAACAACTTAGTCATATACACCAATACTGGTGGACCTAGAAAACATCATAATGAAAAAAACAAACATGAAAACTGCAGACATGTATATGGTTTAATATTATATGTGTAGTTGATGAAACAAATTAAAAAGGGAAATTCATGTAAACCTTATGTGAGCAGTTTAGGATAGGGCTGCCTCCATTGAAAGAAAATTCAGAGATCTTTGCTTGATATGCATATTCTGTTGAGTGAGAAACAAATTGTTCCTAAACAGAGATTTCAAAACCAAAAGGGGTTATGAGGCTTGGTTCTCAGCAGTTACCTCTGTTTATAAACATGAATGAGGGAGTACATTGTCTTGTGTTTGGTTACTGGAAACTTAACGTTCTGTTTACTTGTCTGTAGCTGACTGGTGAGAAAGCTGGAAGGTCACTGGGACATGAAGAAAGCTCAAGTTTTGGTTAAGGTCAGAGTCAGCATTTAAGGGAAACCAGATAGTTTGTTTCAGTTACATAGCCTTCAGTATGAGTGAAAAAGTGGCAATTTTTCCTGTAAAGTAAACTCAGTCATGTCTAATTCTTTGTGACCCCCATGGACAGTAGCTTACCAGGCTCCTCCATCCATAGAATTTTCCAGGCAAGAGTACTGGAGTGGGTGGCCATTTCCTTCTCCAGGGGATCTTCCTAACTCAGGGATCTTCCGCGTTGCAGGCAAACACTTTACCATCTGAGCTACCAACCTTCAGTATAGCCTTCAGTATTTAGTATAAAGGTCTATTCAAGCTATGGCCTTTATTTTTCATTCTGCTTAACACCCCAATTAAAAAAAAAAAAAAAAGAATCTAGCCATAATCAAATCTTTTACCTGCATGGTCAGTTCAGTTCAGTTCAGTTCAGTCGCTCAGTCACGTCCAACTCTTTGCGACCCCATGAATCACAGCACGCCAGGCCTCCCTGTTCATCACCATCTCCCAGAGTTCACTCATACTTGCGTCCATTGAGTCCGTGATGCCATCCAGCCATCTCATCCTCTGTCGTCCCCTTCTCCTCCTGCCCCCAATCCCTCCCAGCATCAGAGTCTTTTCCAATGAGTCAACTCTTCACATGAGGTGGCCAAAGTACTGGAGCTTCAGCTTTAGCATCATTCCTTCCAAAGAAATCCCAGGGCTGATCTCCTTCACAATGGACTGGTTGGATATCCTTGCAGTCCAAGGGACTCTCAAGAGTCTTCTTGAACACCACAGTTCAAATGCATCAATTCTTCGGTGCTCAGCCTTCTTCACAGTCCAACTCTCACATGCATACATGACTACAGGAAAAAACCATACCCTTGACTAGACGGACCTTAGTCGGCAAAGTAATGTCTCTGCTTTTGAATATACTATCTAGGTTGGTCATAACAGTTAGAACTGGACATGGAAAAACAGACGGGTTCCAAATAGGAAAAGGAGTACGTCAAGGCTGTATATTGTCACCCTGCTTATTTAACTTCTATGCAGAGTACATCATGAGAAACGCTGGACTGGAAGAAACACAATCTGGAATCAAGATTGCCGGGAGAAATATCAATAACCTCAGATATGCAGATGACACCACCCTTATGGCAGAAAGTGAAGAGGAACTCAAAAGCCTCTTGATGAAAGGGAAAGAGGAGAGTGAAAAAGTTGGCTTAAAGCTCAACATTCAGAAAACCAAGATCATGGCATCTGGTCCCATCACGTCATGGAAAATAGATGGGGAAACAGTGGAAAGAGTGTCAGACTTTATTTTTCGGGGCTCCAAAATCACTGCAGATGGTGACTGCAGCCATGAAATTAAAAGACACTTACTCCTTGGAAGAAAAGTTATGACCAACCTGCATGGTAGATTACTGGAATTACTTTAATAATATTTAATTAGTAATAAAGTGTATAAAATTATGCACACATTACTTGTATTTAGGCACTTCTTTCTATATATTAGAATTTACATTAATAAAAATCAATCATTCAATTGATCCATCTATTGTCTGTATCTATGCTAAGTTTTTGAATCTTGTGACTGCTTTTCTTCTATAGGGTGGTCTTCAGCTCAAGATTATTGTCCCTGGCTGACCCACAGGAAGTCATGTGTTGCAAGTCATAAGGTGTTAATATTCTGTCAACATCAGATACCTGTCCAGTAGGGGAGGTACATTGATTCCCATCTGTAAAATCAGAGGTGTGACCTTGGGTTTCAACTTTACCCTATTTAGGTTTGTCAGCTGTTACCTGGATTCCATGACCCATCTTAGCACCTTTCTAATAAATTCCATTTTTTTAATATACAAAAAGTTAAAATGTAAAAGCAATCTACCAAACTAAATCATAAAGTATTTGTATGTACTTAATTGTTGAGACTTAAATTGTTTTTTTATTTCTGTGTCCAACTGCATTAACTTCAGATCTTCCTCTTTTAGTATAAGTAACTTTTAAAAGGGACTTCCCTGGTGATTCAGATAGTAAATCTGTCTGCAATGCAGGAGATCCAGGTTCAATCCTTGGGTTGTGAAGATACCCCTGGAGAAGCGAATGGCAACCCACTCCAGTATTCTTGCCTGTAGAATCCCAGGGAGAGAGGATCCTGACAGGCTATAGTCCATGGGGCGGCAAAGAATTGGACACAACTGAACAACTAACACTTTCACTTCAGCCATTTAAAAAACTCTATTAATAATCATTCATGATAGGAGAGATTTTCCAAATGTGATGTAGGCACTATTTGTCATTTCACCCTTATTTAGGCAAAATTATCCCAGATGTCAATAAACTTTTGATAATAAAATTTAATGAGTATATGTGTGATAAATCCAGATGTCCAGGATTTCTGCCCTTTATCTGCATGATGCCCATGGAAATTTAACATATGGAAATTTTTACAGTGGAAATTTAACATATTGATTATATTGGACCAGAATACTTATGCTTGCTATTCATGCTTCCATAAATGATCAGTAAATTTACCTAGTGTGATTTGGGAATTTGTTCAAGCTAAACTTTATTAACTAACAGTATTTTTTTTTTTGTTTTATTAAAGATTTGTTTTAATGTGGATCATTTTGTAAAACCCTTTTTGAATTTTTACAATAGTGCTTCTGGTTTATGTTTTGATTTTTTGGCCATTCCATGCGTCATGTGGGATCCT
Source organism: Redunca redunca (assembly GCA_006410935.1). Lineage (NCBI taxonomy): Eukaryota > Metazoa > Chordata > Mammalia > Artiodactyla > Bovidae > Redunca > Redunca redunca. The sequence goes on from SJYQ01004965.1 coordinate 304,391, forward strand.
GGCTCCCTTACCAGGAATCAAACCCACATTCCCACCCAACCCGCATCTGAAGGTGAAGTCCCAACTGCTGCACTGCCAGGGAAGTCCATAGCTCGCCTTATTCTGAACAGAAACTCTTGATTTTATAATAGAGGTCACTGTGAGAGCGTGCTGAATTGTATAGGGCATCCTTCTGTCACTGGCCAAAAAGATTCAAGGGTAAATAACATGCTGAATCATAGTATTTATTAATAGTTGAATCATGTACTTTAGTTTCCAAGTGTTACATTATTCAAGAGAAGAATAGATTATGCTACAGATAATTATGAGTGACATGTTAGATTGAACAGTAATTACATAAATATTCCATCATGGTCAATATAAAGTAATGTTCATCAGCAAAATATTTTTAAAAAATGCAATTAGTCAGAACTGATGACTTAATGAGTTGGAGTTGAGAGCAATTACCGTCTGTCCTATTTTTGATGGATCTTCCAATGATCAAAGGTTGTCCTAAAATTGCATTGCAAGAAAACACAACAGAAAATTCTATTGTGCTTCTAGTATACTAAAATGACAGGGGAAAAAAAAGTTTCATTCAGATGATTTGTTTTAGAAGATAAGGCTCTATCTTTAATATACTTGCACAATAAGGAATACTAAAAAGTAGGGTTTTATTAGAGGCAAACAGACAATTAATTGGTAATGTAGTCATAAATTAAGACAGCAACTAAACAACAACAAGCTTTTTTTTTTTGTCTGCTTACAAAACTGTGCAAATATTGTTGCAGAAACTCATCTTCTGTTCACCAGTGCAGAACAGAAGACAGAGTTTTGGTGAAGCAGAAAAGAGTAGCTTTTATTGCTTTGCCAGCCAAAGGGAAACACGGTAAGCTAACGCCCTGAAGACTGTGTCACCCACCCTGGAGAGGGTACTGAGGAGTATTAAGGTGTCCAAGGGGCAGGGCATGATCCGCTCATGGACAATTCTTGGATCAGTTGGCATCAAGGAGAACTTTCAAACATCATCAACTTTTTGGTTTCAATCAGGCTAGGTCTATATTCTTGTAGTCAGCAGTTTTCATCTGGAGTGAAGAGGATGTCTATTTCCTGTAAAGACAACTTAGGAATGTGTGTCAGGCATTTATAGATATCTTTCAGGGAATTGGGAGTTGAGTGATTCATGTACATGGTGGATTTATAGTTCCCCAGCCCAACAGCTATTCTTTGTTTCTACATCTTCACATTTCCCAATCAGTGATTCTTGAGGCAGTACTTTACTTCAAAAGACAAGGACACGGGGGCTTGTACATGGCATCAATATCACCAAAATGAACTCATTTCTATCACTCTAAAAAATCTTTCATACCCATTTGCATTCATCCACTGTCATGTATCTATCTGCCTGCTGTTGTTTGGTTGCTCAGTAGTGTTCGACTCTGTGACCCCATGGACTGCACATGGCAAGCTTCCCTGTCCTTCACCACCTCCCAGAGTCTGATCAAACTCATATCCATTGAGTCAGTGATGCCATCCAACCATCTCATCCTCTGTCGTCCCCTTCTCCTTCTGCCTTCAGTCTTTCCCAGCATCAGGGTCTTTTCCAATGAGTCAACTGTTCACATCAGGTGGCCAAAATATTGGAGTTTCAGCAGCAGCCCTTCCAATGAATATTCAAGGTTAATTTCCTTCAGGATTGACTGGTTTGATCTCCTTGTTGTCCAAAGTACTCTCAAGAGACTATCTACCTACATAACCATGTATCTGTCTTTACAAACTCTTCATCCCTTCCCTTTTTATTTTACTGTGTACACAGTATGTAAAAGATACTCAATTTCTCACTTTTGACTTATTGTCTTTTTAATATGATCTCCTTGTATTAATCTCATTCTATATGTGAATACACACACACACACATATTCTAAATATATTACAGATGGGATCAGATAGAGTTAGTCAAGAAACAAATGCTGGTAAACCTTAGTGTGTGCTGTGGAAATAAGTAAATAAGTAAACTAATGCAAAATAACTTAAATGACTGCTATTTGGAGAGCCAGAAGTTGAGGACAAAGTGAATCTTAGGAAATAAAGCCTGAATCCATTTGAAGACAGTTTTATATAGATCAGAAAATCTCCTGAGTTACTTTACCAAGGATAAAAAAGTAAGCATAAATACGACAAATGTTAAGCCAATGAATAGCAGGGCTAGCACTAAACAAGGTAGTCCTGTCATCTGAGTTTGATCCAATCAAGGACAAGACTTTGCTGAAAAGGTGAGCATTCCAACTTACTTGTAGATGAGACAGATGGAGACAAGAGTTCAGGATAAACAAAGCACATTTGTGATCATGTTAACTTTGTAAACCAGCAACAGATGTGCTCTGTAGGGGAGTGCTAACTCCACCAAAGATAAAACTTGGCAGAGAAGTTCCCATCTTCGCATCTTCCAACTGTTGCCTCATATCCATCCTTACACACAAGTACATTTGCTGCAAGAGGGGTACCTCTCAAGAGAACCAGCCATTTTCCTGAACCTGCAATAATAGAAGCCAAAATAGAATCTCATAATCTTAGCCTATTCTTTCAATAAAGAAAAGACCTTACAATAATCAAAAATGGAAGCATTTGCCTCTGCTCAAGAAGTTTCCATGTAGAGAAAACTGCTTTACAAAATATCTCATGAAGCCAGGTTAGTCCCCTTCTCAAAACTAATAATTGTTTAAACTAGCAATAAAAATTCACTTAATGTAATCCTCACAATTCAGCTCTAAGGAATAAAATTCTTGTACCATCTGTAAAAACTGAAGTAATCTAAATAAAAACCACCCACAATATTTATGAGAAAGTGTAGGCTGAAATGTATTTGCAGCAGTTCAAAATAATCAAAGGAAAGGATGATGCCTAAAAGAATCCACAAAGTGCAAAAAAAACACCAAAAAAATAGCATTAAGGAGCTTCTTTCTAAAAATATGCATTGATACTTATTTCTGAGACAATAATAAGTTGTCTACAGTATTTTTAGGAGCTCCAAAGTAAATGAAAAGTGCTTTTGCTACCATATGTGATTCAAAATTGAGATGAATAAAAAACAGATGAAAGTAAAATGAAGCTATCCATGAAGACATAATTTAGGAAAATTTAAAATCTATGTCCAAATAAAGATTTTCAATAGTAAAATAAATATCTGATACCAAGAATCCAAATTATAGACACTTCATTTAGTAGAGCATCACAATTTTTACACAGAGGGAAATGAAAAGATGAGCAAACAACCAAAAATCTTTCCAATTTTTGAGAACAAACAAACACCATAAAATGAGGTGCAAATATAGAGAACTGAAAGAACCAACAAATAAGGACAGAACTATGAGAGCACACAGACCACTGTGAAGAACTTGAGAAACAGCTCACAAGAACTGTTAATACCCAAGGGAAGTACATACTCAATGCTATGGACAGGCATGAGAGACAATGGAAACAAATGGAGAGACACATAGGTTTCTAGATGGGAGGACTTACACTGTGAAGAAGTTGGTTCTCTCCAAATAAGCTACATTAAAAAAAATGAACCAAAAATGGTTTCTGAATAACTCAGCTTAAACTAAAATTCACTGCAAAGATAAAATGAGCATGAATAACTGTATGAAAGACTTATAAAACAAAATGAACTATTAACTATGAGGTAATAACAAACTTTCCTAATTAAAATGGTTTTTTTTCATAAATATGTATATAAATCAATATAACACAACATAGGGTCCATAAGATTCTTAATATGTGATGAATTCATCTTTTTATTTTATTGATAAAATGATATATTCAATAATTTCATCTCAGACAACTGGCTAATA
>SJYQ01004965.1:311923-346549 GCA_006410935.1 Redunca redunca
GAAAAAAAAAGAAATAGAGGAAAACAACAGAATGGGAAAGACTAGAGATCTCTTCAAGAAAACTAGAGATACCAAGGGAACATTTCATGCAAAGATGGGCACTATATAGGACAGGAATGGTATGGACCTAATAGAAGCAGAAGATATTAAGAAGAGGTGGCAAGAATACACAGAAGAACTATACAAAAAGGATCTTCATGACCCAGATAATCATGACAGTGTGATCACTCACCTAGAGCCAGACATCCTGGAATGTGAAGTTAAGTGGGCCATAGAAAGCATCACTATGAACAAAGCTCATGGCAGATTCCTGTTGATGTATGGCAAAAGTAATACAATATTGTAAAGTAATTAACCTCCAATTAAAATAAATAAATTTATATTAAAAAAAAAAGAACTGGACATGGAACAACAGACTGGTTCCAAATAGGAAAAGGAGTATGGTAAGGCTGTATACTGTCACCCTGCTTATTTAACTTATATGCAAAGCACATCATGAGAAACTCTGGGCTGGAAGAAGCACAAGCTGGAATCAAGATTGCCCGGAGAAATACCAATAACCTGGGACATGCAGATGACACCATACATATGGTAGAAAGCGAAGAGGAACTAAAAAGCCTCTTGATGAAAGTGAAAGAGGAAAGTGAAAAAGTTGGCTTAAAGATCAACATTCAGAAAACGAAGATCATGGCATCTGGTCCCATCACTTCATGGCAAATAGATGGGGAAACAGCAGAAACAGTGTCAGACTTTATTTTGGGGGGCTCCAAAATCACTGCAGATGGTGACTGCAGCCACGAAATTAAAAGACGGTTATTCCTTGGAAGGAAAGTTATGACCAACCTAGATAGCATATTCAAAAGCAGAAACATTGCTTTGCCAACAAAGATCTGTTAGTCAAGGCTATGGTTTTTCCAGTGGTCATGTATAGATGTGAGAGTCGGACTGTGAAGAAAGCTGAGTGCCGAAGAATTAATGCTTTTAAACTGTGGTGTTGGAGAAGACTCTTGAGAGTCCCTTGGACTGCAAGGAGATCCAACCATTTCCATTCTAAAGGAGATCAGTCCTGGGTTTTAATTGGAAGGACTGATGCTAAAGCTGAAACTCCAATACTTTGGTCACCTCCTGGGAATAGTTGACTCATTGGAAAAGACTCATGCTGGGAGGGATTGGGGGTAGGAGGAGAAAGGGATGACAGAGGATGAGATGGCTGGATGGCATCACCGACTTGATGGACATGAGTTTGAGTGAACTTCAGGGGTTGGTGATGGACAGGGAGGCCTGGTGTGCTGCGATTCATGGGGTCGCAAATAGTCGGACTCGACTGAGCGATTGAACTAAACTGATTCTCAGAAGTGTGTGGAGGACATTGCCAAATAACAAATGAATGAGTGAATGAGTGAGTGAACAGCTTTCAATATCTACCTTCTTTTCAGACATTTTGGTTTCACTTTCAGCAACTGTATACTCTTTGGTTGCCTTTAAGTTTCACTTTCCTGCCTGTTAACTGGGAATAATTCCACAGTGCTCTGCATGGTCAAACCTTGTTTTCTACTCTAAATAAATTTATTTAAAAAAATTCTAAACTTATACCTCAATCCTGCTGGGTCACCAGCTAGCTAACATGTGTCCTACTCAGTTACACAGCTAGTTTCTTGACAATCACTGGAAATTACCTACTTGGATTTAATTCATTGTAAAGATTAAATGATATTGCTTAAGTGGGGATATTCCAACCTAACTAATAATGATAAAATAACATTCATTCTGTTTACCATCTACTCTAATTATCACAACAACCAAATAAATAGTTACTGCTATAGGGCTTCCCTGGTGGCTCAGTGGTAAAGAATCCGCCTGTAATGCAGGAGGCCTGGGTTTGATTCCTGGATCAGGAAGATCCCCTGGAGAAGGAAATGGCAAACCATTCCAGTATTCTTGCATGGAGAATCCCATGGACAGAGGGGCCTAGTGGGCTGCAGTCCATGGGGTCGTAAAGAGTTAAACATGACTCAGCAAATAAACAACAAACACTTTATAAATACAGATACTGATGCCAAAGGTATTGACAAATATGAATGTGACATGTGGAGGTACAAAAGCCATACATTTGACTCTAAGATCTAATAATTTAGATATAACACTAACGCTTTCTTATAAATATCCAGACATTGTGGCCAGTGAATTAGATATATGAAGTTAAGCCAGATTTTTTCTTGCCTCACAAATTATGTCTCATAGGCCACACACACACACAAAAGTCACCTATCCAGAAAAGAAGAAAAAAAAGAGAGGAAGAATGCAGGGGAAAAAAATCATTACGATTTCCATAAAATTAGGAATAATGATATGTTTAATTGTCACTTTGCCTCTTGCATTCTGCTGTGAACTTACTCCCCTGAATTGTTATGGGTTTATTATAAATTTAAAAACTTTTCAGCAATATATCCCATAAATGCTTGACAACAATTAAAATTTTATTGCTTCAAGTTCATTAAGCAAATCCTATTGGACTGTGAGTTTATTGTCAATTTTAACTTGTTCCAGTGTTTTCAATTACAATTTCATTTTGAACTGTAATAAGGTGGCTGATAAATGACAATGGTTAACAACTGCTATTAAAGCTACCCAGGGCAGAACTCCATAAATGTAGAACAATTAGAGTAACAAATGAGAGTAGCAATATTCTATTATCTTTACATTATTCAGTTGATTTAGGGCAGCATTTTAATTGTTCTCTTTAAAAAAAAAACTTCCACTTGTTTTCACTGGTTTGATCATTGTTTTTGAGCTGATTTTATATCTATTTTATTTCTGAAGCAGAATAATCAGAGTGAAGATTTTTGGGAGCAGAGATCAAATAATGTAGACAAAGACTATGAGTCACTGATTTTGCTGTGCCTATCAGGATGTGGAGGGTAAGATTTTAAGTAAACAATTCTTTTCTTTTGTTGTTTAGTTGCCAAGTCCTATCTGACTCTTTTGCAACCCCATGGACTATAGCCCACAAAGCTCCTCTGTCCGTGGAATTCTTCAGACAATAATACTGGAATAGGTTGTCCTTCCCTTCTCCAGGGGATCTTCCTGACCCAGTGATAGAACCCATGTCTCCTGCATTATAGGCAGATTTTTTTTTTTAAACGACTGGGCCAATTAGGAAGCCTCATTTTAAAATTAGTGATATAAAATTCAAGAAAGGATTTTTGAAACAAGATAGAATGTTGGGTATCAAATAACTATTTAATGGAGAAAATTGATAGTCTGCTAAGAAAATTCTTCTATGGCACGTTAGTTTTAAACTAAAAGTTTTAAAAGAATGTTGAGTTTGTATTAAAACTTATAAAGCATATACATATTCATGTTTGTATAAATGTATGAATATTTTATCACAAAGAGTGAGACAGTAATATTCAATTCCTTTTAAGATTTGATACAAAAATGTCTTCTCTGAATAACTGATGCAAATCTGAAACAAAATTTAAGAATTTTGATAAACATCTCCAACATTCTTCAATACCATAGAGAGTCTTCTAATACTTGCTGAAGCTATAATATTGCATAAAATGACTCAAAACCTAACAGTTATTTTGTGGAATGAGGTTATAAACCTTTATTTATTTTAAATTGTATTGTGGCTTTTAATGTTTTAAATAACTCCAAGCTCAGTACTTTCGTTCCTCAACTCATAAACCATCTGGGAAGGATAAAAGCTTTATGGAACTTAAATTGTTTTATATTTATCATCTTGAAATAAAATCAAAACAGCTTTGGTTTAAATTGTGTATAAATTCCTGCTCATCTGAGTGCTTTCTTCTCCTCTGTATCCTATACATGTACTATCCATGTAACATTTAAACATCCCACAAACAACAGTATCTATACTAATGATTATTTCATATATTTACATCAAGAGAAGTGAAAGAAAAACAAGCTATTCCCAACTTAAAAATGAGTAGTGTCAGAACATAACGAGACATTGTAAGAACTACAAAAGTTCTCCAAAAGACAGCATACTAAATAATAATTTGCTAATTCCAGTTTCATTAAAATCAAGAATAAAATTCACCAGAGAGTTTCAAGACTATTTTGGGTTTCTAGCCAGTGCAATAAGGTAAGAAAATTAATGTTTAGCAAAATAAATTTAGCTGTATTTTATGATTATAATTTAGAAAAGACCTCACTACAAACTTATCATGATGAACTAGATATTTTTCATGTGGCAAAAGACTAGCTGCATACACAGAAATCAACAGTTTTAATACATGAACAAGAATCTTTTTGCATTTCAAATGGAAATTACATTTTAATAAAAGCAGGAAAATACATGTAAAATATCCCTGAATAGTTAAATAGAAAAATTTCAGGACATACATGAAGGCAGCAGTCAAATCTTATTGAATGAGTATAAATTACGAGGTCTTTCACAGAGAAATCAATCATGATTTAATGACTTAAATGTCCATTTAAACTTATTACAATTCTAATCAGAATACTGTAACATAATTTAAAGTGAGAAGTGCTTAAAGGATGTGGTTTGCACTCAGTCATGTCCAACTCTTTGGGACCCGATTCAGCACAAATACTAGCGGTTGACATTTACTTCTCCAGGGGATCTTCACGACCCAGGGATTAAACCCACATCTCTCGAGTCTTCTGCACTGGCAGGCAGATTCTTTACCACTGCCCAACCTGGGAAAACTTTACTTAAAGGATACTAAAGTGTGTTATGAGTGATTTATTAAATGATATGGTAACAAGAAAAAAAAAAAAAGAATGGATGGATTAGTTGAACAGGATAGAGTCTAAGAAAGGATCCAAATATAGGTCATAGACATTGTGTAAAAATATCTTAATTTTCAATTTGGTACAAAAATGTTATTAAATATAGGATGTGGTTAAGAGTAGCTGTTCAAAGAGAAGCAAGAAAAATAGCCTTTTACCTTGTAAAAACATAGAAAAGTCAATTTCATGTGGATTGTAGATTAGATATAAATATGTTTTAAATAAATAGCAAAAATGTGTTCAGGATAACATTTCTATAGCATTGTGGACCTGGGAGTTTCTAAGCCAGTCAGAGGATAAAGTCGTCATAAAGCAGAAAAATGGTTTAACTACAAATTCCACTATAACACATTTGCACAGAGAAATATGCCATAAACAAAGCAAACGAAAAAATAGGTATGGAATACATTAAACTAGTAAATAGCATATGTTACTCTTTAAAAAGAGTTTGTATAACATGATATAAAAAAGACTAAAATGAAAATTTCAAAAAAGCTCACATGAGACAAATCTCAGAATTTATTTAAATAGATAATAATGGCAACCCACTCCCATATTTCTGTCTCGAAAATCCCATGGCCAGAGAAGCCTGGTGGGCTACAGTCCATGGGACTGAAAGAGTCAGACACAACTGAGCAACTGAGCATAGCACACAGCACACACAGAAAAGGTAGGTTTAACTTCACTAGACGATCCAGAGGCTTCAATTAAAATAACAACATGATAGTTTTACTTACCTGCTTGCCAAAATTAAAACAAAAAAAAAAACATACACAAGTTGATAACTAGTCTGAACAAGGATGTGGCAAACTAGAAAATAATCAGGAAATTCTATTTCGGAAATCTTTCCAAAAGAAATAAAAATGCTAGAATATAATTTAAAAATAAGCTGAAGAGTGTATATTGCAAATTGATTATCTTGACGGTGACAAAAATAAGCAAAACTTGTTTAATGGCAGAGGCGCCATGGAGCTTCAAAGAGGCAGACACAGCTGAACGACTGAACACACATACACACATGCTAAAATAGATTAATATTAATATATAAATAAACATGTTCTCTTTTATTCTCAATATAAACTAAAAAATACATTACCAAAACCCTTACCAAACGTTAGGCATAAATTTTAATGTAAGGAATTCATTCTATTCTTTGTTATGTAATTGACTGGATTTCAAGAATTGTTGGGGTCGTTTTCCTTTGATGTGAGTGTCAGCCTCTAAATGGAGCCCCATTCTGAGCCCTGGCGACACAGAGCGAACCTTTCCGTGGCTTCCTCCTTGTTAACACTCACGAGGTTCATGGCAGCAGGTACTTTGTATCTTCAGAACAGCTGGGCCTGCTGTTCCGTGTGTCTCGCAGGCCACACACACACACAAACCCTCTCTTTTCATGTTCTCATCCCAGAGAGCCTGAGCTATTAACCCCCCGAGGGTGCCTGGGCTACGGTCCACTCAAGAGCTGCCAGGGGTTCACGCATCAGAGCTGGCACCACTGCCAGCCCATTGCTTACCCACTGGGCCAACAGCAGCTGCTACCATTAGGCAACTCATATTCTCAGTAAGAAAAAAAATTCTGAATATCAACAATATGGTTTATAGGGACAAATCCCTTCTCCATTTCTGCTAAGTTAAGAACAGAAAATTTTCCTTCTTATCTTTATGAGGCCTGAATCTCTATCAAGTAAGTCATACTAAGGCAGGAAGACAACAAGATTATCACATCATCCTATGACAATGGGTCTCAACTAATAAGTTTAGGTTAAAATTTTAATCTGCCATTTAATCGCATTGCTTACTGTACAGCAGTGGATAGAGAATTTTGAGTATGTTTCTCCATCAGGATCACCCATTGAACAAAAACAAGACAATATATGTCAGCATAAGACTTTTCTTTCTTTAAATTAGGATGTCGCACCCAAGCATCTCTGTGATGGCGCACCTATTTAGCATCTCAGCGGTGAGAAATTGGAGTCATTCTTGCCACCAGAGATTCCCACCAAGACTCCTGAAATATTAGGTACTGAAACGATTAGAGAAGCCAAGTCAGACTTAAGTGGGCGTGAAAAACCTCGCCTTTTACCTTATCTTTGCCTCTGTGCGCTGCCATGCAGAGTGAATAGAAATCTCTGCCCTAGATCTGATCAAAGGACCCATTACAAAGCTACAGAGTAAATTGTTCAGTTTCACGGTATACTCTCCTCTTTATGTTGAGGCATTTTTGTGTCTTTTGATGACTTAATTGGTTCTGCGGCACTGTGATTTAGTTTTTGATTAACAGAAAGTCAGCAAAAATTAATGTTCTAATCGTGCAATCCTACCCTATAATGACTAGAGGTAATTCATGTCAATATTTGGCAAAACCAATACAGTATTGTAAAGTAAACTAAAGTTAAAATAAAAATTAAAAAAAAAGAGGTAACTTCTAATATCAGCAGATGCCACTTAAGTTCATAAGCACATTAAAAGAGTATAAATAGCTCTTAAGTCAGACTTTCTTTATGAAAAATATCAAGAAGCTCTGAACAATTCAGTTACATTTAGAGATTATTACTGCAAGCCTCAATCTTTGCTATTATGCATATAAAGAGGAAGAAATCTTGCTTTCAGAGGCCTGATAACTGAATTAAGAAGAAAAGACACAGACTCAAGAAACATAATTACATTACTTTGTCTCTGGGTAAATTTTTTAAAAAGTAGATATTAAAGACAACATTTACACATTCAGTGAATCTCTAAAGAGAGTCATATTAAAAGTATTTATAATGAAGATGAAATGCATTGATGTTCATTTGGCATCTTTTTTTGGTTCTCTCAATGGGTTTATTCCTTTACTTATGTAAGAAAATGATTAAAGAGGCTAATAAGATGTTCTCAGAAGCATCTTTGGACATCTCCAGTTCTCTTCCTAAGCATTTTCTGCCCTTTCCAAATGCATGACTAGACAGACTGCCTCACCCAGGTTTCCTTGCATTTTAGCCTCAGCCTCCTTATGTCTTCTATGGTGGGAACATCATTATTTGTTGTTTAGTCACTAAGTCATGTGATTCTTTTGCAACACCATGAACTGTAGCCTGCCAGGCTCCTCTTTCCATGGAATTTCCCAGGCAAGAATACTGGAGTGGGTTGCCGTTTCCTCCTCCAGGGGATCTTCCCAACCCAAGAATAGAACCTGTGTTTCCTACCTTGGCAGGTGGATTCTTTACCACTGAGCCACCTGGGAAACCCAGGAACATCATTACCTCAGATAAAATCTATACAATTTCTCAAACACCTTTCCCCACGCTCTTTTCCTACCTTGTGCCATCTGGAAAAGCAAGGGCTCTAAAAGCCTTAGAAATAGCCAGATGAAGGTGATACGGACACCACGGCTTGGGTCCCCGAATGACCAGATGGAGAAGACTCTCCCAATCCTCAGCACTCAGCCCAGACTGGTATATGAGCAGGAAATAATCTCCTCTTTCCTTTGAGCTTTTGAATTTTAATGCTTATTTGTTATCAATGTCCGTGTGTGCCTGTGTGCTAAGTCGCTTCAGTCATGTCCGACTCTGCAACCCCATGGACTATAGCCCGCCAGGCTCCTCCATCCATGGGGATTTTCCAGGCAAGAATACTGGAGTGGGTTGCCATGCCCTCCTCCAGAGGATCTTCCCCACCCAGGGATCAAACTTGCACCTCTTACGTCTCTAGCATTGGCAGGTTTGTTCCTCACCTCTAACGCCACTTGGGCAGCCCTAAGATCTATGTAGGAATTCTAACATGTGTTCAGGGAAATAAAATATTAAAGACCTATAAAGATGTTGAAATTTTTGTGCAAGGGATTAAAACTTAAAGCAGCCTTTTGTGAGTGGAGACCTTTAGCCTTAGGCGTGAATGGAGTTAGGGAGTAACAACTAGAGAACCCCCTGTGTCCCTCTTAGAAGAAACTATCACATTTCCAGAAAATTCCTCCACTTCATCGGGGCTGATTTTTGCTCTGATTTATTATTTTCTTCAATATGACCCCTTTCATGATTTGGGGGTGATTTTAAAATACACATGGAGGATTTCCTAGTACCCAGGACCCTGAGTCCCCCAACCGTCTCTTCTCCAAAACCAGTGTATTCCAATGAGCCACAGGGACTCCTGGTCTGACACTGGGGTGGAATTTATTAACAGTGGATCCAACAAGATCTCAGCACTCCCACACACATTCAGTCTCAGGCTCATACACTTTAACTCCAGCAATTTTCCAGTTCTGCCAGGCCCTAAATCTTTTTATCCTTCAAAATTTTCACCATTCCTCACCCCCAAGCGATTAATATCTCAGGCTTAAATATTAGGAGCAACCGTGATTGTCATTTCTTGAGTAAACTCTCACAAATCTCCTGCCCTCTTTTCCTTATTGCACTTTATTTGTGCCAATACCGCTTTTTGTTAGCTTGAATTCCCATTTCATATCTGCACCCATGAAACCAGATCTAGCCTGGAGTTAAAAAAACAAAAACAAAAACCCACAGACAACCAAATTAGAACACTGCAACTGGAAAAGTCCCTAGTATTGCCTGGAAACAACAGTCTATGCCGTCTTGCTGTTTTAGTTGCTAAGGCATGGCAGACTCTTTTGCGACCCCATGGACAGCCTGCCAGGCTGCTCCGTCCATGGAATTTTCCAGGCAAGAATACTGCAGTGGGTTGCATTTCCTTCTCCAGGGGATCTTGTAGAAACATGGATCGAACCGACATCTCCTGCATTGTCAGGCGGATTCTTTCCTGCTGTGCCCTCTGGGAAGCAGAGTGTGTGTTGCTGCTGCTGCTGCTGCTAAGTCGCTTCAGTCGTGTCTGACTCTGTGCGACCCCATAGACAGCAGCCCACCAGGCTCCCCAGTCCCTGGGATTCTCCAGGCAAGAATACTGGAGTGTGTTGCCATTTCCTTCTCCAATGCATGAAGGTGAAAAGAGAAAGTGAAGTTGCTCAGTTGTGCCTGACTCTTAGCGACCCCATGGACTGCAGCCTACCAAGCTCCTCCACCCATGGGATTTTCCAGGCAAGAGTACTGGAGTGGGGTGCCATTGTTATCAGTCTATTATTTTTCTTCCCTGCCAGAAGTGAAGTGAAGTCGCTCAGTCCTGTCTGACTGTTTGCGACCCCGTGGACTGTAGCCTACCAGGCTTCTCTGTCCATGGGATTCTCCAGGCAAGAACACTCGAGTGGGTTGCCATTTCCTTCACCAGGGGATCTTCCCAACCCAGGGATCAAACCCAGATCTCCTGCATTGCGGGCAGATGCTTTAACCTCTCTCTTCCCTGCCAGAAGACCCTCCCAAATGATTGTATTTTAAGTTTTCTCATTTCTTCTTAAACTGTGTATATTCCATTTCTCTCTTTATCACCATCATCTGGTAAATGCGCTTTCTACTTCATTGAGGAATATAAAGCAACTTTAATCATTTCATATTATGGGCAGAGTTATAAAAGTGTTTTATCATTCTATTCCTTACTTATATAATAATTAATATTTAAATATATGCTCATTTCCATATAGTCTCAATAAATACTGTGGATTTCAANTATAACTTTATAAATAAGTGCTTTTATTGTCTTATTTCCTCAGATCAATTTCTTATGGCTTACTGAAGAACTGTTGATTTTCTCCGTGTATTATGAATCTGTCATTTCACTACATGGGCTATCTTCGTTCTCAGGAAAATTTTCAATAGATTCTTTTGATTTGTTTTCAGTTAGACAATCATATCTTTGCAAATAACAATTTATCTTTTCTCTTTGTAGTAGGTTTTTTTTCTCTTATTTTCTTGCTATGGTTTAGAACTTCTCATGATAACAAGCAGATATCCTTTCTTTGATCCATTTTTTCTGAAAATGCTGAGATAACTTCAGCTTTATTCTTTGTGCTGTCATTGTTCAGTCACTAAGTTGTATCTGACTCTCTGATTACATGGACTGCAGCCTGCCAGGCTTCCCTTGTCCTTCACCATCTCCTGGAGTTTGCTCAAACTTAGTGATGCCATCCAACCATCTCATCCTCTGTTGCCCTCTTCTCCTCCTGCCCTCAATCTTTCCCAGCATCAGGCAACACAAATAATAAGTTTGTGTGCCACAACTACATTCCTTTCAGGAACACCAAGTGATGTTTGATCTATAATGTTTCTGCCCATGTCTAACTCATCTTTCTCTTTTCCATTTCTGTTCATGCATGCTAAATTGCTTCAGTCGTGTCCAACTCTGTGACACTGTGGCCTGCAGCCCGTCAGAGTCCTCTGTCCATGGGATTTCCCAGAGACGAGTACTGGACTGGGTTGCCATTTCCTTCTCCCAGGGATTGAACCTGCCTCTCCTGAGGCTCCTGGATTACAGGCAAATTCTTTACTGCTGGGCCACTGGGGAAGTAAAGATAGTCTTTACTGTTCATTTTGCAACATTGCTTCTGTTCACTTTGTGGTATTCTGTGCTTTTACTTTCCTTCACAGAAAGATTTCGCACTTTTTTATGGCAGCTGTGCTTGAGGTGCTAGCCTTCTCATTTTGTTCTTGTTTACGTGGCCTCCAGTCCAGGCAAGGGTCGCTGAAATCCTCAGCTTTCCTCTTCTGCAATCCCTAAATTTGGTGTAATTGCCTTAGAAGCCTAGAAGTTCTCAGAGGAGGTTTTAGAAAACATACAGTGGATAATGTAGTTCCACCAGGCAATCTGCTTATTTCCTACTATTCTACACTGTTTTCTCAGAAGAGGGGCAAGTGGATGCAGGATCAGTTCCTTCCACTAGGTGACATCTGTATTCTTGCAGAAACTTCATAAGAGTTTTGGTGAGGCAATAAATCTTCCAAGGTTTTCAGATTTATAGTTGTCTTAAAATTTCTTTGGCAAAGCCAACAAAGACCAGGAAGAGGGATTTTACTTATATTTGCCACCTGGGCTTCCCTGGTGGCTCAGACTGTAAAGAATGTATCTGCAATGTGGGAGACCTGGGTTCGATCCCCAGGTTTGGAAGATCCCCTGGAGGAGGGCATGGCAACCCACTCCAGTATTCTTGTCTGGAGAATCCCATGGACAGAGAAGCCTGGTGGGCTACAGTCCATGAGGTCACAAAGAGTTGGGCACAAATAAACAGTAAACCCAGCCAGCTGATTGTGAGGTTTGTTGCCAAAATGCTATGGCTACAATTCATGCTACCATATCTACTTTTACCCGTGAAGCTGATACATCATTTGTTGCCAAATAATCCCCAAGTAGATTTTAGATTAAAAAAGAAAAAAAAAAAAAAGCAGAAATGCTATGTCCAGCAGTTAAGACTCCACCTTCCAATCTAGGAGGTGCAGGTTTGATCCCTGGTTGGAAAACTAAGATCCCACATGTGTCTGAGCTAAAAAAACAAAATAGTAAACAGAATAATGATGCAACAAATTGAATAGAGACAATGAAGAGAGATAGAGACTATCTTTGAAGTTATCTTCCATTTTCTATGATCCAATTGCATTTAAAAAAATTGTTACCTCTAAACAAAGGCTTCTCTGTTGGTTCAGATGGAACAGAATTAATGCAGGAGACCCAGATTTGATCCCTGAGTCCCCCAGGCCAGGAAGATCCTCTGGAGAAGGAAATGGCAACCCACTCCAGTATTCTTGTCTGGATAATCCCATGGACAGGGGAGCCCGATGGGCTACAGTCCATGGGGTCACAAAGAGTCAGACAGGACTGAGCAAATCTCACACACACACACACACACACACACACCCCTCTCTAAACAGTGGCAGGTTTAGATTTGGCTCAATGTATAAATATTTGTCCTTTAAGACTAGGATGAGAAACCTTATATTCTAGCTTAATCCTAGCAAATTCAAACCAGTCTGTTCTAATTTCTTGCCATTCTTATTTCTTGGTGGATGAATAAATATGAAATGGCAGTAATTTTAAAACAATTCAATCAAGTACGTTTTCAGGTCTTGACAAATTTTGTTTAGATCTAGAGTTTAAAGTTTGCCAGAAGTCACTCCAGGGTGTACCAAGCAATGGTACAAACATTGTACTGAACTCCAAAAGCCTTACTAGTTATATGGAAATGGACATATCCTATTATTTTAACACTGTTCCACTGTCCAGCAAAACCTATGTTATTGTTTTTTCCTCTTTAGTCCAAGCCTGAAGGCAATATATCTAGCAGTGTTTTTGTTATCAGCTACACTATCTCACCCTTCTGCCCTTTAAATACTTACCTCTTGTAATAAACAAGTTACCTCAACTTTGGTGTCCATGATACATATGCTGAATAATAAGAGTAATTCCTTACTTCTCTATCATTCTTTTGCCTTTGTACTTTTATTTACATGTTTTCCTCTGTAAACTAATAGGAGAAAGTGAAAATATCTCTAGATAATCTAATAAAAAATCTAAACAAGTGAAAAAAAAGTAAAACTATTGTTAAAAACCTTGGCAGATGATTTTGTTTATATTATTACCACTGGGTTTTTAAGAACCTAGATTTTAAAAGTCATTACATGTAGTATGTTTCTTTGTTCTGCTAACTCTATGGACTAGAGATTTATGACTAAGAATATGGTATCCAAATTAAGAAAAAATTTCTAGTTAGGCCTAGATGTGTTTTGGATATAGACATAGCATGTATACATTTAGAAAGAGAAAATGTTTGTGAATCGTCACTATTCTATTTTCCTTAAATCTATTATAAAAACACACATTTGTTGATGAAGCCCATGCATATTAGAATTTATTAAAATTCCCATGGTTTTAGAAAACCAATATCTAGGATTTCAACAAGCACTAAGTATTTCTGGATTTAAAGTTATATATTTTATGAATTTTAACTAACAATCATAAATAATATGTTTAACCTGTCATGTAGAAAATACTAAATTAGTTTTATTCTTGCTATAGGAAATTGTACCCTTAAAAATCATTTATAAGAAGAGGTAGTCAAAGAATGGAGAAGGCAATAGCACCCCACTCCAGTATTCTTGCTTGGAAAATCCCATGGATGGAGGAGCCTGGTGGGCTGCAGTCCATGGGATTGTGAAGTCAGACATGACTGAGCAACTTCACTTTCACTTTTCACTTTCATGCATTGGAGAAGGAAATGGCAACCCATTCAGGTGTTTTTGCCTGGAGAATCCCAGGGACAGAAGAGCCTGGCAGGCTGCCATCTCTGGGGTCGCACAGAGTCAGACATGACTGAAGTGACTTAGCAGCAGCAGTCAAAGAATACAAAGTAAAAAATGAAAGTAAAAATATTTTATGGAGGTATTGTTGATCTTTAGTCGCTAAGTCCTGACTCTTTGTGACCTCATGGGAGCCTGTAGCCTCCTGTAGAGGACAGGCTCTCTGTCCATCAAATTTCCCAGGCAAGAATAGTGAAATGAGTTGCCATTTTCTCCTCCAGGGGATCTTCTTGGCTCAGGGATCAAACTGGAGTCTCCTGCAAAGCAGGAGATTTCTTTATCACTGAGCCTCCTGGGAAGCCCATTTTTAGAGAGGTAGGTCTAATTAAATATGCATATAGTCTGAATTTTTTAATGTTTGAGTTATTTCTGCTTTTGTACATTTTTTTCCTTGATTTCTTTTTTAAAAGAAATCTTTTATAAAAGAAATCTTCTTTTATAAAACTCACTTTTATATCTAGTTTTATCTCCAGAGATTGAATTGTTTTTCTTAAAGAAAGCCCCTGATTTGTATGAGCTTCAGATATGACAAAACCTTGATCTATCTGTGAATTTAAGACTTTGTTTAGTGATGCTAAAGTTTAATCATATTAATGCTTTAGTTTTTTTTATTATATCCAAATATAAGTATTATTTTCTTTTCTTTTTGAAAGACATAGAAAGTTCCACTGAAAGAAAAACAACTTTCTATTGCTGTTTGAAAAATGAATTGTTTCTCGTTTCATTTCTCAAGTTTCAGAAATAATAAGAAAAGTGTTTTCACTCAGAACATTTCTAACTTTGGTTACACAGATGTCTCAAGGTAAAGGATATTTTGTTTTCTTCAGGCAGATCTACATGGTCCCAAAAGAATTATTTTATTCACATTAAATACAATATATTTTATGGACATTGAAATAGTTCCCATAACAAAAAAATCATGATTTTTTTATCTTTACTTTTCTTTACCCTCTTATTCTTTTATTCACAAGTTCTTACACATTCACTGTTTACATTCACTCTGTCTACATGGCCCTGGAGACAGAGTTGTATTTCCCAGATAGCTTTTACTTCTCTCTCTAAAGATAAAAAGGCCTCTTTTGGCAGGATGTTCAAATCACCATGCCTATTATTAAAAAAAAAAAAAAGCTTGAAAATGTTAGTATTAATTCAATGCCTATGACTTAGACATGGGACAATGTTGAAAGGGTGAATATGGAAAAAAATTGAATTAAAGATTAAATGATCTTCAGCCAACACAGTTGTGGAGCTCTGGTGCTAAACTGAACTAGGAGAGGTCAGAGCAGGTGAAATACTGTGATCCCAAAGTGTGTTAAGACAGAAGAGAAAAATAGCAATACTTCTCAGAAATGCACTTTAAAAACTGGGCACAATTAGATTTTCTTTATGCTTATTTTTCCTCAAATATTTTAAGTATGTAAAAAATAAGAGAAAGGGAGTCAAGGGGAAAAAGGATTAGAATGGCCTCTCTGTGCTACTTCGGTTTTATAATCTCAAGAAGTATATTTCCATCATCTGACATGGAAGAGAATTTTCATAATAGAGTAAGAATGCATCTAAGTTAAATTGTTACCATTAGTCATAAAAATCATATGACTGCCCACACCACCACACACACAAGTTACTTAAAAATGGTACATTAGCACTTCCCTGGTGGCACAGTGGATAAAAACCCACCTGCCAATGCCGGGGACACGGGTTCAACCCCTGATCCAGGAAGATTCCACATGTCACAGAGCAACTAAGCCGGTGTGCCACAACCACTGAGCCCGCGTGCTGCAAATATTGGAGCCCATGCACCTAGAGCTTGTGCTCCGCAACAAGAAAAATCACCGCAATCAGAAGCCTGTGCACTGAGCCTGGAGAAAGCCCAAAGGCAGCATTGAAGACCCAGTGCAGCCAAACATTAAAAAATAAATTACATTTTTAAATGGTAAGCTACTAAAACCTATTATAATAAGCTCAGTTTTAAGATCATAGTGAAAAGGGTGGATATTTTCAGCCACTGATTATGGAATGAGTCTGAAGATATTTCACAAGCATTGTTTTTTCAGCTGTACCATCAAAGATCGGTGATGATGAGTAGGATGCTGGCAAAAGAGACAGCCCTGATACATTTCTACCCCGCGGAGAGAAGACAGAGTGTGTTAACAGCATGGTAGCAATGTTGCTGGTACTTAGAATCTGTCTCTGTCTTATCCATGGCTCATCTGTGCCCCATGATAACACTGACAGGGCAGAACATTTTTTTTTCTTAAATACTACACTAGAACAGCTGTGATAATGATGATGGTATTTTTATACACTGAGATGAGTTGACAGTTAATTTAGTTTGCTGATAATTAACAACAGTGTATCTCCTTAAGCCTGAAAAAGAAAACATACCTTCTTTCTCTTACTTATTTTTTTTAATCTTTTTATTTTGCCATACATTGACATGAATCAATCTCTTACTTACTATTTGACAATGATGAACTAGCCCCACTGTATGACAATGGTACCTATTAATGGGTTGGAAGATGTATGCAATTTCTGAGGGCTCTAAAATCTCTAAAATTTAAATGCATTTGCAAGGTGCATAAGTATATAGTTCTCAGTTATCTATATTAATGGCATTAAAGTACTGAGTTGATGAAATCTACAGCAAAACCATCAAACTCCTTTAGCTGTTAGTTTCAACTGCCTCCTATATCCAAACTTCACAAGAAACCATAAAAAAACACAGATAACAATTTTATTCGGCAGTAGAGCACCCCACTTCCCTTTCCAAACTATTAGTGAACAGTAGCAGAAACTGAAGGTGAACAAAACATGCAAAAACTGTTGACAAAGCATGAACACAGTGAATTTTCAGTAGGAAACAGTTTTCTACAGATTGCATCAAGTATAAAGTCTATTTAACTGAGACTAAGAAGGATCTTTCCAGACTGGCATGATAAACCAGCAATGTCTTTTAAAATTAAACGTCTTTGGATATTGTTCATTTATTTCTAGAGTCCCTAATCTGAAATTCGTGTACCTCCTGCTAGAATATGCAACAATGTGTGTGTATGTACCTGTGGCCACCATTTCTTACTAAGAATCTGTGATTCAGAAAGATTTGAAAATCAGTGATGGTACTATTTGAAACATGTTAAAAGTTGTTTACTTTGGACATTAATCCATAATTAAGAACCACATAACAAAGTGTTGCACTGTATCATATTCAAACACTGATTTTGAAAATATATATATATAATTTTAACTTGCTGGACTTCAGATTGCTTAAGAGCATGCACTTAAGGGTCAGAGTAGCATTTGAATTCCTGTTCTGCTGGATGAATTAGAGCATGTTTTCAAAAATCTCTGAACCTTGGTTTTATTATCTGCAAAGAAAGTAAATAATATGTACATTAAAGATTTGCCATGAGGAACTGATTAGACATTAATGTAATAGGAATGTACTTGGCACATAGTAAGCACTTCATAAAAATTAGTTTTCCTTATTCCCTTCCAACAATGAAATCCACATTTAAATTAAAAAAAAAAAAGTACTCCATCACTAGGCATATGAAGTGAACATAAGGAGATAATTAAGAAAAGTATTTGATGAAATATCCTGAAGAATTGCAAGACTTTTGGAATAAGTTAACATAGCAACACCCTTAGTCCCATAAATTACCAAGTTTAAAAGAAGATACTGGTTTTCTTGTATAGATTTAGGTAGGTTAGAGATTGTTTGGTCTCGAGAAACATCATGGTGATTACCAGCAGGTAATCTTATAGGCATTCATTCCTTGGAGAACAAGGAGGCCAATAAAGGCGTCTAGCTTCCCCTTCTGTGTCACTGAGTGACATGGGGCCTGTCTGTCCCATCCTTATACTTTAAAGCCCTATAAGGCTTCCCATCTAGCACAGTGGTAAAGAATCCACCTGCCCATGCAGGAAATGCCAGACATGAGTTCGATTCCTGGGTCGAGAAGATCCCCTGGAGGAGGAAATGCCCACCCACTCAAGTATTCTTGCCTGGGAAATCCCATGGACAGAAGAGCCTGGTGGGCTACAGCCCATGGGATCTCAAAGAGCTGGGCATGACTGAGCGGTTCAGCGCGCACACACACACACACACACCCCTTCAGAACAGCTGAAGCTATGAGCAGATTAGAATATTGATTGAGAACATTACATATTTTCACACAAAAGCATTATTATAACATCACATCTCACAACGTTATCTGCAGAATGTGCTGATTTAATCTTAGAAACACATACTATGAAGTGAAGTGAAGTCAGTTGTGTCCAGCTCTTTGCAACCCCATGGACTGTAGCCTACCAGGCTCCTCTGTCCATGGAATTTTCCAGGCAAGAGTACTGGAGTGGGTTGCCATTTCCTTCTCCAGGGGATCTTCCCAACCCAGGGATCAAACCCAGGTCTCCCGCATTGCAGGCAGACGCTTTACCATTTGAGCCACCAGGGAAGCCCATTCACACATACTATATGGAGAAGACAATGGCAACCCACTCCAGTACTCTTGCCTGGAGAATCCTGGGGACAGAGGAGCCTGGTGGGCTGCTGTCTATGGGGTCACACAGCATCGGACACGAATGGAGCGACTTAGCATGCATGCATGCACTGGAGAAGGAAATGGCAACCCACTCCAGTATTCTTGCCTGGAGAATCCTAGGGACAGGGGAGCCTGGTGGGCTGCCATCTATGGGGTTGCACAGAGTCCAGCACCACTGCAGCGACTTAGCAGCAGCAGCAGCAGCTGCAACACATACTATATAATAAGGCAGTGAGCTTTCACAATGTAGAGGAAAATGAGGTGCATTTTTATCAAACTTTTAGAAAGTCCCAGATTTTAATTTTTGACAACAGTATGTTGTTGCCTTTGGAAGGTAAAGCAAAAGGAAAGCCTACACTTTGGCAGAACCATTCTCAGACATAGTTGGAGGAATCTGAGTCTGAAACATACAGAAAAGAAAGAAACAGAGGTCAGGAATCAGCCAAAATATAATTAGGGCCAGCTTGGAAAATATTTTCCATGCAACACTTCTCCTGATTTTGAGGTCTGCTCTTTTGGTTGTAATTTTTAAGATTTTCTTTGAGTTTCTTTTCTTTTTTTTTCTAAAGCATTTTACTTTGGTTTAAAAAATGTGATAGAAAGAGGAAGTGAAATGAAAAATGTGCAACATGCCTCCATGCTTTCTGCACTGCAATTTGTTCTGGAATTTCACTTGCCTTAAAAATGCTCATTTCGTCAAGGATTCATTCATTCTTCTTCGCTAACTTAACTGATTTTCTGCTTTTCATGGAGATAGATCTGAAAATGTAAGCACTTCTTCACATTGACTGCAATGTTATCTGTCTGCTGAGTTAAGTTCCCTCCACCATTTAAAACTAGAATAAAAGTAAGGCACTCAGGATAATAAATTAACATGCTTAATGCACAAGTTTACTCCAAGTACCGTGTTCCATTATTGTCAACTAATTAAGTTGGGGGGAGCTATTAAAAATCTATTATTTTCAAAGTTTAAGAGACTTTTGGTAAAGTGCCTGATGGTTGAAAACTCATGTAACTAGAGTGCCATAAAGAGAAGAGAGAGAGAATATGACAGATTCAATATTTGATCTCATAATGGTTGAGCATTTTCCAAATTGGACAGGCTGTTAGAAATTGTCTCCATCTTGAGTTTTATGAATGTAATATGTGAAAGTCATTGGGCTGTAAACTTAAGACCAACTGCCCTTCAGAGTTTTACTATATAAATGTTAATTTTTAATTAAAAATAGGAAATTGACAAAGATAAGTAAAAGGAGCTCTAAGTAGCAACTGTCTTCATTGGGTGTCCCCACAAGTAGGTCCTGGGGTTAGGACTGAAGTTTTAAACAGCTGTGCCATGCTGGGACTTCCCTGGTGGCTCAGATGGTAAATCCACCCACATTGACTGAGTGACTAGGCACAGCACACAGTGCCTCAATCCATCGTGTCTGACTCTTTATAACCCCATGGGCTATAGCCTACCAGGCTCCTCTGACCATGGGATTTCCCAGGCAAGAATACAGGAGTGGGTTACCATTCCCTTCTCCAGGGTATCTTCCCCACTCAGGGATCGAACCGGCGTCTCTTTTATCTCTTGTACTGGCAGGCAATTCTTTACCACTGAGCCACATGGGAAGCCTAGGTTTGCTGTGTAACTGGCTTATTTAAGAGGTGCAGGTAGGAACATTGGAAGTGAAATAAAAAAAGAAGAGGAAGTCAATATATTACCTAGTCAGAGTCCTCAGTTACTTATGCAAATGGAACAAAATTCCACTGGGAAAGTTCTGAAAGTTAGGAAGAAAGTGTCTTAGAATTATTCTATCCAATCCCTGTCACTAATTGAGAGACAATCCTTGGGAGGACTTGGATTCCTCAGCATTCCTACCCTGACACTTGGCAAGAGAAATTGGGAGTCAGATCCTGGGTTACTTTGTGCTGAGGTTGTGGGTCACCTGTGTGGACCCTCACTAGCGTGTGACATGTCAACCACTCAGAGTGTCTGTGTCCTCCTTACCTCCTGATGCCAACAGTCAGAAATTTCAACAATGACTGGATATTTGATGGCATTAAGAGATTGGTGGGTTTCCCAGGTGGTGCAGTGATAAAGAATCTCTCTGCGAATGCAGGAGACATAGGTTCAGTCCCTGGGTTGGGAAGATCCCCTGGAGGAAGGAATGCAGCCTGCTCCAGTATTCTTGTCTGGAGAATCTCATGGACAGAGGAGCCTGGAGGGATCCAGGACATGGGGTTATAAAAAGATGCAATTGAGCATGAATGCACATTAATTTTATGTAACATAAGTTACTGGGTAATGCAAAAAAAAAAGAAGTACATTTAATATATGCATAGACAAATGCTTGTGAGTCAAATATTATATGTGTGATTTTACCTAAAAATGTAGCAGGGACATGAAGGGAAGTCGGTAGAGGTATGGATGAGATAAATTGCCATGAGTTGATAATTGCTTAAGCTGGTGACATGTACATAGGTTTATGACATGATTCTCTCTACTTTTAAAATTTTCAGCAGTAAAATTTATTGTTTTTAATATGAGAGAAGTAGAGAGATATAGGTGGCTTGAAGTGAAGTGAAGTTGCTCAGTTGAATCTGACTCTTTGCGACCCCATGGACTGTAGCCTATCAGGCTCCTCCGTCTATGGGATTTTCCAGGCAAGAGTGCTGGAGTGGATTGCCATTTCCTTCTCCAGGGGATCTTCCTGACCCAGGAATCAAATCTGGGTCTCACATTGTAAGCAGACGCTTTACCGTCTGAGCCACCAGGGCTTCCCTATAGGTGGCTTACTAATATCAAATAATTTAGGGGAACAGAATATAACCAGTTATAATTTAGTTAACTCTTACCTTAGAGATGAAATTTGATTCTCATATAAATATAATTTATAAATATGGCATTAAATGTGAAGAAAAGCTAGCTTTGAATGTTAATTGATCAACTAGTTCAAGTGTTCATAAAAATTACTCCATAGCCTTTTAACTTTGAGTATGTACCGGGGAATATTAGAAACCAAATAAATCAGGTATAGGAATTTAAGAAGCTTCTATAAATAGTATGGGTTTCCCCTAAAAATCTGACATTTATTAGATGACACAAAACTGAACCGTCATCTTGTAGATTTTTCTCTAAGCTTATTTTTAAGGTTTTTTTTAATCTATGAGCCATGCAATGTTAATAAGCTAGAAACTAGCAGAGAATATAGTAATATGATCACTTCAACTGTAAAGCAATGACAAAGTTTCAGTTCTCACTTACCTAATAATTTCACACAGTTCAATTTAGCTGTTCCAAGAATGACCCAAACTATTTTCATATTTCTTTTCAGAAATGTACAGCTATACTGAATAATCCATTAGTTCTGGCTACTTTATGTGGTCCTGCGATTACTTACGACAAAAAAGGATGTGCTTCCCAAAGTGGAGACACATTCAACATGACACAGTTTCTAAAGTCAACATATGAATTAAAAAACCGATATAAAATTATACCCAAATTACCCATAAGATCCCTTACACCTCCAGAGGTTAAGAATCATCTCTTAACAAGCTGAGTAAAACCAATTTCTCTTTATCAATGTGTAGGTATTTGTGCTTGTTCAATTCTCTTAGGTTATAAATTTTTCAAAATTGAACTTTGGGAACAATGAATGCAAATATCTTTCTATTCTCATTGTTGTAGCTGCTGACAAAATATGCAGATTCCATAACATCAGTATCTCACAAAAGTGAAAGCAAAATATTCTGTTAGAAGAAAATAAATTTTAAAAAGAATAACCTTTAACTATATGTGTTTTTAGAGTCCGTTCCTCTTCCAGAGCGGTTCAGTAGTTGGCATTTTATGAAAATAAAAACTAGCTGGTTTAACTGGCTGTAGAAATGAAATCCATACTCATTTCTAATCTAGAGTTTTAAATATCAGATGTCTCAGGACTTTAATTCTACCAACTAACTAACAAGTAAATTACTAAATAACATATCCTCCTTTTAAGGAGCTAGTACATGAATGGGTAGTTTGAATTTAAAAAATTGTTAAAACATGTTGATTTTGCCAAGATATTTAAGATATTTTATGTCAGCCTATAAGATTCTTTGGATTAATATGTAAAAACTGGACAGTATATGTATGTGAGAAAACCTGGACTGTATGCATAGACTGTGATGCAAAGTGCTACAGGAATTTTGAGAGCAAACGCACATAATAAAAGACTCATTAGGCTTTCAAAATGTTGACAGTTAAACAAGAAATGTAAGCAATCGCTTTGCTTACAATGAGATTAAGAACAGATTTGACCGCTTTTTTCTTCTGCATGATTCCAATATATATGTTCATCTCCACTATCAGCTAGAATTTGTCATAGTACTGACTGCTACAGTATAATATGGATTTGGCACAAATATAAAAATTCACTAAATATCAGTTTAAAACACAAAGCAATTATCTAGAGTTATGACTATTGTGGCCACTGAGAAAATATTGAATATCAATTTAAAATTCTAAATAAGGCATATGTTGACTGCCCTCCCCCTTGGCATCTTTCTATATCTTTTAGATGACAACCAATCAGAGAAATAGTAAAATCCGCAGATGTCCCAAGGACCAGGTAGGCAGAGGGAGTTGATTTGTGGGATTTAATATAGTATGGATAGATCTTGAACGGCAAGCAGATGCCATAGGCCACTGGCAAAATGAGCAAAGAATGGAGTACTTTATTGGTCAACAGAAGTAATTCTTGCACTGTCAGTGACCTTAAGACCTAGGGTGGTGACCACATCCTCTCATTCTTTGCTGTTTGTAGACAAATCCGTAGGTGTATGTACTGGCGATTTAACTGGTACCCAGAATCAGACCCTTAAAGGGACAGTCTTAGATCACAGTAGAGGCAGTGCTTAGTGAGTAGTTCCCAAAAGTGTGCATCAGAATCTTCTCAGTGATTTTTTTAGGTTCTTTTTCTTCAGCTCCTTCTTCAGCTTCCTGACTCAAAACATCTGGAGGTAGAGCCAGGAATCAGTATTAATACAGACAGCAAACAAAACTTCTCTAAATAATCTGTGTGCATAGCCAAATCTTAGAAACACAGAGCGAAATAATTTTCTTCCTTACATGCCCTCACTTGCAGACTTCTTTTTTAAAACAATATTTATTTATTTATTTGGTTGTGCCAAATCTTAGTTGCAGCATGCAGGATCTAATTGCTTGACCAGGGATGGAACCCAAGCCCTCTGTATTGGGAGCACAGAGTCTTAGGCACTAGGCCACCCACTCCAGTGTTCTTGCCTGGAGAATCCCAGGGACGGAGGGGCCTGGTGGGCTGCCATCTATGGGGTCGCACAGAGTCGGACATGACTGAAGCAACTTAGCAGCAGCAGCACCATGGAAGTCCCTTATGTACAGACTTCTATGCATAAATGCACATGACCATCAGGGGTATCTGAGGTTTAGGAATTATAATCTTCAAAAGTCCAACAGGAAATAGTGATGAGGATGATGACAATATCTTGCTCCTTCTTTTTAGTTGAATTTTGGAAATAGTCTCAGGTACTTCCCAGTAACATTGTCCAGCAAAAATAGATTAGAATTCTGTATAACTGTCCAGTCAACTACAATAATTCTTTGTTTGATATTTAATGTTTTATTCATTATTTTACTACTTCATAGTATTATAATTCCATTAGCCTTGCAAAACTGCAAAATATAAAGTGATGGCATGAAAGCCATTATTTCCTTTGGAAATACTGAAAGGGTTAGGAAGGGTTCAGAATCATTTAAGACAATGGATGTAAAAACTTGCTCCTATTCCCCAAATTGGATAATACTTTTAATTTGTTTCTGCCACTCAAGGTTTACAATTTATTTATTTCACTTTGATCAGAAAATTCATTTAAAAGGTATTTATTGATTGCAGTTACACTTTTCACTTAAAATGTTACAATGTTAAAAGGTGAAAATTATCCTTATAAAGGTGAGGATATTAAATTCTCAGATCAAAAATACTGGCATTTTCTAAAAAGAAGGCTAATAGCTGCATTAATTCTAACTATAATGGAAAGTGTGCATAAGTGAATGACATAGTTCAAACATGGATAAATGCTGCTAATTATATGTTAAAGTTATAGCCAAAACCCTGCCTTGGGACTGGTTCAAAGTTAATCAAATTCATCTGGCCTGAATTCACAAGCTGCTCACCTTTTCAGAAGGTGAACAGTCTGTACATTCAGGTCAAAGCTAAAGGGAAGAATGAATGAAATTCTGTTATTTCTAAGGAGATCTTGGGAACCATGGATCCATGATTCAATGAAATTACATAAGACACAGTGGCTGCTGCCTGAAAATCCATTTAGTCCCCACAGTTTTAAAAACTGACCAGGATTCACACAGCGCTCACTGTGTGTGGGGTGGGGATGGGGGGTGATCTTCATACTCAGCAGTGCCTCACACTCCTGTCACTGAGAAAATGGAAATGGTCCAGGGTGCTGTCCTTCCTGTTTACCATCTGTCTTCTCTGGGTCTCTTAGGAGGAGTGTGTTTTTGTGTTTGTTATTCATTAGTTAAATAGCCTATGGTACAATCTATGCTATCTTTGTTTGGTCTGTAATTCATACATTTTTAACTGTCTTAAATTTCCATCTTTTGGAATTATAGGCTATTTGCCACTGAGATAAGAATTATCTGCTATTATGTTCATAGGGAAAAAAAGATAAAAATTTGGGCTATCAGCTGTCTTGATTTTGAAGCCATAGGTATTTTGATTTTTATTCTATTTTTAAATGATTTATTCTGATTATTTGTATTCATTTTAGACACTGTTGAAGGGGATTTAGAAATCATTAAATCACTGCCTTCACAAAACTTGTATTATTGTAGGCACAGGAGGATAAAAAGATAAATAAATTGAGAGAGTCAGGGGAAATGTGACTTAAATAGGATGGTCAGGAAAGACCCACTGAAAAGGTAAATTTAAGAAAAGATTGAGACTTCCCTAATGGTACATCCTAAAGGAGATCAGTCCTGAATGTTTATTGGAAGGACTAATGTTGAAGCTGAAACTCCAATATTTTGGCCACCTGATGCAAAGAGCTGACTCATTGGAAAAGACCCTGATGCTGGGAAAGATTGAGGGCAGGAGGAGAAGGGGACGACAGAGGATGAGATGGTTGGATAGCATCACTGACTCGATGGACATGGGTTTGGGTGGATTCCGGGAGTTAGTGATGGACAGGGAGGCCTGGTGTGCTGTGGTTCACGGAGTCACAAAGAGTCAGACACGACTGAGCAACTGAACTGAACTGAATGGTCTTGTCCGTGCTTAGTCACTAAGTCATGTCCAACTCTTTTGTGACCTTGTGGATTATAGCCCACCAGGGTCCCATGGAGTTTTCCAAGCAAGAATACTAGAGTGGGTTGCCATTTCCTGCTCCAGGAGATCTTCCCGACCCAAAAATCGAACTCACGTTTCCTGCATCTTCTGCCTCGGCAGGTGGATTCTTTACCACTGTGCGAACCTGAGAATCCCCAGAATATGCAATACTTGTAAACTATTTTAAGAAATTAGACTCTAAACACTTGGGGATGCTATTAAAGGGATTAAAACAGAGGAGCATAGAGCCATGTTCTACTCTGCTGAGACCAGAGTATTAGGAGGCAAAGCATAAAGAGAGACCAGAGCACGCTTGGGAACAGAACCCCACATCAGATCCTAATCAGAGTTTATTTTTTCTGATCTTCCCATTCTTTATTCAATAAATACTTAAGATTAAAAAAAAGATACAAAAAAGGAAGGCAAAGCAGGAGCAGGGAAATCAATTAGGAAAAAGTACAATGATACAAAATTATTTGTGATTTGAATCAGAGTGCTAGCTATGACTGTGATCAAAGTGAGGTATCAACAGGTTGTGAGAAGCGTTCAGAATTTGAATATATTTTGAAGTAGAGCCAATAAGATTTTCTAGTCATTTGGATATGGACTGTGAGAAAAGGAAATAACTCAAAGACGACCCCAGTATTTGGCTGGAGGTACTAAAAGAATGAAATTCATGTGTTGAGCATTTATATATGGATTTCTACTCTACAATATATATATATTTTTAATTAATGGAAATTGTTTCTTTTCACAACTGAATAAATGCTCTAGAAACTATAAAACAAAGACATGATTAACATGTATTCATTTTTCAAACATTGCATCACTGACTTATGGGAAGTAAGTACTTTTGTTTCACCTCTCTTTTCTTTAAGTCATTAAAAAATATGCAGTTTCAACACAGAATTAATTTGGGCTGAATGAATGCACTTACCAAGCTCTTTCTCATTACTGAACCGCAAGAAGGAAACTTCTCAACAGACAACGATTTCTCAGCATCATTTCTGCCATTCTTGAATGTTTTAACTCTGAGATGGAAAGTGACTCCTGACTCAGGATGTGAATTTCAGTGACCTTCATTGCTCTGCTTGGCTGTTTCTCTGAACTTGCCACCGTGTCAACCCTTTGCAATGAGTGTGGGATGGAAGAGGCAGGATCCCTTAATAAAATTTTATCACTCGTTTCACCCAGTCCTGTAATAAGACTAAACTTAGAATATGATTCAAATGAGGTAGAAAGTTCAATTTTCAATGTGGCGAGTTGCCTTTAACAGGAATATTTATAAGAGGATTTTCACTAAATGCAGTTCCTTTATTAAATACAGCTCTCCTGATACCAATTTCTGAACTATAAATTTGTTCTGATTCCCAGAGGCTTTTATGCCCTACCAACACTTATGACTTGTGAGAGGCATGCCTTTTCTTTGGTAAATTAGGAAAAGAGTTGCTTGTAAAGGGGAAAGGAAGATTGACGTAAGAGCAGGGTCTTCTCGGCATAGAGATTTTAGGAGAAAGAACACATGGACATGAAGGATTTTCAGACTATCTGTGGCCAGTGTCTCTTTGAAAGGTTTCCTGTTGCTGGAGGGGTGTGCATCACTGCAGAAGACCACAGGGTCTGAGAAAAGAAATATGACACGGTTGCCGAGTAGTCATGGGTTTTGGTCTGTTTAGCTTTTTTCTATAGCAGTGGTCCCAACATACATTAGGTTAACCTTAAACATGCATTCCAATATATCGTGCTCAGCCATTCACTTGTGTTCTACTCTTTGTGGCCCCATGGACTTGTAGCCTGACAGGCTCCTCTGTCCGTGGAATTTTCCAGGCAAGAATACTGGAGTGGGTTGCCATTCCCTATTCCACCAGATCCTCCTGATCCAGGGACTGAACCCGAGTCTCATGCATTGGCAAGGTGGTTTCTTTTCCACCAGCACACCTGGGAAGCCCCCAGTATACATTAGGCATGGACAAATAGTGTGTGATTCTGCTTGCACAAGGTACCCAGAACAGTCAAATTCATAGAGTCAGAAAGTACATTGGCAGGTGCCTGGACAGGGGGTGGGAAGGGTGACCGCGGGAATGGGGACTTGGCGTTTAAAGGGGACATCGTTTCAGTTCAGGAAGGTGAAAAATTCAGGAGATGGGTGATGGGGAGAGTGGCACACGATGTGAACATACTTAGTGCCACTGAACTAACTCCACGGTTAAATATGGTTAAAAGAGTATGTTTTATATTATGTGACTTCTACCACAATAAAAACATATTTTAAAAGCAGTGATTCTAAATAACTTACTAAATTTTCTTTGTATCTCCTGTCTTTTAATTGAACAGTTTATGTTTTATCCACAGTATTTTCCCTTCATGGGGCCTTTTTGTTCTTTTTACCCCTCTACTCTCTTGAGTTCAATATTCATTTCTTGTATTACCAGTTTCAATTACATGAGAAAATGATAAAATATTAAATGTATTCATGACAAAGATAGCTCTTTGCTAAATTCTCCCAACCACCACAAGCCATAATGTTTTCTGTGAGTCCTTCCATCAGATCTCTTCTAGATTCAGTCATCACAAATTATACACAAGATGCTGCTGCTAAATCGCTTCAGTAGTGTCCAACTCTGTGCGACCCCATAGATGGTAGCCCACAAGCTAAATATGTTCATATTCAATATTTGCTCTAGAGTAGAAATAAAGAAATATGCATATAATCATTATCTCACCCTAGATTATAAATTGACTGAAGACTAGGAAATGATCTCAATCATATGCCTGTAGCCTCAAACAGTGTTTGGCATAAGAAAGGAGTTTAGTAAAATTGGTATGTGATGACATGCGAGCTAACCATGAGAGACAGAGGGTATTTAAGTCTACCACTCCACTCTTCCTCTTCTGTTCTTTGCCTCCTGTCTCTAACAATTCCTTTATATAACAAACAGAATCTAAAGTATCCTGTATTTATTTTTGATCCAAAATTATTATAGAGTCCTTTCTGATAGCCAATACAAAGATGGGTTTCTTGTCATTGCATTGTAAAAGAAGTCAACCATTTCAAGTTGTACTAGAAATCTACAGTTACTATTGCAGACGGTAGAGTTTTTGTTGTTGTTTGTATGTGGGAGATGCATATGCTGCTGCTGCTGCTGCTAAGTCGCTTCAGTCGTGTCCGACTCTGTGCGACCCCATAGACGGCAGCCCACCAGGCTCCCCCGTCCCTGGGATTCTCCAGGCAAGAACACAGGAGTGGGTTGCCGTTTCCTTCTCCAATGCATGAAAGTGAAAAGTGAAAGTGAAGTCGCTCAGTCGTGTCCGACCCTCAGAGACCCCATGGACTGCAGCCTACCAGGCTCCTCCATCCATGGGATTATCCAGGCAAGAGTACTGGAGTGGGGTGTCATTGCCTTCTCCGACATATATATATATAGATATATATATATACACACATAACATTTTAATTTTGAGACAATTATTCACATGCTACTGTAAGAAATAATACAGAATGACTCAGTATACAAATAAGCACAAGAAAAAATGGCTCAAAATAACTTTGCTGAATTATACCAAAGTTAACATCCAGATTCTGAAGTTATAGTATAGTTTTAAGATGGCTTGGCCTTTTGGCTAAGATCCAGTGTAGTATGGGGGCTTCCAAGGGGCACAATGGTAAAGAATCTGCCTGCCAATGTAGGAGACACAGAGATACAGATTCGAGGGCTGGGTTGGGAAGATCCCCTGGAGAAGGGAATGGCAACCCACTCCATTATTCTTGCCTGGTGAATTTCCTGGACAGAGGAGACTGGTGGGCTACAGTCCATGGGGTCGCAAAGAGTTGGATGCAACTGAGCACACACACCAGCTTCTCCCAAAGCACCATCTTCTTGCACATATTTTGTGTATATTTAGTTCTGTGCAACTTTGTTACATGCATAGACTCAGGAGATCACTGCACAGTCAAAATTCAGAGCAAATTTATCACAAATTTCTTCTATACCAACAGTCGTCTCTCTCCTCCTGTCCCTAATACACGGCAACAATGAATCTGTTCTCCACTTCTGTCTCTTAAAGAATCTTGTCTATATAAAGGAAGCAGACAGAAGGTAACTCTTTGAGACTGGTTTTTATCACTCAGCATCTTTTCTTTGTGATCTGTCCCAGTTGTTACATGTATCATTAGTTCAATTCTTCTCAGTGCAGAGGAGTTTCCTATGGTTTGAATGTACCCATTTGACTAACCAGTATCATATGGAAAGAAGTTTGGGATGTTACTAATTTGGGGCTATGACCAACAAAACTGCTATGAATATTTGTGTAAGGTTCGTGTGAGAAGATATGGTTTCACTTTCCAGGAATAAATAGGCATGCTCTGCTGTATGGACAGTATATGTTTAGTTTTGAAAGAAACTTCCACATGTGTTCCCAGAGTGGCTTACATGTCTTACATTCCTACTGGCAATGTGTGAGTGATACAGCTTCTTCAAACCCTCACCAGCACTTGATTTTATCATGTTTTTTTTTAAATCTAGTTAATCTTTTAAGTAAATAGTGAATCAGCTTGTTCTAGAGAAGAAATGATGACAGAAGAAGAATCCTGTGAAAGCGGGGTCTGTCCCATGTAAACTTCACAGATGAGTTTATTAACCAACCACAGCTGAACTTGGCATTCTATCTGTTTCCTTTATCTGATCTTGAAATTAGATCTGTCTGATTCTTTGCAACCCCATGGACTGTAGCCTACTAGACTCCCCAGTCCACGGAATTTTCCAGGCAAGACTACTGGTGTGGGTTGCCATTTCCTTCTCCAAGGGATCTTCCCAACCCAGGGATCAAACTCCGGTCTCCCGCATTCTGAGCCATTTACACTGGGATACATTTACACTGTGTACTTCTTAGGATACTTATATAAACAAAATACATGCAACGTGTTTATATGATTACCTGGCTTACAGTAATGTACACCATTATCAGTGATTTCTACTTTTACTAGGTATTGCCCAGTGACACCATTTAAGCTTTGATGGTCCTAAAATGGTGAGTTTTAACGGCAATAAGAAACTTGAAAAGATTGAAAAGGAATCACTTAAAAGGAATTTGATTCCAGTCACAGATAACCATTTTACTACTTTCCATTCCTCTGGTATCACTACATCTAGTCAAAATATAAAAGCACTTAATAGTGGGAGGGACGTACATAAAATTCAAAGTGGTCCTTACTGTAAATGCTCATCTGCTAAAAAAATAGATATACATTGCCTAGTTCAGTTCTGAATTTTGCTTTTGATTGACAGGAACATTAAAATGTATCTTTCCATAGCACTTTCCTTTTTCATATAAACTAAGTAGATTTAAAATGTGGATTCCCAAAACATTGCTGAAGAATCTAAGTTACTTAAAAAAATTAATTTCTCCAAATAATTTTCACAGTTAAGCTTAATTTAAAACTCATCTGTTACAGTTAACAAAGCAGTCAGCCGGCATTTTTCTAACAAAGTTCTACAGTAAGCTGTACAGGTTGTAACTATGTTCAGGCACTGTTATTATTTCCTAGGAGTTGTTATGAGCTGCCAATTCTTCTACTTGCATAGTTCATTACGCCATTAAGTAGTTTCATGTTCACCATCTTATTTGTCTCTCCTAAAAGATCCCTGATGGTAAGGTATCCTGGGCACTCCTCATTCTGTTTAAAGATGTGTAAACTAATGTAGTTCATTAAGCTAGTTACCTCGCTGGGCCTAGAATTCAAGTCTCTCCAGCCTGCATTTGTGCTTACCAACTCTCACTTCATCCCCTTAAGCTATCTCTCGGGGCAAAGTGAACTCTGTAACTGAAAGGATGCAAGAGCATGATTGCCAAAACTGCAGCAACCACTTCTATCAAAACGTTTACCCCTCAAGGTCCTTGGAAGATACTGTGCAAGTTGAAACTGTTGAGTTAAGATAGTCAGGTAGGGAGTTGCTGACACGCATTATCAGACAGGTCAGGAAATGAGTTTGCTGTGCGGCACATTTACTCCAATACACCGTTCATTCTGGCCATCTCATAATCCAGTTCCCTGACCTGTTTGCTTGTGCTGGTGCACAGGAGAACTCCCACACAGTTCTCTACCTCTGCTCTTGCTACAGCAAATGGACAGCTCAGCAGTGATTCTAGTCATGGCACTTAAACATGGCTGTTAAAAGACTGACATACAGAATGATTTTAAAGATCAATACAGTTCCTCCCTTAAAAAAAAAAAAAAAAAAAGACAAATCCTCCCGCTCACTAATTCTTATTAAAAAATTAAGCAGAATGTTCCATTTCCTAACTCAGAGGTAAAGAAACCTAACTGTGGCTCACCTTTGTCCTCCCAAGCTATCTGATCTTAGGATGTTATTAAATTTCCAAAGTTTCTTTTGTGAAATCTTGCCTATGTCTTCTTAGTATCATCCTGAGATTCCAGGGAAGACAGTGTGTGTATGCCTGTATATCTGTGTGTGTGAGAGAGAGACAGAAAACACTTGTGTGTGTAGTGATGAAGGGGTCCTGATATTATAAGAATGGTGACATGATGGGTACCTAATGATTTAAAATAGAGAATCAGGCCTACGCTATTCTATTTCTTAACACCTATTTATTATTTTTGCCAAGCCTTTGGTGTTCGGTCACTCAGTCACGTCCGACTCTTTGCAACCCCATGGACTGTAGCATGCCAGGCTTCCCTGCCCTTTGCCATCTCCCAGAGCTTGCTCAAACTCATGTCCATTGAGCCAGTAAAGCCATCCAACCATCTCATCCTCTGTCTCCCTCTTCTTCTTCTACCTTCAATCTTCCCCGGAAGCAGAGTCTTTTCCAATGAGTCATCTCTCGGCATCAGGTGGCCAAAGGATTGGAACATCAGCATCAGTTCTTCCAGTGAATATTCAGGGTTGATTTCCTTTAGAACTGACAGGTTGAATCTCCTTGCAGTCCAAGGGACTCTCAAGTCTTCTCCAATACCACATTTCAAAAGCATCAGTTCTTCAGTGCTCAGCCTTCTTTATGGTCAAACTCTCACATCCATACATAACTACTGGAATAGTCATAGTTCCAACTAAGCAGACTTTTGTTGACAAAGTAATGCCAAGTCTTACCCATTTAAATTTCCTGATGTCTCTTATTAACATTTTGCATTTTCATAGTCACCAACATATTCAGATCTTCATGTTTCTCACTCTGCTATTTCCTCCAATTCTTCCCTTCTTTCTGATTGTATTTCGCTCAATTCAAGCGCATGTACTGCATCATGAATCATAGCATATCCAAGTCCATAAACTTCCAATAACATTTATTTTCTGTCAAATTAAATACAATTCATTCCCATTTAGATTTTTCAATATGTTATCATCTTATCTTAAAACTTTCATCCTGCCTTTTCTCTCCTCATTTTCCTCTCAAACTGGATTACATTATTTTATTTAAATGATACATTTATCCTCCCATCTGGATGACTCACTCCTCCATCCTGTTCTGAATATTTACTTCACATCATCCCGAGAAATCCTGCTCACCTTCAAAGTCCTTCACTAATGCCATATTTTTTTAGAAGTTTGAGTTACATCTTATCTATATTTATTTTACAAATCCTACACTATTATATTATAGCATAGTTATTTTTCTGCTTATAGCCCTGCATGAGTTCCTTGAGAACAAAGGTAAAAATATATGCCTGATCTTGTATCCCCTGTGTGTTAATTTGCTTGGGCTGCCCTAACAAAATACCAGACACCAAGTGGCTTGAACAACAGACATTTATTTCTCACACTTCTGGAATCTGGAAGCCCAAGATCAACATGCCAGGTAATTTGGTTCTCCAGTGAAGACCCTCTTCTTGGTATGCAGATGGCCACCCTCTTGTGCATCTCATGACAGAGAGAAAGAGCAAGCTGGTGTCTCTGCGTTATTGTTGTTTAGTCGCTAAGTTGTGTCCGATTCTTTGCACCCCCAGGGACTGTAGTCCGCCAGGCTCCTCTGATCACAGGATTGTCCAGGCAGAATACTGGAGTGGGTTTCCATTTCCTCCTCCAGGGGATCTTTCTGACCCAAGGATCAAACCCGCATCTCTTACATCTCTTGCATTGGTAGGCAGGTTCTTTAACACTGAGTCACCAGGGAAGTCTTCTGTCTCTGCTTACAAAGGCAATAATCTCACCATGAAAGCCTGGCCCGCACTACCTCATCTAAACCTGATCATCTCCCAAAGGCCCTGTCTTCAAATACCATCAAATATTTGCTAAGGGCCTCAACATATGAATTCTGGGGAGACACACTTCAAGGCATAGCACTGTGTGTTATTTAACATAATACTTTACACATAATAAATACATGTTGAACCGAATTGTAATAGAAACAAATTTCAAAAAGCAAATTTGATATAATAATGATAATGATGATTTTCCTGACTTCCAGATCCTTTCTTGGTAACAGATTTCCCCTACCCCACCACACACACACACACACACACACACCCCCCCCACANACACACACCCCACACATAAAGGAAAAGGAAGGAAGAATTCTTACTCCAAGCATTCTCTAGTGAAAAGGCAATCCAGAATTATACTTAAACAATAAGAAATAATCCCAGCCCTCAAATTTTAAAATTACATTTGAATAAGCCGTAATATTTTGCACATTCATTGAATCATTTCATTTTGGGAAAAAAATGACTATGATAAAAAAGTATAAATCAAAAGTAAGTGAAGTTAAGTAATAACCATTTTGAAACAAATTTATTAAATCTATGGAGATAAGCTCAGGTTTTGTCTACTC
>SJYQ01004965.1:350565-367105 GCA_006410935.1 Redunca redunca
TATAGACCCTAAAATATTTTTCTAAAATAATTTATAAAATATCTATATTATAAATAATATACATATATAATAGTTTTATTGGAATTAAAATAATTTGCTTGCAACACAAGGATTAACCTGCATCAATTCTGCCTTAATCTGGTCCTCATCCTTTGGCCAGATGCTCCCATGCTCATTGGTTTTCACTGTGTGAAAATGTTCCTGCTCAGTTGTGTGTATCTAAGAGCTCTCCAGCACACACTGGAATTAATCAAACTCACCTCCTTGGAACCCAGGGCTCATGGAAGCTTTTCAATCCATGTTTAAATCACAAATATCACCTAATCAATAAGACAATATTATCGAGGTAAAAGAATGTGACAGGATCCTCTGAAGTGAAGGAACGGAAAGAATCAAGGCCAAAGCTTTTCCGAGCTTAATTTATGAACTTAACACAGTCTTCTGATTGAACAGAAGACTCTATGAGACTGATGGTTTAGTTCATAAGTCATGTCCTACTCTTGGAACCCCATGGACTGTAGCCTGCCAGGCTCCTCTGTCCAAGAGATTCTCCAGGCAAGAATACTGGAGCGGGTCGTCATTGCCTTCTCCAGGGGCTCTTTCTGACTCAGGGATCGAACCCAGGTCTCTTGCATTGCAGGTGGCCTCCTGCATTGCAGTTGGGTTTTTTACTGATGGAGCCACCAAGGCAGGTCCAAAACAGAGAATTTTGAGTATTTAAGAATACACATTACCTCATTCACTGTATTATTAGAACTTGTTTCCACAGAATTCTAAAAATTCATGTTTGATGAGTCCATCCCCTATGGGAGAGTTTATTTTTGTAAGTTTTCCAAAAGCTATTAACGCTAAAGTTTTCATCAGTCTTTCTGAATTTTCCTAACCCACTCATAGTTCAGTCCCTTAGATGATGACTTTGTGTTTTATCTCCTCTATTCAAATATCTAACACCTCCTCATCTAAGCTTATTTGCCAGTGTACTTGGGTCCTGCTTCGCTGAGAAATAAGAACAATCAGAAGCGAACATCCATGGCACAGATGTCTTCTACAGCCTTATACAGAGTGAAATAAGTCAGAGGAAAGCAAATGTTGTATATTAATGTTTTGAAAAGTTTGAAAGTGAAGTCACTCAGTTGTGTCCGACTCTCTGTGACCCCATGGACTGTAGCCCACCAGGCTCCTCTGTCCATGGGATTCTCCAGACAATAGTACTGGAGTGGATTGCCATTTCCTTCTCCAGGGGATCTTCCCGACCCAGGGATCGAACCCTGGTCTCCCGCATTGTAGACAGGCGCTTTACCATCTGAGCCACCATGGAATGCTTGCATATATATAATCTAGAAGAATGGTACCGATGAAGCTATTTGCAGTGCAGAAATAGAGACGCAGATATAGCGAACAGACATGTGGGCCCGGTTGGGCAAGGAGAGGGTGGGACGACCTGCCAGAGTAACACTGAAATGTATACACTACCTTGTGTAAAACAGCTCGCTAGGGGGAAGCTGCTGTACGAGGGAGCTCAGCTCATGCTCTGTGATGACCTAGAGGGTGGGAGGGAGTGGAGTAGGAGGGAGGTTCAAGAGAAAGGGGATATATGTGTACTTACGGCTGATTCACTCTGCTGTACACCAGAAACTAGCACAAGCTTGTAAAGCAATTGTCCTCCAATTAAATATAAACTGAGAAAAGGAAAAGAGAGTATCCAAAGGCTCCTAACATCACAACACCCACTTCCCAGGCTCTCCATCAGTGAGTCCTGCCATTCATCCTGTTAATCCAGATGCACGTCTCGCCACTGTCTACAACTGAGCTTGAAAATACCATGTTTGTAAATACCACGTCCCTTCCTACTTTTTCAAGCATATAATTCTGGATTCTCATGTGCATCACATTTTCTCAGCCAGCCGAATCACTATCCTTAGCAACAAGCCTGTTACGATACCTCAGATCTCTTTTACAAAAGTCCTTTTTATCTCCGCATCTCCTTTCAGAAACTTCTGTTTTCCTCCCATTCACCAAAAAGAACCTGTAAAAAGAGTGAAATAGACTCACTGTTTCCAACTCCTCTCCCCCCACTCTCTCTTTAAGCCAGTTTAACCAACTTTGGCTCCCACCATTCCACCAACACTGATCACGAAAGAGCCTCGGTGACATTCACCTTGCCAGATGAAAGAGTGCATTTGGTGTCTTCATCTTATTTGATCTATAAGTAGCATGGTGAAGCCTGGATCCCTCAGCCCTCTCAGATACCTCTTTAGAATTAGCATTCCAAAGTACCAAACTCTAATGATTTTGTTCCTGTATCTCCACTGACTGATCTAAGTCTTCTTCCTTCTAAGTCTTCATCCTTTTCCCCTATCCCTCAAACACTGGAAAGTCCTAGAACTACTTGTTTTCCCATCTACCCTTAGTCTGCTTGTTATCTTATTGATTCTCATGGCTTTAATGTCTATGCCTGCAACTCCCGAATTTATATGCAGTGCCTGGGTCTCTCCCCTGAACTCTAGGCCCAGATATGCAAAGTATACTCAGCATCTCTACCAGGATGGATACAATTTTAACCATTGAATTAATCACCCCAGTCCTCCTTCTCCCAATTAACAGCATTTCTATACCAGATGCTTAGTCCAACATGGTAATTGTATTCTCTCATTTTTATCATCAATCTATAACAATAATTCATCTTATCCTCTCCTTTACTACCACCCTAGACAAGGTAATACATACCTCTTGTCTGTTTTATTTTAATAGTTTTCAAGCTGATATCCCTGCTTTCTTTCTTCCTTTCTTCCAGTGTACCCTTAATACAGAGTGATCTTTATATGACATGGCAGACTATGTCACTTCTCTGCTTAAAATCCCCCATGGTTTTTCATCTCATTAAGACTAAAAGTCAAGTCTTTACATGGTGTGTGAAGCCCTGCATATCTGAACCTTCATGATCTTTTCACTCATTCTCTCTTTGTTCACACCACTCCAGCTGCACAGACTTTTTTCTTCCTTTGCACCTGGGTACCTGTCTCTCAGATAATCTACACACCTGTTCCCTCTTTAGGTCTTTGCCTACAAGCCGCTATTGTAATGAAACCTGATATACCAGCCTATTTAGAGCAGAAAAAAAAAAAAAAAAAAACCCTCTGTATTCCCTACATTCCTGCTTTATAGGTCTCAATAGAAGTGATAATCACCTGAAATATAATTACATATTTACTTCATGAGCAACTTTCTCATTTCCAGAGGATCTTCCCAACCCACAGGTTGAACCCAGGTATCCTGCACTGCAGGTGGATTTTTTACCAGCTGAGCTACAGGGGAAGCCCCGATTATATCTTTGCTTTACGAACAACTCCCTCTCTTGGAACATAAGCTTCATGAGGTCACAGAACACATATTTCATGAATGAATAAAAAGTAACTTTTAAAGTGATGGTGTATTTAACAGTGGAGAGCACTTCAAAATAGAGGAAATATGATAATTATTATGTTTTAAGTGTAGACTTTACAGATTATTTTTGAACAATTTAGGAACATGATTGCAAAGATTCACGTTACAGTGAAAATGATTCTTATTTTAAATAACTGCCTTTAATCTCAGCTCAGCCTTCAAGGACATTCAAAAATAGATCTTAAGACCCTGGTCACATCTCCATTCTTTCCCCCAGAGCAGCTCTCTTCTTAATACTAGCCCTGTTAATTCACGTATATTTCTTAAATCGCCTCACTCTCAGTAGGTGATCTTGGCTTGTACTTCAGAATGAGAACAGTCATTAAAAGTGAAAACAGCCTGGCAGTCTGAGCTTCTGCCTCATCAGGAAGCTGGTGTGAGTTACTAAAGTCAACAGGATGGGAGGCACAGAGACAAGAGATAGGGATTTCTTTTTCTAGTTATACTGAAGAGGGTATCACACCTGTCATCCCCACAATTTCAAACAAACATTTCTTCCTTCATACTATCTGTATTGATTCATTGAGTTTTATTATATACTTGAATTATCATCCAATTATGCTTTTTCTGGGCTTCTCTGGTATCTCAGATGGTCAGGAACCTGCCTGCAATACAGGAGACCAGGGTTTTGTCCCTGAGTTGGGAAGATCCCCTGGAAGGAAACGGCAACCCACTCCAGTATTTTTGCCTGGCGAATTCCATGGACAGAGGAACTGGTGGGCTACAGTCGATGGGGTTATAGAGTCAGACACGACTGAGTGACCAGTACACACACAAACACAAACACGCTTTTTCTCTTTTACTGTTCAAATTGTTTCAGCTTTGGCCTTGGGTCACCCTTTCATTTTTCTCCTGTGCCCTGTAGACATCATTATGGATTTTTTAAGCACTTTCTTATTTTCTGGCACTAAAAGATCCTCCAGATTTATCTCATATATTCCTGCCCCAGTCATGCTGTTGTTGTTTTTAGTTAGTTGCTAAGTTGTATCCAACTCTTTTGTGACCCCATGGATTGTAGACCACCAGGTTCCTCTGTCCACAGGATTACCCAGGCAAGAATAATGGAATGGGTTACCACTTCCTCCTCCAGAGAATCTTCTAGACCCAGCCACTGAAGCTTTGTCTCCTGCCCTGCAGGTGGATTCTTTCATGGCTGAGCCATTGGAGAAGCCTTGCATGCATGCATGCTCAGCCACTTCAGTCATGTCAACTCTCTGCAACCAGGCTCCTTCATACACGGGATTCTCCAGGGAAGAATACTAGAGTGGGTTGCCGTTTTCTCCTCCCAGAGATCATCCCGATCCAGGAACTGAACCCATAGCTCCTGCATCTCCTACTGTGCAGGCAGATTCTCTTTCTACTGAGCCACCAGGGAAGTCTGGGGAAGCCCCAGAATCAGTCAAATCTCTAAGAAGTCCTGATTTCTGTTCAGGGAGAAGGCCACCATATAAACCACATCTGGGCTATGTCAGCAGACAGAGCAAGGAAATATATGTGTGTACTAGACTGGAAGAAACACAAGCTGGAATCAAGATTGCGGGGAGAAATATCAAGAACCTCAGATATGCAGATGACACCACCCTTATGGCAGAAAGTGAAGAGGAACTAAAAAGCCTCTTGATGAAAGTGAAAGAGGAGAGTGAAAAAGTTGGCTTAAAGCTCAACATTCAGAAAATGAAGATCATGGCTTCCAGTCCCATCACTTCATGGGAAATAGATGGGGAAACAGTAGAAACAGTGTGAGACTTTATTTTTTTGGGCTCCAAAATCACTGCAGATGGTGACTGCAGCCATGAAATTAAAAGACGCTTACTCCTTGGAAGAAAATTATGACCAATCTAGATAGCATATTCAAAAGCAGAGACATTACTTTGCCAACTAAGGTCTGTCTAGTCAAGGCTATGGTTTTTCCTGTGTTCATGTATGGATGTGAGAGTTGAACTGTGAAGAAGGCTGAGCGCCGAAGAATTGATGCTTTTGAGCTGTGGTGTTGGAGAAGACTCTTGAGAGTCCCTTGGACTGCAAGGAGATCAGCCCTGGGATTTCTTTGGAAGGAATGATGCTAAAGCTGAAACTCCAGTACTTTGGCCACCTCATGCGAAGAATTGACTCATTGGAAAAGACTGGGATGCTGGGAGGGATTGTGGGCAGGAGGAGGAGACAACAGAGGATGAGATGGCTGGATGGCATCACTGACTCGATGGATGTGAATCTGAGTGAACTCCGGTAGTTGGTGATGGACAGGGAGGCTTGGCGTGCTGCGATTCATGGGGTCGCAAAGAGTTGGACACGACTGAGTGACTGAACTGAACTGAACTGAACCTATTATAAATGTGTCTATAAGTAACTACTTGTATGCATATTAAGCTAAACATGAGATTAAACTGACATATCCAGTTCTAATCCACAACCACAGGATCATTCTGGTCTCCTCCCTGGTTGACTCTTATTAAATCAGCCACTAAGCCTCTCTGGTTATCTCTTATTCCAACACTGAGAAATCTGGTGTCCACCATCCTTCATCCATGTGCATGACTGTCAGAACCCATGTAAAGCAATCTAAGAATCTCTACCCATGCCGAGTGGGAAACACCTGTGCCGTCTGGAATTACTATCTGACCAGTAGAAAATGTCTCTGTGACTCAGATTCCTCCTCTATAAAATGGAATAACAACCATATCTACCTCATACCATAAGTGTTAAAGGATAAATATGTAAAAGTCCTCAGTTCAGTGCCTGCCATATATCAAGTGCCTGTAGTTATTGGCATTTGTCGTTTTGTTGCTATTAAGCATT
The DNA here is from genome assembly GCA_006410935.1 of Redunca redunca. Classification (NCBI taxonomy): domain Eukaryota; kingdom Metazoa; phylum Chordata; class Mammalia; order Artiodactyla; family Bovidae; genus Redunca; species Redunca redunca. The sequence goes on from SJYQ01004965.1 coordinate 356,806, forward strand.
AATAGCACATATGTCTTCTAGCCATGACTCTACTGCATTTTGCTGTGTTGTGCTTAGTCGCTCAGTCGTGTCTGACTTGTTGCGACCCCATGGACTCTAGCCCTCCAGGCTCCTCTGTCCATGGGGCTTCTCTGCACAAGAATACTGGAGTGGGTTGCCATGCCCTCCTTCAGGGGATCTTCCCAACCCAGGGATCAAACTCGGGTCTCCCACATTGCAGGTGAAAACTTTTTTTTTTTTTTTAAGATACAGGTTATCTTTATTGTTAAAAATGTGAGTGATATAAAATGGCCTTTCAACTTGCCTGATGGTGTAGTGGATAAGAGTCTGCCTTCCAGTGCAGGGGACACAGGTTCGGTCCCTGGTCTGGGAAGATCCCACATGCCACAGAGCATCCATACCCACGCACCACAAGAGCCGAGCCTGCACCCTAGAGCCTGTGCTCTGCAACAAGAGGAGCCTGTGCACAACTAGAGAGCAGCCCCACTCGCCGCAACTAGAGAAAACCCACGCGAAAGCGAAGAAGGCCCAGCACAGACAAAAATAAATATGTAAATAGATAAATAAAAATTAAAAAATAATAAAACGTCACTCCAGATGGTGACTGCAGCCATGAAATTAAAAGACGCTTACTCCTTGGAAGAAAAGTGATAACCAACCTAGATAGTATATTCAAAAACAGAGACATTACTTTGCCGACTAAGGTCCATCTAGTCAAGGCTATGGTTTTTCCAGTGGTCATGTATGGTTGTGAGAGTTGGACTGTGAAGAAAGCTGAGCACTGAAGAAGATGCTTTTGAACTGTGGTGTTGGAGAAGACTCCTGAGAGTCCCTTGGACTGCAAGGAGATCCAACCAGTCCATCCTAAAGAAAATCAGTCCTGAATATTCATTCGAAGGATTGATGCTGAAGCTAAAACTCCAGTACTTTGGCCACCTGATGCAAATAACTGACTCAAACCTGGGAAGGATTGAAGGTGGGAGGAGAAGGACACGACAGGATGAGATGGTTGGATGGCATCATTGACTCAATGGACATGAGTCTGAGTAAGCTCCAAGAGTTGGTGATGGACAGGGAGGCAGTCCAGACAGAAGCCTGGCGTGGTCACAGTCAGACATGACTGAGCAATTGAACTGAACTGAACTGAAAAAATAACAAAATGGCCTTTCAAAGTTGATATGAAAGACAAGAATTTATTTATGTGAGAACATTGCTTATTACATATATCATTTATAAACTGTGTGAACATGTCTATACAATATTTTAAGATACTTTAGTAATTGATAAAATTGCTATATTTGGGGATAATGAATTCAAACCCTATTTTTTAACAATATGTTTGTTCGTTTTAAATAAATCAATGTCCAATTAACTAAACATGCCAGGTATATTTATGCATCAATATTGCTTTCCTTTGACCTAGTTTTCCTCTAGCTTTCCTGTTTATTTTCTTCATGTTACATATATCTCAATATCTCAATAAAGATGAGCTGTTTGTAGGAAGGAACACTTTCACCCCTCCTGATATTTCTTTCTGGAGATGGCTCTTTCTTCTTAAATTAATTTTTTAATTGGAGTATAATTGCTTTATAATGTTGTGTTGGTTTCTGCTGTGCAACATAGTGAATCAGCTCCATGTACACACATATCCCCCCTCTCTTGAGCCTCCCTCCCATGCCTCCATGCCTCTCCTCTAGTCATCACAGGGCACTGAGCTGAGCTCCCTGTGTTATACAGCAGCTTCCCACTAGCTGTCTATATTACACATGGTAGTATAGACATGGCAATGCTATTCTCTCAATTCACCCCTCCCTCTCCTTCTCTCTCTGTGTCCACAAGTCCCTTCTCTATATCTGTATCTGTATTCCTTCCCTGAAACTAGGTTCATCAGGACCAGGAAGGCTCTTTCCTAAGTCTTCTTAAACTTGTCTCAGCCTGTATTCCTCCCCTAGATGCGGAATACGTTACCTCGTTGTCTGATCAAAGTCAGTGGTCATCCTTCATGGGTGAGTGGAGTTAATTTTCCCATAGTCCAGAGCATCCAGAGGGATTGTTTGATCTGTTTTTGCATCTCATCCCACAAGGACCAAGATGTAACTGGGGTGAGAGGTAACAGCTTGTCCAACTTTCTCCAGTGGTTTCTCAAAGTCAGTCTTTACCTGACTTTTCTGGTGGGTAGGAGAGAGCAAGATCCCTCTGACCATCCTGAGCAAGGCTCCCATTCAGTAGATAAGGACCGTGTGGCTTTACAGTTGTTAAGCTTGGATGTTCCCATTCTAAACGATAGAAGTCTTTGCCATGAAGTTGTTAAGTATTTTGATGACCAATTCTGCCTGAAGCTGCATTCCCTGGCTGAGCCTTTAGGAGTTAGGAGAGTGATTCTTTTCATTCTCTACTTACTGCATGTTTAGTGTGTTTGTTTCTTATTCAGCAATTAGTTCATACCTCAGAGAAAAAACGTGCTATTTGTTGGCTCCACTGAAAACCTCAGGGCTGCCAGGGTACTCTAATCCAGGGATTACCATTCACACTGTCTTCAGTGATAAATGCACCCCTGGAGCACAAGTATGCAACATCCCAACAAAATATGTCAAATGAAAAATTACTTGTCTTTTAGTATAAATGAGCATATTGAATTGCTCTTTAGAGATTTAAGAATTATTTCATTAATTCACAATCAATTCTGAACATGTCTGTCCATTTCTTTGGCGCATGTTTTTGTCTTAAGAGAAATTACCTTACATAGAAATAAACAACCGAAGATGCTGAAACACACAAAGAGAGACATACACCACTCACTCAACAGCTCTTCAAAGGACAATTTATTCACTTCAAGACAGCAAGTATTAAAGACTCTGGGACGTGATAAATTGGGTCTATTGTTCTGTTCCCTGAGTTTTGCAGGCTTCTGAGTTGCTGGCATTTGAGAAAGGAAAGGAAACTGTTATATCTGCATCTTGCTTCCTATTAAGCTTGGATCTGCTCTACATCACAAATGCTGTGCTCCCAGTTGACAGAGATGAGGGACTTGTGCACTTAACAGATGGCCTTTTCATAATCACCCTGCCCAATTGTTTTTAACTGGCTTTGTTTGTCTTCAAAGCTATCTCCAACACCTGTTTTAGTTCAGGATAATCTTTACAAAAATATCAGGAGTAGTGAAGTCGCAAAGCATGTGACATGAGTTTTCCTAGGTTCTACACACTATAGAGGAGCTTCCCTGGTGGCTCAGTGGTAAAGAATTCACCTGCAATGCAGGAGATACAGGCTCTATCCCTGGGTCTGGAAGATCCCCTGGAGAAGGAAATGGTAACCTACTCCAGTATTCTGGCCTGAAAAATCCCATGGATAGAGGAGCCTGACAGGCTACAGTCCATAAGCTTACAAGAGTCAGACACGTCTTAATGACTAAACCACCATCACCGCATCCTATAGAGAGTCAGTCAGTTCAGTCAGTTGCGTCCAATTCTTTGGGACTCCATGGACTGCAGCACACCGGGACTCCATGGACTGCACCACACCAGGCCTCCCTGTCCACCACCAACTCTGGGAGAGTTTACTCAAACTCATGTCCATCATGTCGGTGATGCCATCCAACCATCTCATCCTCTGTCATCCCCTTCTCCTCTTGCCTTCTATCTTTCCCAGCATCATGGTATTTTCAAATGAGTCAGTTCTTCACCATCAGGTGGCCAAATTATTGGAGTTTCAGGTTCAGCATCAGTCCTTCCAAAGAATATTCAGGACTGATTTTCTTTAGGATGGACTATTTGGATCTCCTTGCAGTCCAAGGGATTCTCAAGAGTCTTCTCCAACACCACAGTTCAAAAGCATCAGTTCTTTAGTGCTCAGCCTTCTTTATAGTTCAGCTCTCACATTCATACACAACTACTGGGAAAACCATAGCTTTGACTAGACAGACCTTTGTTGGCAAAGTAATGTCTCAGTTTTTTAATATGCTGTCTAGCTTGGTCATAACTTTCCTTCCAAGGAGCAAGCATCTTTTAATTTCATGGCTGCAATCACCATCTACAGTGATTTTGGAGCCCCCACCAAAAAATGTCTCTCACTGTTTCCATTGTTTCCCCATTTATTTGCCATGAAGTGATGGGACCAGATGCCATGATCTTAGTTTTCTGAATGTTGAGTTTTAAGCCAACTTTTTCACTCTCCTCTTTCATTTTCATCAAGAGGCTCTTTAGCTCTTTGCTTTCTGCCATAAGGGTAGTGATATCTGCATATCTGAGATTATTGATATTTCTCCTGGCAACAGAAGACTCTTGCTATAGAAACACATACACACACATTAAGAGTCTGTGTTCTCAGGAAATCCACTGTCAGGTTATAATTATTGACCACATAGCACAACATGGCTAGATGGTTAAAAGCTATATTAGATGGAGAAAGTATAAAAAGAACCAGGAATTAATTTGCTCTAAGAAAACACCACCAACTTCTGCATTGCTAGTTGTGTATGTCAATTTTGTAGATCCATATGACCAGAGTAAATGTGGCAAGCCTGTACTCCCAAAGCAATTGATTCATAAAAGTTATTTAATAACCAATATGTGAATTTCATATTAGCTATATATATATATGCACACACAGAGACACATATGTATGTATTCATGAGTGTATTCAGTCAGCCAATCAATTATCAGATTATTCCTCACACTCCTAGTTTATTGATAGCAATAAAGCAATAGGTAGATAGATAGAAGAAGCAAATCAAGCAAGTAAAAAATCTGAAAGATTCCACAGAAAGGGGAAAAAATGAAACCTCCATAATCTCTTGTGTTTGTGATATAAAAGATTGTAATTATACTTCAGCTAAGAGACTGTAAAAGAAAACTGATCACTAACTGGAATCACGTGGTCAGTAATAACTGTTCTTAAGGTTAAACTACAGCCCTCATCTTCCTGTGGTCGACGGTGCAGGGCCCCACACAGAGGAGCTGAGAATCAATGACATTCGACCTTCCCACCCTGAAGCAAACAGGAGGTAGAGAATAAAGGGGTACCTACAGGCCGTGAGAGCAGACCCAGGTTCTTCCCAGGCAGCGCCCGGCTTTCCCTGAGCAGCACTCCACGTCTACAATGTGACCACTTGAGGATCTTATAACACAGGTTCTTATTCACCTTTGTCTACAAAAAAGTCAGATTACTTCATTCCAGCAAAATCCTGGGAGATGCCAAGGCTAGCTATCTGTAGGGAAGTTTGAGCAGCAAGTCTCCGGGACTTCTCTGTCTCAGGTAGGAAGGGTAGGCATGTAACAAGCAAACTGGCTCCACGCCCCTGCAGCTGAAGCCTTTACAAGAGAAACAGTGAGATCAACTGTCCTCTTCCCGGTGGATCCACAGCCAGAGAAACACATTTCCTGAGAGGCAGCCAAATCCCCCCAGAGAAGTATAGTGTATAAAATTTTAAAAAGTCACAAGTTTTCATCAAATTGGTAATGCAAAAAAAAAACAAAAAACACCACAGTAGTGACTTCTCACTTTTGAAAATGCCTTGCACAAGTCTTCTCTTAAGGTCCTCCATCTCTTTGCCCCTCATTCTCACCCCTCCCTTCTCTCTACCATCTTTCTCTACATTTTCTCATTTTGAAATTCCTTCATTTATTCCTTCTGGATCATGCAGATACCAAAAGCTTGTTTTTATTTTTGCCATTTTTCTGTGAGCTTGAAATTATTTCCAAACAGTTTTAAGGAAGATGAAGAAAGATTGAAAAGGGACTTCCCTGGTGGTCCAATAGTGGAGACTCTGCACTCCCAGGCCCAGGTTTCAATCCATGGTCAGGGAACTAGATTCCGTAGACAGCACCTAAGAGTTTACATGCTGCAATTAAGACGCAGTACAGCCAAAAAAATAAAGATAAAAAAGGATGAAAAGGACAAATTTATACAATCACAACTCCAAACTATCTTTGTTGACTCAGATTATCCATCATCTCATTTTGCACTTTTAAATACACATTCCCTCATAACTCAGTCTGGAAAGAGTCTGCCTGCGATGCAGGAGACGTAGGTTCGATCCCTTGATCAGGAAGGTCCCCTGGGGAAGAAAATGAAAACCCACTCCAGTATTCTTGCCTGGGAAATCCCATGGACAGAAGAGCCTGGCAGACTACAGTCTATGGGGTTGCAAGAGCTGGACACAACTGAGTGACTAAGCCCATGTGTACATACATATGTATATATGCTTAGGTTTACTTTTATATATTTATGTATGCTTTTTACATATGTATATATGCTTAGACTCACTTTTGAAGAGTAAATTTTACATATCAAATTGATCTGTTTACTGTCAACAATATTTCTTGTGGGGACCCAAGGGATATACTTAAAACTTTAATCAGTATTGCTATTTTAGAAGTACTTTAAAAAAAAAAAAAAAAAAAAAGTACTTTTGCCCTAATTTCCTTCTTCCCTGGGACATGTTGACAGTTATTAGTGTTGATGCTTTTGGAAGTAGGTTAATTTCTTTAAGTTATGCTTTGCTCTTGTTAACCTGATTACTCAGTTGGTAAAGAATCTGCCTACAACACAGAAGACCCAGGTTGGATTCCTGGGTCAGGAAGATCTGCTGGAGAAGGAATAGGCTACCCACTCCAGCATTCTTGGGCTTCCCTTGTGGCTCAGCTGGCAAAGAATCTGCCTGCAATGTGGGAGACCTGAGTTCGATCTCTGGGTTGGGAAGATCACCTGGAGAAGGGAAAAGCCTCCCACTCTAGTATTCTGGCTTGGGGAATTCCATGTGTTGGGACCTGACCTGAGCCACGACAGGCTCAACAGGCCACACTAGGCCTAAGCCTCAGGTTCTTGTAAGCATGAGTCATAATTCTAGGAAGCCCCACCAAGGTCCCTGATGACACCAAGGCTGAGTCAATCAAGGTTAAGTCAATCACCATGATGACCCAAGGTTGAGTCAATCACCACACGCCAACCTCACTATTGCTCAGACAAAAGACCACCTGTATATAAGCAGCTGTAATTCAAAGCTCGGGGCTCTCGTCAAGACTCCACTGTGCTGGATGAGATGGGAGCCCTAGCTCGGGCTAGTAACAAAACCCCTTTATGTTTTTGCATTGCTGTGAACGTCTTATTCTCTCAGTTTTGGGGACTCGGACTCTGGGCATAACACCATGGACTGTATAGTTTGAGTTTACTCATGTTTATAAGATACAGTTTTCATAACATATGTGTTTTGCCTGTTGTTGATCTCTTTGATCCTTGTTACATAATTTTATGAGGTAAATAAGAAAGCATTTTATTTATTTCACTTTATTTTTCTTATACTACTTTCAATGTAAAAATAAGCCAGCTGAAATTTGTAAACATAAAATAATCCATTGATGGTAATTTTAACTTAAATTCCATTTTAAATTTCTTCATATTCTTTTGGGATTGGAATAAAAACAGATTCTGGCTTAATAATCCAGTTTTACAGAAATTCTTCAATTCAACAACATTTAAAGTAATCTTGGTTCTAATTATTATAAAAGCCCAAGCTGGTGTTGATGCATTGTTGGCAATAAAGCTGAATATAAAATATTTTTTTTCCAAAAGAAGTATAAAAGTGAATTGCTTTAGAGGGAGAAATTCAAAAGGATTGTTGACAGCTTTATAAACACCTCCAAAATGTTAGAGGAACTCCAAAGAGAGTTTAATGGTTCTGCTGGGAAAGAGAAAAACAGAAGGGATGTTACAGTGGGAAAGGGAATTGTTATATTTGTTTCCAATGGCTTGTCAGTGCAGATACTCTTGAAAATAAGAAAACCAATCTACAAATATGTTCCCTATGCTGTGCTGCAAAATCGGAGATTATCAGAGGCAAGAATCAATTGTCTACTGAAGTTTGCAGTTTTGTTCATTTCTATCAGATTTTTTTTGAAGATATACACTTTAAAAATGTCAGATTAGCTCTGTTATCTAATTTAGTTTAGTTGCAAGTGCATATTAGTTTCTTTGCTAAAATGATATCAACTGATAGTTGTACTCTTTCTCATAAGTTTGTTCTAAGAAGTTTATGAAAACAAATTATTTTATTATCACATATTAGTAAAATGTGTGTTCATTGCTCAGTCGTGTCCTACTCTTTGTGACCCCATGGACTGTAACCTGCCAGGCTCCTCTGTCCATGAAATTCTCCAGGCAAGAATATTGGACTGGGTTGCCATTCCCTTTTCCAGGGGATCTTGTGGACCCAAGGATCAAACCCCAGTCTCCTGCATTGCAGGCAGACTCTTTGTCATCTGAGCCATCAGGTATTGAATTCTTCAGTTTTACATAGGCTTTTAATTCTACACTTGCTTGTTTGTTTTCAAGAACTATGAATCCAAGTTGAAATCAGTTCACATTGTTATTTTAATTAAGTGTAGATGAACGGAGGAGCCTGGTAGGCTGCAGTCCATGGGGTTGAGGAGAGTCAGACACGACTGAGTGACTTCCCTTTCACTTTTCACTTTCATGCATTGGAGAAGGAAATGGCAACCCACTCCAATGTTCTTGTCTGGAGAATCCCAGGGACGGGGGAGCCTGATGGGCTGCCGTCAATGGGGTCGCACAGAATCGGACACGACTGAAGCGACTTAGCAGCAGCAGCAGCAGCAGAATATTAAGTAGATTTACATGTTGGTTCATAGTCATGGTACTAAATTAAAGTAGGTGTAGATGGTCATTTGTCATACAGATCTTTTTAAAATGTATTAGAAATTCTAGTGTGCACCTGATTTCATGGCAATGGATTTTATAATGACCATATATATTCAATAATTTATAATGAGTTTTTACTCTCTCATAGGTGATTTTATACATTATGTCGAATTCTAATAAGAACTATAGAAGTAAGATATTTCTTTTCATCCCAAAATTCTCATCTTTTAAAGAAAATTCTGCACACAAACTAAACTGAATATTTTTAGCCTTTCTTAAACTGATCTTCAAGCTCTCACAAATTCAAATTCAAGTTAGTTGCTCAGTAGTGTCCAGCTCTTTGTAACCCCATGTATTGTAGCCCACCAGGCTCCTCTGTCCAGGAGATTCTCCAGGCAAAGATACTGGAGTGGGTTACCATTCCCTTCTCCAGAAGATCTCCCTTACCCAGGGACCAGACCTAGGTCTCTAGCATTGTAGGCAGCTTCTTTATTATCCGAGCCATGAGGGAAGCCCAAAGCTTGTATTTGTGTCTCAGACTGAGACATTATCTCAAGTGCTGAGTCATAGTCAGGAAGTGCTGGGTCATGGTCAGGAAGTGCTGGGTCATGGTCAGGAAGTGCTGGGTCATGGTCAGGAAGTGCTGGGTCATGGTCTGGAAGTGCTGTTGTCTTATCTCCTGCTCAAGCTTCCAATCTCCTAATTATCTTTCCTTATCCTTTGAAGTCTCAAATTTAATATACATTTTTATGAAGATACTCCTTTTCCTCAGTGAACTAGTTCACTTGCCACTCCTTCAAGTTCCCACATTCATTTCTAAAGTTCCCTTATGTTGCTTATTTGGAGATCTGAATCTTCCTCTAATCTCAACACTATGAAGCCGGGGGTTTTAATGCTTCTGCTTATTAAAAGACTCCACCAGAAAATTACTAGAGCTAATCAACGAATATAGTCAAGTTGCAGGATATAAAATCAACATACAGAAATCCCTTGCATTCCTTTACACTAATAATGAGAAAGAAGAAAAAGAAATTAAGGAAACAATTCCATTCACCATTGCAACGAATAGAATAAAATACCTAGGAATATATCTACCTAAAGAAACTAAAGACCTATATATAGAAAACTATAAAACACTGATGAAAGAAATCAAAGAGGACACTAATGGAGAAATAGTCCATGTTCATGGATCGGAAGAATAAATATTGTGAAAATGAGCATACTACCCAAAGCAATCTACAAATTCAATGCAATCCCTATCAAACTACCAGCGGTATTTTTCACAGAACTAGAACAAATAATTTCAAGATTTATATGGAAATACAAAAAACCTCGAATAGCCAAAGCAATCTTGAGAAAGAAGAATGGAGCTGGAGGAATCAACTTGCCTGACTTCAAGCTCTACTACAAAGCCACAGTCATCAAGACAGTATGGTACTGGCACAAAGACAGAAATATAGATCAATGGAACAAAATAGAAAGCCCAGAGATAAACCCACACACCTATGGACACCTTATCTTTGATAAAGGAGGCAAAAATATACAATGGAGTAAAGACAATCTCTTTAACAAGTGGTGCTGGGAAAATTGGTCAACAACTTGTAAAAGAATGAAACTAGATCACTTTCTAACACCACACACAAAA
>SJYQ01004965.1:368568-403323 GCA_006410935.1 Redunca redunca
TATATTAAAATACTCTTGCTATATATTAAAATATGCTTTATTGCCTTTGTACCTTGCAAGCATTTTATTCACTACCCTGTTGCTTTTTCAGGGTAATTCCTGAATTTTACATATAGAAACAAATACCGGGAAATGCCCGATTTTTACCCTTTGCAATGGTAATTTCTTTACCAGACCACAGTAACAAAGTATATACGAATTCCTGCAAATCTCAGCTAATTTATCTATTTTCCTCTTTGTTTAAGTAGATTTCAACCACTTATAATATAGTCTGCATTTATGTTCTAAAAATGGTCAGAAAAAAAGTGCTGACTTAAAAAGAACTTGATAATCTTCCACCAAGTTACCTTACTAAGATTGATTGCATTTTTGCTGATAAATTTTGATTTCCCACATAGAGTTTTAATACAAGAGTCTAATAAAATTGAAATGCTTTAGAGGTCTTTTGACTCCCTTTCCTTGGAAACCGGAAAAGACACGGACTAAATTGTTTCTCATTCTGTCCTTTGTTATTTATTACAGTTTCAAATCTCAGTGCCTATGTGTCCTATGCTGATGAGATTGATCCTGAAGCTGAAGCTCCAGGACTTTGGCCACCTGATATGAAGGGTCAACTCATTGGAAAAGACCCTGATTCTGGAAAAGATTGAAGGCCAAAGAAGGGGGTGGCAGAGAATGAGATGGTTAGATAGCATCACTGACTCAATGGGCATGAATTTGAGCAAACTCCTGGAGATAGTGAAGGACAGGGAAGCCTGAAGTGCTGCAGTCTATGGGGTCACAAAGAGTTGGACACAACTTAGCAATTGAACAACATTGAGTCCTATAGCCTCTGAGAAGTTGTTTTCAATTTCTGTTACAATGATACTGATGACGATAATCAAGGAAAATTACAGGAATGCTTCCTCTACTGATTGTATAAAAATAAGTATTGCAAACCTCTTTAAGCTCATCTTGTTAAATTTATGGCAGAAAGCCATGTGACATTGTATCATGGGAACAAAGCACACTTGTCCAGATGACTTCCCTAATTTGGGGCTCTACTATCAGATTTTTTTCTTGCAGGGACATGAAATAAACTTGCTACTTAAAAAGTGTTAGTCACTTAGTCATGTCCAACTCTTTGCAACCATGGACTGTAGCCAGCCAAGTCTCCTTTATTCATGGAATTTTGCAGGCAAGAAGACTGGAGTGGGTAGCCATTCCCTTCTCCAGGGGATCTTCCCAACCCAGGCATCAAACCTGGGTCTCCTCAATTGCAAGCAGATTCTGCACCATCTGAGCCACCAGGAAAGAGTGTCAACAGAAATGCACTATTTGAATACTCATTGTCCAACTAGGATTTAACAAAGCTCTCAAATCCTAATCCCAAGGACACTCTTGGATTCAAAATTATTTTCTGCCCTCCTCGAATCGCATTCAGGCTTCCCAGGTAGCTCACATGGTAAAGAATCTGCCTGCAATGCCGGAGACCTGGGCTTGATCCCTGGGTCAGGAAGAATCCCTGGAGAATGGCAACACAACCCACTCCAGTGTTCTTGCCTGGAGAACCCCAGGCAAGAGGAGCCTGGTGGACTACATACAGTCCATGGGTCACAAAGAGTTGGACATGACTGAGCAACTAACACACACAATCACATCCATACACCTACCACCTAAAACATCTCCCTTATGCAATATCTAAGGGAAAAGTGGGGGGAAGCAGAGGAACGCAGATCTTTGAGTTGATAAGAGTAGTGCAGTTGGGAAAATCTTCCCCCAAATGAGCTTCTAATTCAATTGGAAGGTGGTGTGTGGGTGGTGAGATAGACTGGCCAGCCCCGTCTCATCTCAGAATAAGAATCTTTGGTATTTGTGATAAGATAGCACAGTTCAATAATGGTTTAAGTACACATGTGGTCTCATTATCACCAATCTTTTCCTCGTTTCCATGACATTTTACGGGTTTTACAGTGGTTAGCACTTCTTGAGCAAAACATAAATTGACAAACCATCTTTTCTTAAAAAAAAGTCAAACTACTGAAATCTTTTTTCGCTTTGTGTATGCAAGTTTAAATTCTAAAATATAGTGGGTCAAAGAATTGTTTTCACAACTCATTACAGATTCATAACTTTAACTGCTTCACAAAAATCATTCAAGACAAGAGTAATATAAGTTCCTATATCCCTGTAGCCTTAAACTCATTTATCTCTTTTTTTCTTCTTGGAATATGTCTAGTAATAGTGACACTGAATTCCCAGGGGAAAATATCCTAATTTTTTAGATGGAAATCCTTCAGTCATGCTTAATAACAAGGTAGATTTTTACATTTTTTTCTATTCTTTAATTAATTGGGTCAGCAATCTAACTCAATTTTATAATAGCAATAAGATATTTTTAGTTAGCCATCTTCTTTATTTTTTCTATATCACCTTCTATATATGCTTAGTCACTCAGTCATGTCCAATTCTTTGCAACCCTTTAAACCATAGACCACTAGACACTTCTGCACATGGGATTTTTCAGGAAAGAAAATGTTGGAGTGGGTTGCCATTTCCTTTTCCACGTGATCTTTTTGACCCAAGGGATAGAACCTGCATCTCCTACTTCTCCTGCATCATAGGAGGATTCTTTACTGGCTGAGCCATCAGGGAAGCCCTATGTATGTATGTATGTGTGTGTGTGTGTATATATATATGTATGCATAATATATATGTAAGTATATAAACATTTTTAATATGACTTCTTTATTTTTATTTTATGAATCAAGCCTTTACACGCTAACTCGGTATACTGCTTCATGTTTCAGAAATTCTATTATAAAAGTGTAAACTCCATGTCCTATTACATTTGAAATCTTTGTAAGTTAACTAATTGTTCAGTTCAGTTCAGTCACTCAGTCGTGTCCGACTCTTTGGGACACCATGGACTGCAGCATACCACACCTCCCTGTCCATCACCAACTCCTGGACTTGACTCAAACTCAGGTCCATTGAGTTGGTGATGCAATCTAACCATCTCATCCTCTGTCGTCCCGTTCTCCTCCTGCCGTCAATCTTTCCCAGCATCAGGGCCCAGATAATCACGATGGTGTGATCACTCACCTAGAGCCAGACATCCTAGACTGTGAAGTCAAATGGGCCTTAGGAAGCATCACTATGAACAAAGCTAATGGAGGTGATGGAATTCCAGTTGAGCTATTTCAAATCCTAAAAAAAATGATGCTGTGAAAGTGCTGCACTCAATATGCCAGCAAATTTGGAAAACTCAGCAGTGGCCACAGGATTGGAAAAGGTTAGTTTTCATTCCAGTCCCAAAGAAAGGCAATGCCAAAGAATGTTCAAACTACTGCACAGTTGCACTCATCTCACACTCTAATAAAGGAATGCTCAAAATTCTCCAATCTAGGCTTCAACAATACATGAACCGTGAACTTCCTGATGTTCAAGCTGGTTTTAGAAAAGTCACAGGAACCAGAGATCAAATTGCCAACATCTGCTGGATCATGGAAAAAGCAAGAGAGTTCCAGAAAAACATCTATTTCTGCTTTATTGACTATGCCAAAGCCTTTGACTGTGTGGATCACAATCAACTGTGGAAAATTCTGAGAGAGATGGGAATACCAGACCACCTGACCTTCCTCTTGAGAAATCTGTATGCAGGTCAGGAAGCAACAGTTAGAACTGGACATGGAGCAACAGACTGGTTCCAAATAGGAAAAGGAGTATGTCAAGGCTGTATATTGTCACCCTGCTTATTTAACTTATATGCAGAGTATATCATGAGAAATGCTGGATGAAGCACAAGCTGGAATCAAGATTTCCAGGAGAAATATTAATAACCTCAGATATGCAGCAGAGAAGGCAATGGCAACCCCCTCCAGTACTCTTGCCGGGAAAATCCCATGGATGAAGGAGTCTGGTAGGCTGCAGTCCCTGGGGTCGCTGTGAGTAAGACACGACTGAGTGACTTCGTTTTCACTTTTCACTTGCATGCATTGGAGAAGGCAATGGCAACCCACTCCAGTGTTCTTGCCTGGAGAATCCCAGGGATGGGGGAGCCTGGTGGACTGCCGTCTATGGGGTCGCACAGAGTGGGACAAGACTGAAGCGACTTAGCTGCAGAGGCAGCAGATATGCAGATGACCCCACCCTTATGGCAGAAAGGGAAGAAGAACTAAAGAGCCTCTTGATGAAAGGGAAACAGGAGAGTGAAAAAGTTGGCTTAAAGCTCAACATTCAGAAAGCAAAGATCATGGCATCTGGTCCCATCACTTCATGGCAAATAGATGGGGAAACAATGGAAACAGTGACAGACTTTATTTTCTTGAGCTCCAAAATCACTGAAGATGGTGACTGCAGCCATGAAATTAAAAGACGCTTTCTTCTTGGAAGAAAAGTTATGACAACCTAGATAGCATATTAAAAAGCAGAGACTTTACTTTGCCAGCAAAGGTCCATCTAGTCAAGGCTATGATTTTTCCAGTAGTCATGTATAGATCTGAGAGTTGGACTATAAAGAAAGCTGAGCACTGAAAAATTGATGCTTTTAAACTGGGGTGTTGGAGAAGACTTTTGAGAGTCCCTTGGACAGCAAGGAGATCCAACCAGTCCATCCTAGAGGTAATTAGTCCTGAATTTTAATTGGAAGGACTGATGTTGAAGTTGAAACTCCAGTACTCTGACCACCTGATTCAAAGAGCTGGCTCATTTGAAAAACTAATTGTGCATTTCATAATTAATATAAAAGATAAATCAATCATTAACAAAAGACAACTGCATTTAAGGTGGTAATAACTGTAGCCCAACCTTGTGATCTTTTATTGTGTGTGTGAGAAAATGAATATGAAACAGTTTTGTTAGCCTTTGTTAGACCAGAGCTATAGTCCAGTCTTTTTGTCTCCAAGTAGAATCTCCCTTGCATTAGATAGAACAATAAATTAGAATTTATCAGAAATAATGCTAATTTCTCTTTCTATCTGGTTAGATAATTATGACTTTGTCTTCCTATATCAAAAATCATGTTTCTCATGCAATCTAATGCACATAACTCTTTTGCATCCTAAAAATGTCCAATAGATTTTCACTTATCCAGTTGATGATAAAGAGTAAAAAGTGTATAAACATTACATTTTCTAGTCTTTCCTGCCAAACTACATCAGCCAGCAATTACTTCTGATCTTAAAGATCCTGATCTTTGCTCATTTACCAGGGTCTGTCTCCTAAGCATCTTGGTATGTGAGATGAATGCAAATCGAGCTAACGCTAACAATCTCACTCTTTCCTCTTCTGCTGTCTGAAGATGATTTCATGTACACTGCTATTAGGCTGGCTCTTGAGCAGTGTTTCTGAATGATGCAAACTGTCAGTCTTCCTAGCAGAGCTGGCTAGAGGGTATGATGAGCTGATCTCAAAGAAGCAAAAGACTTTGTTTTGATCACTGGAGGAAGGAGATCTGCAACTGGCTTTATTGTGATCTTACTCCCGCACCTGGCAAATCCAGACGTTATAGAGAATTATTGTTCAGCAAAGCAGAGGAAGAGCAAGTAATGTGATTTTTGTCTTTTTATATTTTTCTTCAGAGACCCAGTAAAGTTGAAGGCTGTGATTTAGAGGAATTTGTTAATTTTCCACATGCCATTCCAAAGCAGTACTGTCATTATCAGAACCTTCAGCTTTGTTTACTATCCAGGACTCTTTTGTTTTCAACAATGCTTACTTGCAGTCACCATGTTAATGAAATTAGGAGTTGGTTTCACAGATTTTATTTTTTAATCCAAATCAACGAGGCAATAAAAGCAGTATATGGCATGTATCAGCAACAGAACTGGGCTGAGGGCCTGGGGAATTGGGTTTTCATGACACTGCCATTAATTTTAGGTAATTTAAATAAGTCATTCCTGCTCTAAGGTCTTTGTTTTCTTTTTTAAATAAAAACAGCAAGGAAACTCATTTTGCATGGGTGGCTTTTGACCATGACTCAGCAGAATTTCTTTGGGCTCTTGTTAACAGGACAGACACCAAGAGAAACCCATGGGGAGTCTAACATAGCAACTTTGAAGTCCAATGAGAGAATGCACATGTTTAGTGTGCTTCCAAAGTGATTCTGATGCAGTGAGTCTAGAGCTGGACACTTGAGAACTATTAGTGTGCTGATTCTCATGATCCCTTTAAGTTCTAGATGAAATCCTTTTGCAAGATAGATCATGCACATTAGGAATACCTAGTACACTTTTGAAAGGTTACGGGTGTTAGGAACCACTCCTAGGCATTGTGCTATAATTGGTCTGGAGTAGAAACTGAGTGAACAGTGTGTTAGTTGCTCAGTTGTGTCTGACCCTTTGCTCCTCTGTCCATGAGATTCTCCAGGCAAGAATACCGGAGTGTGTTGCCATTCCCTTCTTCAAGGGATCTTTCCAATCCGGGGATCAAACCTTGATCTCCCACACTGCAGGCATAGTCTTTACCATCTGAGCCACCAGGGATTCCCAGAAGTGACTCTAATGCCTGGGCAAGGAGAAGACCCACTCTTTTAAGGTTTTTCCTGGAATTCAGCTCCAAATTATTAAGGGCTTATTATATGCTCTTTGTCTGCCACTCTGTACACACTTTCTGGACAAGTGTGGATATTGTACTAGTACTAAATTTGGCTATGTACACAAAAGGAAACTGAGGCTTACAGAGGCCAATTAACTTGCCAAAGGTCAAATAGTCCATGAAAGGAAGAAGAAAGATTGTATCTTGATCATCTGCTCCTGAGTTCCTTCCAGGAAAACACACTGCTTTTCACTAGCTTATGGAATGTCTATAATATATTGACATCAGAATTGGGCTAACTAATCAAATTTGGCCAGATTCCCAGTTTTACTAACTCCTAGAATGATTAAAAGAGTTTCTTTGTGGGAAACAAATCTACTACAATGCATCAGGGGACTCAATTTCATGTGCTATCTTGGGTCAAATTCAACTGGCATAGTTATGGAAATAAATCCCAGCACATTTATTGAGAGCCCCCTACCCACGACCCATAGCCAAATTTAGTGCTAGTACAACATCCACGTTTTTGAAATCAATCTTTGAGTCCCAAAGCAATTAAGAAATTGCCAGAAATTTTTGGAATAAATCATGCTGATTCTGTTTTAGGAAGCACCCTAGTTAGACATTTTAATTAACTCCAACTATAGGTCAATAAGGCGCTTGAAGGAAAGCCAACAGTTAGGTTCTCAAAAATGTGAATTTCCTTCTTCTGAAATAAACATTTCCAGTCCAAAGTGTTGTAATGTGACCAGGTGGTCAAGTTGTAATGTCTCTGAGCTATTTCTTACATTTCCTCAAGGAGTTATCCTATAAGTGGGATAAAATTTCACATGTGGAAAATTGGAATTATTGCCCAAGACTTATTACATAGTCGCTGAAAATACTCTAAGCAACTTGCAAAATATACCTCTTAGGATACTTATTCTGCAGGTATTCAGTTTACTTGTTCAATTTGAAGATCAATGTCAGACCCTAGGTTTCAAACACTGTACATTTAAGATGATGTTGTTCAGTCACTTCAGTCTTGTCCAACTCTTTGAGACCTCATGGACTGTAACCTGTCAGGCTCCTTTGTCCATGGGATTCTCCAGACAAGAATACTGGACTGGGAGTGAAAAAGAACACTGAAGTAGGTTGCCACTATTCTTTCTCCTGGGGGATTTTCCAGATCAGGGATTGAACCTGCGTCTCCTGCATTAGCAGATAGATTCTTTACCATTGCACCACCAGGGAAGCCCACGTTAAAATGCAGAAGGTAAATACCTCTAGTCATGGGATTACTGGTTCCTGATGAAGTTTACATGTCAGTGGGACATTGTTCACAATCTTTGACTGAATTTAAGGCTATGTTTACTACTTTTTTGTTGTTGTTGTTAGAATTAGTAAATCTATCTCAACCTCTGGGCTTCCCAGGTAGCACTTTTGGTAAAGAACCCTGCTGCCAGTACGGGAGACATAAGAGATAGGGGTTCAATCCCTGGGTGGGGAAAATTCTCTGGAGAAGGGCATGGTGAACCACTCTAGTATTCTGGCCTGCAGAATCACATGGACAGGGGAGCACAGCAGGCTACAGTCCACCGTGTGGAAAAGTGTCGGGCTTGGCTAAAGCGATTTAGCATGCATGCATGCCTACACCTCTACTTCCCGGTTTCTTGCTCACGTTTGGTTTGTTCTACTGCACTGAATTTCTGAGTTCGATCTACTACTGGATCCTCCTTTACGCCAGGCTCTGTTAATTCACCAATAACTTTTTCAGGGTCTGATCTCATCTTGGTTGTAGTTATTCCAGATACAGATAGGTGCTAAAAGAACTAACTGAAATTCTCTACTCAACATTATTTATAAGAACCATGAAGGCGGCTTGTACCTGAGTTACCTCGAGCGGATGGGTTCTTACTTTAATGAACTGGTCCACCATCCATCATTCCAACGAAAGATCCCCTAAGCCATCTCCAAAACAGGCTTTCACACGCCTTGGTAATCCTAAATCTGACTGTGTCTTGGCGATTCTTCTCATGATTTCCTGAGACCTATTTTATTGAAAAATCTCCTTTTACCCCTATATTTCACTGTGTTTTGAACAGGCGCCATTTTGTCATTTTTACTGCATTCCAGCTGACTCTCCCCTTGCTTCAGAGAGACAATTTGCTGCCCAGAGAATTAATGCAGAATGCTGAATGTCAGCCTACTGTGTATCTTAAATGGTATTTGAGTTATTGGAGTTTTATCTGGAGCAAATGTTCTGCAAAATATCCTTGTTTACTGACTGGACAGAATAGAAATAGAGTAAAATAAACTTGCGGTTACTTTACTGGTCAAAGTAAACTGGTAAACTGTCCTTTAAAACACAGATAATGTTATCACAGTCTTTGAGGTTAATTAGCATTTTTCCTTTTTACTAGTCTACTGGAACACAAAGGGAAAATTCTGTTACAAACATGTTTTTGTTCATAGTAGCTGCGTGCTGCAGATAAGTGATGATTTTAAATTTTTTGTTCTCAAACCTAGGACAAAAGAGAAGTGGTAACCAGGGTATTTCGTTTGATTATAAGTAACCTACACACAACACTATACAGTATACTATATAGGCTAATAAAGGTTGAACAGGACATTGCAAGTTGACTAGTTTTAAGGGTTTATGATGTAGCCTTCAAAATTATTGTGTCAGAATTACACCTTCTATGAATGAAAAATAAAACACATAATTGGTTTGACTCTAGTGGCTACTGATCAAACTGATGCTTGTAATTCAGCCATTCAGTCTGGTAAAACAGTGATTCTTTAGGCTTGAGGAATAACGCAGCACTTTATACAGTAAAGTTTCAGTTCAGTTCAGTTCAGTCGCTCAGTCGTGTCCAAGCTTTTGCAACCCCATGAATCGCAGCATGCCAGGCCTCCCTAAAGTTTAAAATTAGGCAAAAACATATTGTTTATGTGTTCATCTTCCCACCTGAGGAATGAAAATCTGTGACAACTGTCAGTTGCTGCCCACCTTATTCACTTTGGTATATCTGAAAGATTCTTTAACTTGGGATTTATCAAGAAAACAGAAAGGAGAACTAAAATCACACATACATTAATACATATAGCTATATCTAAACTATGTACATTCTATTAATCAATTCACATAAGATTAAAATTATATACATGTTAAAAAATTATATATATAGATAAATAGACAGCTGTGTGTTTGTGTTCAGTCGCCTCAGTCATGTCCAGCTCTTTGCACCCCTATGGACAGATAGATAGTCTACATGGTTCAATTACACGGGTCTTATAATACAAACAATATTTGAGTAACAGGCTCTCACTAAGAGAATCTGCTAGATGTTGGACTTTCAGCCTCCAGAGGTGTAAGAAATAAACTTATTACTTACAAGCCACTCAGTCTATTTTGTTACAGCAGTGGGAACGGACCAAGACACCATAGCGAAATCGACAAGGGCAAGGAGCATGCACACCGTATCAGCTAGGACTCTGCTCGTTGGCCGAAACGCACGGACAGTCCAGGGATGCAGTTTATTAGGGTGATTGATTGCCTTCAGCACTGGTTGGAGCTGCTTCTGATAAGCGTCTGCAGGAGGCCAGCTTCTGCTCTGGGAACCAGGCTGGGAGAGCTGAGCCTCAGTCAAGCAAGTCTTCACATTTCAGTGTTTACCGTTCATTTTCTCTTTAAATCATCTCAACAGCATAAGGAGAGATGCTCTCTTTGTAGTTATTTCTACAGAGCTATTAATAGATGTATAAGGAATTGAAATATTCTTGAAAGGTATTTCAGAAACATTCAAATAGAAATGTGAATTTGAACCCAGTTCTCCCATAATATGACCCACGCAGTAAGCTTCTTTAATTTTGGTAATGACTACATTTCTATCTTAGCAAACATTCAGGAAACCAAAGTGTCTGAATCATTTATAATGGGCTTTATTTTTGTTTGCATGAATGTGCTGAATCTGTCTCCTACCTTTTCTTTCAAAATATAGCTAGATAATTATAGGTATAAATAAAATACATATAATAGATATAGACATGCTCATATATACAGGTAACATGTATAACATATGTTTCTGAGAGAGATGCATAAACAGTAATTTGGTGATGAACTCCTTACACCCCACCCTGAATCAACAACTTCTAGAGGAAAAATAACTCCAAGTATAAGAGATAATAAAAGAGACGCCACTAGTCTATCATTATCTTCATCAGCTTGGCATTCTCTGGGGCCCTCAGTGTTAGTCTGAGATAGCTCTTCACAATGCATACAAATTGTGCCATTACTCCTATGACAAAGCTTTTCTCTAGGTGAGTTTCTCATAGAAGATCTCTCTCTCTTCCTCAATCTCTGTGTATTTTCTTTTTTCTCTCTCTCCTTCTTTCCCTCGATAAAATTTTCAGTGGTAAGGACAAGATTTGAAGGGGAGGAGGTCAAAATGCATGGAAAGCAACTCTTGCTTTCTACCTGAAAATCTTTGGTGGGAAGAACTTTCCTGGCTGAGGCCAAGAGATGATTTCATATGAAAATACAAAAACAAACAAACAAAAAACCTAAAACCCTCTACTCTGTTGATGACTTCACAATTTTGGTGGGCTTCCCTGGTGGCTCAGACAGTAAGGAATCCACCTGCAATGTGGGAGACCTGGGTTCGATCTCTGGGTAGGGAAGATCCTCCGAAGGAGGGCATGGCAATCCACTCCAGTATTCTTGCCTGGAGAATCCTCAAGGACAGAGGAGCCTGGAGGTCTACAGTCCACGGGGTCACACAGAGTTGGACATGACTGATGCAACTTAGCTTCAATCAGGTTTACCTGATTTTTTTTCAAATTTCAAATATCTTATTTTCTTATTCATACAGTATGAAGTTTCCTAAAGATCCGACAACATGATGTTTCATGCAGAAGAAAAGCTAAACATTCAACATGGTTTATGGTTTATGTTTACCTGATTTTGACATATTTTCAGAAACTGGGTATTTTTTTCCTTGGTTTGTTTGTATGTTTTCTTTATCAGCTCCAGGTTTCAGTTTCCATAAGTGTCAGCTTGGTTGACATCAAAAGCAAGAGGCTCCTACTAAACTATACACAAAGCCACATTTGCTGCCAGCCAGGCAAGGTAGAAAAGTCTGAACCACATTTTCTTTCTGCATGTTGGGTTTTGCTGACATTCCTTCCTGGGAGCACAGTTAGCAGAGATTAGCTCAAGCAACCAAGGAAAAGAAAAGACAGTTCCAGCCCGCTTCTTCTGTCTGCTTGTGAGATGAAAAAACACAGCTGTCCACTGCTGGTCATTTACATCATGTCTTCGATATTAGGGCACCTACACAGACTACAAAATTCACTCTGTCTTTCATGGTCAGTACACAACTGTCCCCCACACCCTTTCCCTCATTGCCTGAAACCTCCAGGGACATTTACAAGCCATTTTGAGTTCATTTTGTGACAAACATCCCTCCTCACCCCAGCTCTTTTCTGAGTACACTTGACTCCTAGGCTGAGAATGTATGACCCTGTTCTGCCTGCTCCCTTAGCCTGTCTCAGACCCACATAATTATTATGTTAATCATCGCTGCATGTTAAAGTGGTCTCTGACTCTCTAAATGTCTTAACCTTTTGTCTGTTGACAGCAAGATTATATATATAGTCTGAGAAAGGCCTTTCATCTTACAGATGAAGAAAACTATAGGACAGCTATACAGAGCAATCTAAAGCCAGGTGATGATGGGACCAGATCCTTCTTAAGAACCTGGATTGTAAGCCTGCTAGGGTTCAATGTCATCAGAAAGTATTCAATTACAAAGGCACGGTTCGTTCTGTGTGTTTCGATTTATTTTCAATGACCTGCATTCTCTTTTCATGCTGATACCATTCTCTTCAAAAATGACTCAGAATATTCCATTTGTTCCTGTTAATGCTGATTCTCTGCAAAATACATCATCATCCAGCTGAAATCAGCTTTTTGACAATGCCCTTCCCTTTCTGACTGTCACTATGACTTAGCTGGGTAATTCCAAACCGCAGTCCTTATCTATTTGTTCAGGTTTTCCTTTCTTTTTATCCGTCTTGTCAGAAGAAAGAGATTTTTTTTTTTGCATAAACCTCTTTTCTGTTTTACCTGATTGCAGCTTACACTTCACATCTGATCCTTGTCAGCCTTCTAGTCAGTGTGTCCTTTTCTGTNGATTTTTTTTTTTTTTGCATAAACCTCTTTTCTGTTTTACCTGATTGCAGCTTACACTTCATATCTGATCCTTGTCAGCCTTCTAGTCAGTGTGTCCTTTTCTGTCAACAGTGGGATTATCTATCATCTAGAAAAACAATTTTATATTTCCTCAGGTTTTCTACTTTGTTCAGTGAGTTTACTCAAAGTACCCTTCTTTAAAAAAAAAAATACATACATAGCTTTCCTGGTTTTTCAAATAAAATATTTGATAGTATAGTGCTGTTTATGTCAGCAATGTCATAGGCTGACAATCAAATGTCATAGGCTATGACCATACGAGTTGTTCAGTATTTTGATATTTCAAATTTACAAGCTCTTTTCCTAATGTATATTTCCAGAGGACATTTACCTGCATTCTTATATTTGTTCATCACAGCATCCCACAAGTTAATCAGATAGGCATTTGTATAAGCCATTATAGCTGTGAAAGTTCTCAGAGAATTTTTAAGTGACAAAGTAAAAGTTAGCCAACAAAAAGCCAAAAGGATTCATAAAAAAGGAACAAAATTTTGCCATTTGCAACAATGTGAATGGACTTGGAGGGCATTATGCCAAGTGAAATGTGTCAAAGACAACTTATATGTAGAATCTAAAAAGTACAGTTCAGTTCAGTTCAGTCACTCAGTCGTGTCTGACTCTTTGTGAGCCCATGAATTGCAGCACACCAGGCCTCCCTGTCCATCACCATCTCCCAGAGTTCACTCAGACTCACGTCCATCGAGTCAGTGATACCATCCAGCCATCTCATCCTCTGTCATCCCCTTCTCCTCCTGCCCCCAATCCCTCCCAGCATCAGAGTCTTTTCCAATGAGTCAACTGTTCACATGAGGTGGCCAAAGTACTGAAACTTCAGCTTCAGCATCAGTCCTTCCAATGAACACCCAGGACTGATCTCCTTTAAGATGGACTGGTTGGACCTCCTTGCAGTCCAAGGGACTCTCAAGAGTCTTCAACACCACAGTTCAAAAGCATCAGTTCTTTAGCACTCAACTTTCTTTATAGTTCAACTGTCACATCAAGACATGACCACTGGAAAAACCATAGCCTTGACTAGACAGACCTTTGTTGGCAAAGTAATGTCTCTGCTTTTGAATATGCTGTCTAGGTTGGTTATAACTTTCCTTCCAAGGAGTAAACGCCTTTTAATTTCATGGCTGCAATCACCATCTGCAGTGATTTTGTACAAGAGACTAGTAAATGCAATAAAAACGAAGCCTCACAGATACCGAGAACAGACTAGGGGTTACCAGTGAGAAGAAGAGCAGATTTTTTTCGTGTTAAAAAATATATAAAATAATTTTATGAAAATGAGCTATCTTTATGTGCTGCACATTGCTTGTGCTGAAGCTGAGTTTTTAAGTAATAAATATAGACCTTCATTTTCATTATTATACTATTAATCATTATTATTAGGGTTTCCCTGATGGTTCAGCAGTAAAGAATCTGCCTGGAGTGCAGGAGAAATAGCAGACACAGGTTGGAAAGATCCCTTGGAGGAGAAAATGGCAACCCACTCCAGTATTCTTGCCTAAAAAATCTCATGGACAGAGGAGCCTAGTGGGCTACAGTCCAAAAGGTCACAAAGAGGCGGACATGACTGAGCACACACACAATAATTATTATTATTGATTACATAGGTTATACTTTATTGAACATTAATAAAATATTAATAGTATTAATCATAAATAGTATTAATATGAGCTGCATTATTTAAGTAATCAATTTCTTAACACTAAATATATATGCTGTCTCCAATTTTTGTTCTTATAGTGAATACTGCTTTTCATTTTCATACGTAATATTCTCTACTTAAAAAACTTCTTTCAATTAAATTTTTCTTTATATATTATTGTAATCTATTCTTTCCTATGGTGACATTCCACAGCCGACAAGAGAGGCCTACTTCCTTCTGTACCAATATTCTCAGAGTAAAAGTGTATTGTTTAACTAAGTGGTGGACACGTTGTTGTAGTAGTAGCAGCAGCAAGAGTCTTTCCTCTGCAAATACGCATTCATGTGGAAAACGCAGTTCGCAATAATTTTTAAAATTTAGGGGGTTCCTTGGTGGCCTAGTGGTTAGGATTCCAAGGTTTTACTGTCATGGCCCAGGTTCAATCCATGATTGGGGAACTGACATCCCACAAGCCATGTGTCACAGTCAAAGAAAAAAATTAACTTTATTTTCTAGCAAATATAATCAGAAAGTGTTAGTTTGTTCTTAAAACATAGACAATATTCATAAAGTTTGTTTCTTTCTCTCTTTGTCAATAGTGACTTTCTTCCTCCATTCTAAATTCCCCCTAAACCCTATTTGTATTGACTACTGGCTTTACACTCACTCCCATATCACCATCCATATCTACTTATTTCAACACCATCAGTAAGTTTCATTCTCTTTCCGTGTGATTCAATCCAAAGGTTCTGGATAGGTCTCATTTCTCTCCAGGCACAGCCAAGACCCAGGAAATTTGACGGCAAAGGTAAGACTCTTCTGAACAGTAGGGAGCATCAGAGAATGAGAAATTCACATGTTAAAAAGTTCATTTCTCTTCTATACAACATTTAAAATATCTTCCTAAAGATATCATGCCGTGGAGGTTGGAAAATGTGAGGTTATTTCAGAGACATAGAGAAATCTGATGTAGAAGTTTGAGATGAATAATAGGATAATACTGTATACAAGGCATATACTCTCTTGAGTACACTAAGATAAAACCTAACAACCAACTAGAGCAATTTTATAGTTGGGGAAACATTTCTGCTTAGTTATAGAACTGGAAAGTACTGGAGATCAAAAACCGTGCATTTCACAAACAATCTGGGTCCTTATTAGTGGAAAGAAGGAAAGGAGGGAGGGAAAAGCAATGCCTAAGAAAAGATGGAAAAAGATCCTGAAAATTATTTATATCTTCCATATTCTCCTCTCTGCCCTCCCTTGAATCTTTCTAAGAAGCAATTTCTATATACAATCTATTAAAAAGTTAGTGACTAGGCAGTGAAGTATCTTTATGTAAATCTGAGATTCTTGAATTCAGTTCCTATTTGGGTATCTCTTAAAAGTACAAATCATGGGACTAAATCCTTTAAGCAGTTGGCAACTGTAGAACTATACATCTCTATTCCTGGTAGAGTTGGAAAGATACTACAGAAGTCAAAATAAGTTACAAATAATAATAAAAGTCTATTTGAAATTTGGTTTTCCTGCAATCCTATCTATCTTGAATTCAGCTAAAAGTTGGGAAGTAACAGAACCAGAAGATATTAAGAAGAGGTGGCAAGAATACACAGAAGAACTGTACAAAAAATATCTTCACGACCCCGATAATCATGATGGTGTGATCACTCATCTAGAGCCAGACATCTTGGAATGTGAAGTCAAGTGGGCCTTAGAAAGCATCACTACAAACAAAGCTAGTGGAGGTGATGGAATTCCAGTTGAGCTATTTCAAATCCTGAAAGATGATGCTGTGAAAGTGCTGCACTCAATATGCCAGAAAATTTGGAAAACTCAGCAGGGGCCACAGGACTGGAAAAGGTCAGTTTTCATTCCAATCCCAAAGAAAGGCAATGTCAAAGAATGTCAAACTACCGCACAATTGCACTCATCTCACACGCTAGTAAAGTAATGCTCAAAATTGTCCAAGCCAGGCTTCAGCAATACGTGAACCGTGAACTTCAGATGTTCAAGCTGGTTTTACAAAAGGTAGAAGAACCAGAGATCAAATTGCCGACATCTGCTGGATCATGGAAAAAGCAAGAGAGTTCCAGAAAAACATCTATTTCTGCTTTATTGACTATACCAAAGCCTTTGACTGTGTGGATCACAATAAACTGTGGAAAATTCTGAGAGAGATGGGAATACCAGACCACCTGACCTTCCTCTTGAGAAATCTGTATGCAGGTCAGGAAGCAACAGTTAGAACTGGACATGGAGCAACAGACTGGTTCCAAATAGGAAAAGGAGTGCATCAAGGCTGTATATTGTCACCCTGCTTATTTAACTTATATGCAGAGTACATCATGAGAAACGCTGGACTGGAAGAAACACAAGCTGGAATCAAGATTGCCGGGAGAAATATCAAGAACCTCAGATATGCAGATGACACCACCCTTATGGCAGAAAGTGAAAAGGAACTAAAAAGCCTCTTGATGAAATTGAAAGAGGAGAGTTGAAAAAGTTGGCTTAAAGCTCAACATTCAGAAAACCAAGATCATGGCATCCGGTCCCATCACTTCATGGGAAATTGATAGGGAAACAGTGGAAACAGTGTCAGACTTTATTTTTGGGGGCTCCAAAATCACTACAGATGGTGACTGGAGCCATGAAATTCAAAGACCCTTACTCCTTGGAAGAAAAGTTCTGACCAACCTAGATAGCACATTCAAAAGCAGAGACATTACTTTGCCGACTAAGGTCCGTCTAGTCAAGGCAATGGTTTTTCCAGTAGTCTTGTACAGATGTGAGAGTTGGACTGTGAAGAAGGCTGAGCACTGAAGAATTGATGCATTTGAACTGTGGTGTTGGAGAAGACTCTTGAGAGTCCCTTGGACTGCAAGGAGATCCAACCAGTCCATTCTGAAGGAGATCAGCCCTGGGATTTCTTTGGAAGGAATGATGCTAAAGCTGAAACTCCAGTACTTTGGCCACCTCATGCGAAGAGTTGACTGATTGGAAAAGACTCTGATGCTGGGAGGGATTGGGGGCAGGAGGAGAAGGGGACGACAGAGGATGAGATGGCTGGATGGCATCACTGACACGATGGACGTGAGTCTGAGTGAACTCCGGGAGTTGGTGATGGACAGGGAGGCCTGGCGTGCTGCTATTCATGGGCTCTCAAAGAGTCGGACACGACTGAGCGACTCAACTGAACTGAAATATCTATAGAGACCTTTCACAGGAAAGCAAATGATATGCTCCAAACGTTAAACACTAGATATCAAGGACTTCTACATTGTATGTATTCTGAGCCTATTTATATATACTTTAGGCACATGTTTAATAAAAGCTATAATTTAATTAAGTTCTTAGCAAATTAGTAGTGATGACAGAATCTATTTGTTACTTCTTAGGGCAACTTTGTAACATAACCCTAGAAAAACTTATATCAATAGTGATTATACTAAGCCACCAGGAAAGCTAATAAATTACCATTTTTTAAATTTCAAACGTCATAGAAATATGTTATCTACTTTAGAAATATTTTTATCTACAATGGTTAAAATAAGACAATTTTAAGGCAAAAAGGAGTAAATCTCCAGCTAGTCAGAAAGCTGGGCTTAACAGAATAAATTATTTCCCACAGGTTTTGAAAAGCAGAGCTTTTATTCAATGGAAAAGAATCTGAATAACAATAAAGTAATAATATGCCACAAGGTAAAACATGATTAAATGTTTGAATGAAATATATAGGAAATTGCTCTTGGAGCTCAGAAAAGCTTCCGTGATGGAAAGTTGACACTTCTGAGGGTTTTCAACTGGGCATTGATGGATAGAGAAGATTTAGGTAGGCAAATCAGAAAGGGAAAACTCAGTAGGAGATTGAAATTGCTGATGCTCTATTGAGAATAATAAATGTGTTGTATATTTAAGAGGGAATTCAAGAGTTAAGGTAAGAAACTGATGGAATGAGTATTCATATGCAGGGATGATGAAATTTAAGAAGTGTGGTGAAGAGTTTTTGAAATGTAAGGTTGATACCCTTTGTATTTCAGCACTTGGGAATAAAAAATTATTCAATACTTGTTTTAAAGGGAAATTAAACAAAAATGGTATTGGAAGAGTTGGGTGTGGCATCACGATTTAGGATAGCTTATTTGTTTGCTAAATCGTTCAGTTGTTTCTGAACACTATGGACTGTGGCCCACCAGGCTCCTCTGTCCATGGGATTCTCCAGGCAAGAATACTGGAGTGGGTTGCCATGCCCTTCTCCAGGGATCTTCCCAACCCAGGAATCGAACCTGTGCCTCTAATGTCTTCCGCATTGGCAAGGGAGTTCTTTAACACTAGCTCGACCTGGGAAGCCCACCTTTAGGATAGAAAGTATTAGTCGCTCAGTCGTGTCAGACTCTTTGTGACCATATGGACTTAACTTGCCAGGCTGCTCTGTCCATGGGATTCTTCAGGCAAGAATACTGGAGTGGGTTGCCATTTCCTTCTCCAATTTAGGATAAAGAAAAACTTAATTGGGATGAAATGTAGAGAAAAAAGAATGGCAAAGAGAAAACCATAAATAAAGATATTAATAAAAATCCAGACATGAACTTAACAGTGCCAGTGGGAATGGAAAGGAAGGAGACTTCAACCCACAGAGGTGACCATTTGTTTTGCAATAAGGACCCTTAGGGAAGACAGGTAACTCGTGCAAGGTCACACTCCTAGTTAATGCTGAAACCAGGACTTCCTGCTTCTTGGTCCAGGGATATTTTCTATTATAATAACTATTTAAATTATGCTTCTTTAATTTTTTTCTACAAGGCATTAGCCTTCAGAAACTAGGCTAGAAGCCAAGAATTTGAGATTTCATTTCCCAGTCTACCCAGAATGGTTCTCTTATTGTCAATTAACCTGACTGTGCCTTTCTCTTACTCCTCTTAAATTAAGATCCTGAGAATGTTTCTGCCAGATAATATCTGTTGAGAAGAAATGCTGTTCTAAGAATGAGGCTGTGTAAATGTGACTTGCAAATATAGCATGTTGTAAAATACACAGAAGTCAGCCAATTTTCTTTGCGTTGTGATGGATTTTGGCATGAATATTGTGGAAGGAGATGTGTGTTATTCACCAAAAAATGTGGTTTTCATATATATAATTTCAATTTAATTTCTAAGGGAATTTAGGTTTCCACTGAGCCAGCAATAAACTTTCACTTAAAAATATTTAGAAAAGGAATATATATAATTAAAAAGAGCAGAAAGGGACTTTCTCCAGACTATTTCCAATCTTTAATTACCTGGGAACAATTACCTTTTCTTTTCTTCCTTTTTGTGCTTTTCTGTTCATTTGGCTTAGCGCTGAGTCAGCAATGACCATTTTATGAAACTCAAATGAGTCTGTTTTCTTTCCTAACAATATCTTTAACACATGATTCAACAACACCAAGGCATTTTATTCTTTTTAGCAATTTGTTAAGGATTTTATTTGTGTAATAGAACACATCCTTCTCAAGGAATTATTTTTTGTTTCCCTTCAGTTTCACTGTTCAGTCACTCAGCATGTCGGACTCTTTGTAATCCCATTGATTGTTGCTCACCAGGCTCCTCTGTCCGTGGGATTCTCCAGGCAAGAATACTGGAGTGGGTTGCCATTTCCTCCTCCAGTGGATCTTCCCAACCAAGGGATCAAGCCCTCATCTCCTATTTAACCTCAATTATTTCCTAGATCTTTCCCCAGGGTTCCCTGTTGGCTTCGACCTCCTTTTATATTTATGCTTTCATTGGGTAATACTGTTAGGTTTGGGGACTGATTTTGTACACCCTAATTCCCCAAATAACCCCTGAAAAATGGGTATTTCTTCTGTACCTTCATGATAATCCTCACGTAAAGTACAAGGCTGACTATCTGAAAAAACAAACAAAAAAGGTCAGCAAGATGAACTTCAACAGCCTTTTCTCTGTTTTCTTTCTTTTTTTTTTTTCTAAGCCATGTTTCCTTCCTAGGTGTTGTGTTTGTTTAATGGAGTTTTCAATTTATTTGATGCTTCTATCTTTTTTGTGATCTGGAAATAGGCAGTATGAAATAAACAAAAGCAGAGATTCCTATTAGAGCAGCATATCCAGACACTGTGGGCATTATTGAACCCTGCTACAGTTTCAAGTCCTAACCTTTATTATTTTTGCCACATTCGTGGGTTTGGTGCTTAATTATCTCAAAAAGTTCAATACAAGGAAAGAGATAACTTGACAGGTAGACAGAGCAGAGCAATGGAAAATCTCAGAGCAGGTGGAATTAGAGAAATGAGCCAGCAAGTGAATGGCAATGCCTGGGTAATCTGTCAGCAGATAACAGGGCCCTGGGCAGCTGCCTTCATCACTGGAACCGGAAGGGCGAGATCTGCGGGCCAGAAGAAGAGGCTACTGGTGCGGACATGTAGGCCTCACACAACAGCTCATCAAGGATAAAAACACACAAAGGTGGCCAAGAATCCAGGCACCAGAATATTATTAATGGTTAGGATGGGTCTTCAGGATCTGAAGGTCAGCATTCCTAGGTGTAGAATTTGGGTCTGATATTTTTGATGATTCACAACCACAAGAATGTGACAGAGAAATCCTAAATATGAAACTCTTCAGCATTTTCTCTTTTCCTGAGATCAAGATTGATCTCGGATCTGGGAAATCCCATGGATGGAGGAGCCTGGCGGGCTATACTTCCTGGGGTCGCAAAAGAGTCAGATGCAAGACTTAGTGATAAGACAACAGCAACAACTGGGGCCAGTCAAAGCCTTCAAATGGGTCAAAAGGTCCTAAAAGTAGTCAGGAAAGGTTGGAGACGTGACCACCATGACAGTGCTTGAGAAAAGTATCCAATATAAACAAAAAGTTAGCAATAACAGGTAGGAGGATAAACTATGAAACAAAGTCAGTGTATACACAAGCCTCCAGGGTCAAATTAAAATATTAAATATGAGGGAGCCATTCTGGAGTTTCTCTGGTGAAAAACTGTAACCATTCCCAATTAGTCGCTATATCGCAAAGACTACAGTTTGGATAAAACATAGTATTCCTTTCAATCCAGCCGTGTTTCAGAAGTAGCTTGTTCTCTGAAGCAGTGCTGTCAGTGTTGGGGTCGAGAAGACTCCCCTCCAATCATCTTTGCCAGAGTCCCCCATCCCCTGGCTTCCCTGGTAGCTCAGTGGTAAGGAATCCACCTGCAATGTGGGAAACA
Organism: Redunca redunca; assembly: GCA_006410935.1. Taxonomy (NCBI): domain Eukaryota; kingdom Metazoa; phylum Chordata; class Mammalia; order Artiodactyla; family Bovidae; genus Redunca; species Redunca redunca. Next base: position 390,186 of record SJYQ01004965.1, read on the forward strand.
TGGCTTTGATCCCTGGGTTGGGGAGATCCCCTGGAGAAGGAAATGGCAACTGGCTCCAGTATTCTTGCCTGGAAAATTCTGTGGATAGAGGAGTCTTCGGGCTATAATCCATGGAGTCTCTAGAGTCAGACACCACTTAGTGACTAAGCAACAAGCAGCTAATGAAAACCTACTATATAGTTCTGGGAAATCTACTCAGTGCTCTGTCATGACCTAGAGGGGAAGGAAATCCAAAAAAGAGGAGATATCTGTACATGTATAGCTGATTCACCTTGTTATACAGTAGAAATTAATACAACATCATAAAGCAACTGTAGTCCAATAAAAATCAGTTAAAAAAAATACAAAGCAATGGTTAGAAGTGCAGATTCTGGAATCCAGCTCACGAGTTCAAACCTGACCCCTGCCACTTGCTATCTCTGTGACTTGCAACAAGTTATTTAACCAGACTACACCTCAGCTTCTTCATTCTTAGGGATAATAGTTCTTATCTCATGGCATTGACATGAGGCTTGGTTACATGGATCCAGACTGAGCACTACCAAACCAAGTGGCACTAAAGGCCTTTACTGTGTTAGCTGTATTTTATAGTAATCAAGCAATCATTTTGTCTTGCTTTGGCTTCCCACATATATTTCCCTACTGAACAAAAATGAATGAACCATGGATGAGATTAATTCCGGTTGGCTTGGCAGCTATGTCTCCATTGTACTTTAATCCACTCACTCCTCGGGCAAATGTCTGTTTTGTGTGAATAGGATAACCGTGCTTTTGAGGAAACTGAATAAATCCATGCCACGTAAAATTTCTGAACTTGCAGAGCTGAAAAATAAGATGCTTTTCAATGGGGTGAAAACAATCTGGAAGATGGGCCCCCAAAATGGCAATGATAATAATGTGCAGACTGCTACTCTTTTTTCGATGCTGAGAATCTCATATCCTTTTTATTATCTTATTAAAAACACTTATTGGGTCTCAGGAAACACTCTCTTTGAAAGGCCCTTTAAGCCCAAAGACCCACAGTAAGCAGGATGGAGGTCCGGTTCTGTAATTCTGAGTCTGGTTCAGTCACTGACCCTCACGTGGGCCATCTACCCTCTACCCTGCTTCATTAACTTTCCTGACAGTTGCAGGACACCCCACAGGAACACTTAGCAGCTGGGCATTCTGCCCTGATCAAATCATAGCTCTTTCTTTACCGGATCACGGTTGCAAGATACTAAACCTAGGTGTCTTCTTTAGCGCAAATGATTACTGGCAAATGAGTTAGTCACTGGGAACAACAGAGACACGTGTGTGTAATTTTTTCTCTTCTTTTCTTTTTGGAGACTGGCCCAAGTTTTGGGACACTGGAGTTACTTAAATGCCCTTAGGTTTGTATTGAAAAATCTCAGTTACTAGTTACTAAGCAAAGATCATTATGTGAAAATTGCAAATTATGTATCTTAAAGACTAAGTGTGATTTACTAATTATCAAGGAGATCTTTCACTATTTCTTATTCCTCTTTTAATACATTATAATGTAGTTGCTCAGTTGTGTCTGACTCTTTGCTGTAGCCTACCAGGCTCCTCTGTCCATGGGATTTTCCAGGCAATAGTACTGGAGTGGATTGCCATTTCCTTCTCCAGGGGGTCTTCCCAACTCAAGGCTTGAACCCGGGTCTCCCACATTGTAGACAGACACTTTACCATCTGAGCCACCAGGGAAGCTGGATAGTTTAATACATCGGAACTATTCAATATTCCTCCCTTGTGGCTCAGCTGGTAAAGAATCCACCTGCAATGTGGGATACCTGGGTTCAATCCCTGGATTGGGAAGATCCCCTGGAGAAGGGAAAGGCTACCCATTCCAGTATTCTGGCCTGGAGAATTCCATGGACTGTGTAGTCCATGGGGTCACAAAGAGTCGGACACGACTGAGCGACTTTCTTTTTTTTTAATTTTTTTTAAATTTTTATTTTAACTTTAGTTTACTTTACATTACTGTATTGCTTTTGCCAAGCATTAACATGAATTCACCACGAGTGTACAAGTGTTCCCAAACATGAATCCCTTCCCACCTCCCACCCCACACCATCTCTCTGGGTCCTCTCCTTGCACCAGTCCCAAGCATCCTGCATCCTGCATCCTGCATCGGATATCGACTGGCGATTCNTAACAAACACATGAAAAGATGCTCAACATCACTCATTATCAGAGAAATGCAAATCAAGACCACAATGAGGTACCACTTCACACCAGTCAGAATGGCTGTGATCCAGAAGTCTGCAAGCAATAAATGCTGGAGAGGGTGTGGAGAAAAGGGAACCCTTTTACATTGTTGGTGGGAATGCAAACTAGTACAGCCACTATGGAGAACAGTGTGGAGATTCCTTAAAAAACTGCAAATAGAATTGCCTTATGACCCAGCAATCCCACTGCTGGGCATACACACCGAGGAAACCAGAATAGAAAGAGACACATGTACCCCAATGTTCGTCGCGACTTTCACTTTCACTTTCACAAGGGGTATTATTGCTATGTGGATGGGGTCATTCTTCATCACTTGGATGACCTGGTCTCCACCCGTGAAGTTCTAGTCAATCTTATACCAGGTAGCTATTGCTATAAAATAAACTGCTATAAAATGCAGTAGAAGACTTCCCTGGTGGCTCAGCAGTAAAGAATCTGCCTGCGATGTAGGAGATGTGAGTTTGATCCCTAGGTTGAGAAGATCCCCTAGAAAAGGAAATGGCAACCCACTCCAGGATTCTTGCCTGGGAAATTTCATGGACCGAAGAGCTGGGCAGGCTACAGTCCATGATGTCTCAAAGAGTTGGACATGACTTAGTAACTAAACAAAAACAGATATTTGGACGTTGACTTGGGAGCTCTGCTCATATCTGGAGAGCTTGCTTATCTGTCTGATGGCCTTAAAGTCTCTACTCCAGGTGATTTTGCAACTCTCTTCCATGTGTATCTCATTCTCTTTCTGGAACAAGAGAGCTAGACGAGGCTCAGTCTTCTTTTGAAAATGGCCAAAGCACTAAAGTAATCAAAGACACACAAATTCTTCAGGCCCAGGCTGTTAGCAGCTGTCATATCAAAACGTCAACCTCACTGTATGGGCTGGAGCAATTACAACACAGAGCCTGAATGACAAGGATGGAGGAGGAAGTGCAAAGTTCAGTGTCAAAGCCTTTATACAAGTTTCCTTTGGCTGTGGTAACAACTTGCTACAGACTTAGGGCTAAAGCCACACACATTCATTCATTTTCAATCCTGGGGGTAGTCAGAAGTCCAGAATTGGTTTCAACAGGCCAAAATCAAGATATGGACAGTACAGGGAAGAATATGTGTTCTTGCATTTTTTTTCAGATCTTAGAGTTACATTTGATTCATTTTGTGGCTCATGGGTCCTTCAGTCCTCTTTATAGTGAGTATCATAGCATCTCGGATTGGTGATCATATGCCTTTTCCTGTCCAATCTTCTATTGTATCCCTCTTATAACAACAACTGTGATGACGTCAAAGGCCCAAGAGGATAACCCTGGATGATCCTCCAACATAACATTCCAGGGATTAGAACCTGGACATCTCTGGGGGCCACTATTCAACTACTGGAGGCTTGGACAAAGGGAGTCATGAATCACTGAGATCAAGACTGCAGTCTCTTGCATGCACTCAGTGGGGCCCCCAAACATCCTCATACATCTCTAAACGTTTCTGAAAGACAGAATCACCCTCAGGAATCAGTCTTGATTGAAATTAGTAGTTTAAGAAAGGGACTTCCCTGGTGTTCGGTGGCTAAGACTCTGTGCTCCCAATGCAGGGGACCCAGGTACAATCCCTGGTCAAGGAACTAGATTCTCCATGCCACAGCTAAAGATCCCATAAGTTGCAACTAAAAGGGCCTGCGTGCCACAACCAAGACCCAGCACAAATATCTTTAGACAAAGAGAAGTAGAGAAAGGGAGGGGGGGGGCAGAATGGAAAAAAGAGAAACATGCTGCAAGGTCTTAAATGTAGGTACTAAATTCCAGCAGGCAAAATTCAAGCTGTCAAGGAAGAAATGGTACAGTGATATAATCCAGAGATGTGTGAGTCCCGTACCCACCGATATGACTGAATATAGAAATAAACGTGCAGATCAGCTTTGATTCATCAAATATATCTTGTGGGTATCTTCTCAACGCTGCAAACAGAGCAGTGAAGAAAATGGATGGACACAGCAGACCTCATGGGTTCGTTTGTGGAGATTTTGATTGGAAGCAGCGACACAGTCTGGGAGCAGAGAGAGAAGGCTGTGCTGGTGAAGGCACACTGAGCAAGAAAAAGCATCTAGGTCAGAGAGGGTACTGGCCAGTGCCATTCACCTTCTAGAGGGTTCTGAAGAGATTGGCTCTTACCCTGCATGAGCTGGGAGCTCCCTAGAGGGTTTTTAGCAGAGGCTTGTCAAAAAGCGACTTCTTTCAGACCAAGAACATCATTCTGGTAATGGAAAGGGGGACTGGGGGCGGGGCGGGGCAGGGTTCAGACCAGGCTACTTACTGAACTGGAGCCACCACCCAGAGGGAGGAGAGAATTGACCAGGGCTTGGGGGAGAGGGGGTGGGGCTGGGCAAAGAGGAACCGGCATCGTACTTCCGGGCTAAGAGGTAAACCTTCCAAGACCTACAAGCTTATGAACACGATCCTTCAGATCCACTGCCTGCCTCTCATCCCACCCCCATAAGTCTTAGCAGCTCCCAGAGAGATGCACAGCTAATTATTTGCCTCCATGTGTGTACATGTAAGACATGTGAATTTGATCCCCCAGTCGGGAAGATCCCCAGAGGAGGGCATGGCAACCCATCTTGCCTGAGAAATCCCATGGACAGAGGAGCCTGGTGGGCTATGGTCTGTGGGGTTGTAGAGTTGGACATGACTGAAGCCTTAGCACTCACACACAGGTGTGTGTATGAGACTATGGGACATGAGCGAATACACACACATATACGTGTAACATACAAACATGCATGTTTAGCAGAAATGGGATTATGCTGTACATATTTTTCCACAACTTGAATTCTTTACTTGGTATTAATATTTTAAAAACATCTTTAGCAATAGCAACTGCCTGTCACTTAACTGTCTGGGTTCAAATCTGGCTTTTCTAGCTTCTAGTTTTGTGATTTGGGCCTAGTTATTTAGCTTGTCTATAGGCCTCAATATTCCTATTAACAGGAAGTGCAATAGCCAAACCATGTAATCCCAACTCCCCAACACATATTCAGGACCTCACTTTACAAAACACACACACATACACAGACACACCAGTATACACAAAAACCCATACACTTTTTGGGGAAATAGTTTTCAAGGAGAGACCGTAAGACAACAAACTCCACTAAGGAACACAGAAGAATGGAAATTCTCAACAGAGAATGAAAAATAGAAGACATGTTAGTGATTATCTTTTCATTTGGTTATCTAAGAAAATGGTATTAATGTTAAATGATATATTTGGGATCACAGTTAGACATGCTAATTGCTAAATTAAGAAAAAAATTAGTACTCAGGGCCACCGGGGAAGTCCAGTGGCTAAGATGCCACACTCCCAGGGCCTGGATTTGATCCCTGGTGAGGGAACTAGATCCCACCTGCTGCAGCTGAAAAATCCCGAATGCTGAAACTAAGACCCAGCACAGTTAAGTAAATAAAATTAAAAAGAAAAGAAACGGGAAAAATGTTTTCACTGCCTCTCTCACACTGTCTGACATTGCACCTATCCTTAATTAGATTATATTGTTTTCCTCAATTCTCAAGTTGCCAAATCCCTGTTTGTTAACCTAAGAGAAAGGAGTTATGCTGTTTGGAGTGGAAAGAATGATGAGAGTGAGCAACTGTTTATTTTTTTTTATTATTTTTTTGCCATTCGCCATGTGGGAATCTTAGTTCCCTGACCAGGGACGAAGCTGAGCCCCCTGAAGTGGAAGCACAGCGTCTTAACCACTGGACCACCAGGGAAGTCCAAACAACAGTTTGAAATGAAGCTCCCTTGTAGGGAACAGAGCAAAGTGGTCCTTGAAGTTGGGTCAATTACAGAGGGAAAATAAGAGCTTCTGAGGGCTGGACCTTGGATAGTAAGAGATGAGAGAAGGTGTGAAAGGAAAGAAAACTAACGTTAAAGATCAACTTCCCTACTTTAAAAATTTGATCAAGGTCTTTAAATCTTTCCTCTACATAAGATTATAATTCTACCTCTTCCAGATCCCTTTTTGCATACTGCTATCTGTTTCATAGAGTTTGTTTATCATATATAAGAGATGCGTGCATGTCTGTGTGTGCGTGTGTGTGAGCACGTGTGTGTGCTTATGTGTGTCTGTGCACGTGTGTGTATGTATTTGTGTCCCTGCACATACATATAACTAGTCTCTTTTCTCTCATAGCCTCCTTAATTTCATTTCTGAGATTCTGGATTAAGGAGCCTGGTAGGCTGCAGTCCATGGGGTCGCTAAGAGTCGGGCATGACTGAATGACTTCACTTTCACTTTTCACTTTCATGCATTGGAGAAGGAAATGGCAACCCACTCCAGTATTCTTGCCTAGAGAATCCCAGGGAGAGAGGAGCCTGATGGGCTGCCATCTTTAGGGTCGCACAGAGTCGGACATGACTGAAGCGACTTAGCAGCAGCAGCAGCAACCCTAAAATTGGACAGGGAGGCCTGGTGTGCTGCAATTCATGGGGTCACAAAGAGTTGGACACAACTGAGCAGCTGAACTGAACTGAACTGAACTCTGAAATTACTCAGAAAGACAAAAACAGTTAAAGTGGCAAAAGTTTTTCATTAGCTTCAGTGAAAACATAGATAATAATTGTCTTGCCCTAACCTCAGATGCCCTGGCCTCCGTTGACCTCAGTCGATCCTAAGGGAGTCAGGTTCAGATGCCCTGAACTCTTCAAATAGACAAAATAGTGGAAAACTAAAAATTCTGAACATCTGTTTAGGCTCTCCAATTCATTGCAGCTCTAACCAGACATATAAAACATTCTTTAGCACAGACATAATAACAAGCATGTATGGAAATAATGTGAAAATTTTCACAAGAGGCACAAGCCTGCCTGGACCAATGGATTCACTCCAGCCCATCCATCCCACTGCATCCAACAGTATCAGGAAAAAGTTGACCTTTTTTTCAAACCATGAGATAGGACTTTAGCTTGAAATCACTGTGAAAAAGTGTTTTGATGCAAGTTTGGCAAGGCACATCTGTCCTGGAGGGGATGCATTTCATCTTTAATTTTAGGCTGTTTGTATTAGAGAAAACAATTCTCTTGGTAAGCCTAGGGTCTTTTTTCAACCTTAGCCTATTAAACCCAGTTAATGTTGATTTATTGTTGGTGAAGATTTGACAAAAGACTGTTGGGAATGACAGAAAGATGAATAAGATTTCAATACAGGATCTGTAGACAGATTAAGGTAGTGATTAAAGGTGTGTGTCTATGAAGTGATGGAGAAGGCAATGGCACCCCACTCCAGTACTCTTGCCTGGAAAATCCCATGGATGGAGGAGCCTGGTAGGCTGCAGTCCATGCTATGGGTCAGACATGACTGAGCGACTTCACTTTCACTTTTTACTTTCATTCATTGGAGAAGGAAATGGCAACCCACTCCAGTGTTCTTGCCTGGAGAATCCCAGGGACAGGGGAACCTGGTGGGCTGCCGTCTATGGGGTTGCACAGAGTTGGACACAACTAAAGTGACTTAGCATTAGTAGCAGTCTATGAAGTGAAAGTCAGATCTGTTCACACTCTCATTTCAATTCATTCATTGGCCTCTTGTGGGTCTTAGAGTGGCTCTTCCTTAGCCCTTAAAACAGCCACAAAACATGAGCTGACTGCTGCCAATAAGAGTCAATTCCTGGGCAGATTGATAAGAAGTCCAGGTCCCCAAGGAGGAGAAAGTGGTCTGGGGCTCTCGAAGTGGAGATTGGGGGTCTGGAATTCTCAAGAAGGAGAAAAGGACAAACTTTTTTTTTTCTCTACATTCCTTAGGCTTAGTCAATTACACCACTCAGTTTAAACTATGTACTAGGGGTTAAACAACAACAACTTATCCCACTGGAGGACAGTTCCTCCTTCCTGAAAACCTGACTAATCCTGATATTTTAGAATATTTATTATGGGAGTGGGTCTGGAGGATCTTTCTATTGCTAAATTCTAATCTTATTATCCTAAAATGTAAATTGTGGGACTGGGTCTGGTAAAACTTTCACAAACTTGAGATATTCTTTTGATTCATTGTAATAACTAATTCAATGTAATAACTAATTCATTGCTAACACTAGCAAGGGGGTATTCTTTCTTCCTCCTTCTGATGTCTATGTCAGAAGCTTTCCCTATCCCTTTTACTTTTATACTTTCAGTTCACTTCAGTTCAGTCGCTCAGTCATGTCCGACTCTTTACGACCTCATGAATCGCAGCATGCCAGGCCTCCCTGTCCATCATCATCTCCCGGAGTTCACCTAAACTCATGTTCATCGAGTCGGTGAGGCCATCCAGCCATCTCATCCTGTCGTCCCCTTCTCCTCCTGCCCCAATCCCTCCCAGCATCAGAGTCTTTTCCAATGAATCAACTCTTCGCATGAGGTGGCCAAAGTACTGGAGTTTCAGCTTCAGCACCATTCCTTCCAAAGAACACCCAGGACTGATCTCCTTTAGAATGGACTGGTTGGATCTCCTTGCAGTCCAAGGGAATCACAAGAGTTTTTTCCAACACAACAGTTCAAAAGCATCAATTCTTCAGTGCTCAGCTTTCTTCACAGTCCAATCCTCACATCCATACATGACCACTGGAAAAACCATAGCCTTGACTAGATGGACCTTTTTTGGCAAAGTAATGTCTCTGCTTTTGAATATGCTTAGATAGCATAGATATAAGCTATGATAGATAGGTGGGTCATAACTTTTCTTCCAAGGAGCAAGCATCTTTTAATTTCATGGCTGCAATCACTATCTGCAGTGATTTTGGAGCCCCCCAAAATAAAGTCTGCCCTTGTTTCCACTGTTTCCCCATCTATTTCCCATAAAGTGATGAGACCAGATGCCATGATCTTCGTTTTCTGAATGTTGAGCTTTAAGCCAACTTTTTCACTCTCCTCTTTCACTTTCATCAAGAGGCTTTTTAGTTCCTCTTCACTTTCTGCCATAAAGTGGTATCATCTGCATATCTGAGGTTATTGATATTTCTTCTGGCAGTCTTGATTCCAGCTTGTGCTTCTTCCAGCCCAGCGTTTCTCATGATGTACTCTGCATAGAAGTTAAATAAGCAGGGTGACAATATGCTTTAATAAAACTCTATTGCATAAAAGCTCTGAGCAATCAAGCTTCGTCTCTGGCCCCAGATTAAATTCTTCTCTTCCAGAGGCCAAGAATCCTGGCATCTTTCATGGTTCAGCAACAACCTTTCACCATCTTCATCAGCTTTCTGAACCCAAGGCACAAAAGCCTCCTCTTGATTACTCCAAGTCACTGTTCTACTTGTGGTCTTAGGACCTTGGACTGAAATTCCTGTTACTGGAATGCTTTTTCTCCCATCCTTACCTACTTAATTCCCAACCTTCCCTACTTAATTCCCAACCTTCCTTCAAAATACATCACCCCAGGACCTTGAAGAACTTAATGAACTTCCTCTGTCCGAGGTCCTTTCTCCCATCCTCCATTTCCTGTGGCAGTAATATCTGAACTGAGTTTGAGTTGAGTAATGCATCATGTAACTTTTTGTTAAATACCATGTTCACCCACAAGAATGCATTGCTATAAGGGCAAGGGCTGTGTTTTTTTGATCGGTGATGAGTCCTAGCTCCTATTACACAACTCCATTCCGTGAGGCAATGGATAAACAACACATCAAGTGAATGAATGTAGCTGTGGAACTAAGAACAGAAAACCACAAAGTTGTCAGTAATAAGGGTGCATCTCATATAAAAATCAGCTATCTTGACACAGGATAGGGGATACTATTTTCACAGCAGCAGCTATTAAATTGACCTAATGTTTAAGAAAACTAGAACTCACTGCATGTCTGGGGTGGGGTATGTGCCAACAACAACTGAGCTAAGCTAACAGTCCTATTCCAGCTGTGAACAGATCTTATCCTATCTGGAATAGCATGTTTTAGGGGAGGAAAAACATTCCTTTCTTTTCTCCTAGGTTCTTTAGCTGGTCTTATAATTAAATGACATAAGACAGATTACCAAGAGAAAAACAAATTTAATTTTGTACTTCTGGGAGTCCCATAGAATACGAAGCAATCAGGAAATAGAGGCTTATATCTGCCATCTTAAGCTAAAGAGAAGCAAGTAGGGGTCTGGAGCCCCAAAGGGCTCACAGGAAGCTGATAGTTCACAGGAAGCTGAGGCGTGCAAGCATTTGGTTATCAGCTGTCTGGCAGGCCATGTGGATAAGTTGCCTTTCTGATATGATGAGTTATCTCTGGTAATTGCTCTCTTCCTGGTTCAGGCCCCCTATCTAAATACTTTTAGGCAAGTAAAAGAAAGGTAAAAATCTTTTCCCCTGAGTCTGCTGGATCTTAATTGCCTTCAGCTCAAAATAAACAAGATGCCAAACTGGCACATTTGGGGTGACCTGCTCTGCTTTAATGTTCAATTTTGAGGCTCAGAATTAAAGGAAGAATTAAAATACTAAAGAAAAGCAATGATACATATCAAGAGGTAGAAACTATTCAGTAGATATCTGAATAGCTATCTGACTCTCTGGAGAGCTATGACGATAAAGGAATTTAGATTTACTCTTTATAATCACAGAAGGGAAAAAAGGAACAAATTTTTGGTTCAAAAAAGGAAAAAATAATAAACAATCAAAATTGTCTAGTATCTTCTGGGATACCAATTTCCTGTTGTAAGAAGCCTGAAAGTACAGACTGGATGGCTGAGCTTTTGGTCAAAAATGGATGGACAAGTTCCTTGAAAAGATGAGCTCTGACAGTTTGTTTCTGACAGTTAATTTAATTTGACATGAGAAATGTTATTAATTCTTATAATTCCTAAGATCACGACAAAGGACTTACCAGCATATTAAATCACTGTTAAGTGTAAATAATTTGCACTTCCTTCTCCTTGTCTCAAACTATTAAGAAGAAAGCAAATTTGGATATGAGAGTTGGATCATAAAGAAGACTGAGCAGGGAAGAACTGATGCTTTCAAATTATGGTGGTGGAGAAGGAAGACTCTTGAGAGTCCCTTGGACAGCAAGGAAATCAAACCAGTCAATCCTAAAGGAAATAAACTTTGAATTGGAAGAACTGATGCTGAAGCTGAAGCTCCAATACTTTGGCCACCTGATGCAAACAGCCAACTCACTGGAAAAGACCCTGATGTTGGGAAAGATTGAAGGCAGGAGGAGAAGGGGACTACTGAGGATGAGATGATCAGATGACATCATTTACTCAATGGATGTGAGTCTGAGAAAAACTCCAGGAGATGGTGAAAGACATGGAGGCCTGGTGTGCTGCAGTCCATGAGGTTGCAAACAGTCAGACATGACTGAGCAAATGAACAACAAAAACAAATACTTTAAATAAAAATCAGTGTTAAAATTAGGTTAGAACCAATGCAATGCTGTAAAGCAATTATTCTTCAATTAAAAATAAGTAAAATTTTAAAAAGTTAGATTGCAGAGATGAAGTATTTCAGCTCCATGCCAGAGCTAGTACTATATTTAAATTAATGTCATTTCAAATTTGTCTTAAAAAAAAAAAAAGGTGTATGTACCAGTTTTTCTTGAAGAACCTTCTGGAAATTTTACTATTATAGGAACACTATTTTGAACTAAGCCGATTGATCCCATATGCTCCACCATTAGCATCTGTCAATGTCTGGAAATTATTGTTGGAGCACCTAGACTTCACAAAATTTCCAAGCTGCTTCTGGGCCTGAAATACCTGATTAGCTGATTATGAGTCTCTCAATGAAGTGTTAATAGATGTATCAGTGAATTTCTACTTTTGGAAAATTAAATTGCACTTCTGTAAATGTGTATCTGTATATAATTTAACACAATAGTGGGTTGAGTTTAAGATAAATCTGGGGTGGATAAGAAATTTCCAAGTTTAAAAACCTTTTAATCACAACTGGTCATCTTACTCTCATATAGGCATAATTCTCCTGAGATCTCAGTCCCTGATTTTCAAAAGTGAGCTGCCCTGGCTGAAGTAAAACAAGCTTTGTGTAGTTCATTGTAAGTGTTTATCAACAGTATAAAGTTCTGTTACCCCCATGCAATGGAATACAGTGGGACTGTGAACCTCCTGCTCTGACATCTTAGTGAATGGTGTGCCTGTGTCCCTGTGCTCAGTTGTCTCTGACTCTGCAATCCCACAGAGAGTAGCCTGTCAGGCTCCCTTGTCCATGGAAATTTCCAGGCAAGAATACTGGAGCAGGTTGCTATTTCCTACTTCAGGTGATCTTCCCTACCAAGAGATCAAACTTGCCTCTCTTACATCCCTGGCATTGGCAGGCAGATTCTTTACCCTGTGTCACCTGGGGAACCCATTAGTAGATGGACCTACTACCTAATTTGCGGGTGTGTTTTTAATAGATGTTAATTCTAGTCTTTTTGTCTTCAAGAATCTGTATAGACCTTTAAAATCAAGTCCATCTGCCAAATTATTCTACCCAAAATGAAGGATGACTAAATTTAAATTTCATGTGGACATTTTCTCATCTGTTGTAGTAATTATTTTTCATAGTGACTTTCTCCTGAATCTATTCAACCCATTTCTGTATTCATTCTTTTACACACTGTCATTGTGAGGACAATTACCATCACTATGAGCTGCAAAGGAGAAAAGGATCTGAATGCAGAGTTCCAAAGAATAGCAAGGAGAGATAAGAAAGCCTTCCTCAGTGATCAATGCAAAGAAATAGAGGAAAACAACAGAATGGGAAAGACTAGAGATCTCTTCAAGAAAATTAGAGATACCAAGGGAACACTTCATGCAAAGATGGGCTTGATAAAGGACAGAAATGGTCTGGACCTAACAGAAGCAGAAGATATTAAGAAGAGGTGGCAAGAATACACAGAAGAACTGTATAAAAAAGAGCTTCACAACCCAGATAATCACAATGGTGTGATCACTCACCTAGAGCCAGACA
>SJYQ01004965.1:403673-416273 GCA_006410935.1 Redunca redunca
AGTCCCTTGGACTGCAAGGAGATCCAACCAGTCCATTCTAAAGGAGATCAGTCCTGGGTGTTCTTTGTAAGGACTGATGCTAAAGCTGAAATTCCAGTACTGTGGCCACCTCATGCAAAGAGTTGACTCATTGGAAAAGACTCTGATGCTGGGAGGGATTGAGGGCAGGAGGAGAAGGGGACGACAGAGGATGAGATGGCTGGATGGCATCACTGACTCGATGGACGTGAGTCTGAGTGAACTCCGGGAGGTGGTGATGGACAGGGAGGCCTGGCGTGCTGAGATTCATGGGGCTGGAAATAGTCGGACACGACTGAGCAACTGAACTGAACTGAACTGATGGAATCTAGAAAGATGGTACTGATGAACCTATTTCCAGGGCAGCCATGGAGACTCAGACAGAAAGGACAGACTTGTGGACACAGCCTGTAGAAGGAGAGTGTGGAATGAATGGAGAGAGTAACATGGAAACATATATACTACCATACGTAAAATAGATAGACAGTGGGAATTTGCTGTATTACTCGGGGAGCTCAGACTGGTGACTGTGACAGCCTAGAGGTCCATGGGATCCCAAAGAGTCAGACATGACTTAGCCACTGAACAACAAGAAGGGTGGGATGGGGTGGGAGGGAGGTTCAAGAGGGAGGGGACATATGCATACCTATGGCTGATTCGTGTTGACATACGTCAGAAACCAATACCGTATTTTAAAGCAATTATCCTTCAATTAAAAATAAATAAATAACGTGGAATTAAGGATCATTACAAATAAAGAATATTGGTTCTTTCATCAAGTAAAAAAGAAGAGTTTATAACAGTGGCTTTCAAATTGTCTTCATCAAGCCATAGGGTTTCAAATTTATATTAAATTGTTTCAGATGAGTGTTTACTAGAGTAGATGCTTGACTTAGAGCATCTCTGCTCTCATATGTTTGTTATATTAGCTATTAATACAGAATTTAATCAGGGAGGGAAGCTGGCATTTCTACATTTGAAGACTACTCCTTTAGAATCAACTATTTTAAAGATTTTTCTGAAATTTAATCTGGCTTTGATCTAATATTATGATGCACTTGAAAAGAGACATATTTTGTCTTCCTTTTATTTCACTTTCTAGGAAAGTGTTTTATTTCATTAACATTTCTTTATAATTCAATTAATTGAAGTTTAGCATATAGTAAAATTCACTCAAGCTATTTAAAAAACTGTTTTCCCTCAGGGCATGTGGCATCTACTTTTCAATAAAACATTTCAAGAATAACCATCAAAATGATTTTTACATGGCTGTAGGAGGCAGTTGATAACTCTGAATTTGATAGTTTTATACATTACTATTATTGGTGCCTAAGGGTGATGCACTATGCAATCCTAAAATATGCCACTTTGGCATAAGGATCATTTTGAGTTAAAGACACTTAAAAAACAGCAGATGCAGAAAGGGCATTCTAATTTCCCCTTCTCTTCCTGAAAATAGGAGATAAAAACTCCCATGTGAAAAATACCATGCCTGGACTGGAGGGAAAGAAACATTCTTCCACAGGGAGTCAAAGCCGAAAATGTTCTATACAAACAGACCTAGTTAGAATAATGCTCATCTTTCTTTAGCCTCCAGGTATATTTTTATTTTTTCCACAATCATCTTTCCTCATTCAACCCACTACAAATATATTTAGGTTTTGCCACATCTTCTTCATGTCGTTAACAAAGACTCCCATTTCATATAAAACATACATAATACATTTATATGTTTTTCTCCTGTTGACCAGTCACATGTCAATTTAATTCTTAACCAGAACCCCAAAATCCCTAAGACAGGTAAAAATCTGCCTCCTCTTTGTTGCCATACTTTATGGTGGATACATTTAAGAATGCAACTGCTCATTTTAAAAAATGTGTTGATGTAAATCTAGCATTATTTTCTAAAAAAATAAAATATGGATTGTAGCTGCAGGAATATTCACATCTAATCTTCACTCAAAGGTAACGTGGTCTTAGATTCTGGCAAGAGGTTTATTTCACTTCCTTTCCATAAGAAGACACTAGCTTTTTCGCCTGTCTGGATGACTTCCTTAATCTTGGCATGATCAACACCATAGCATGTGCCTACACTGTGTCTTTTGCCAGAGAACTGAGTCTGTTCTCTGCTACTCACCTTTTACAAACAGTCTGGTTTGGAGTGAAAATAAAATTAAGTTGGAGCAATGCCTGAAAAATATGAAAGTTCCTATCCTGAGCCAGACTGTGCAAATGGATCCAAGAGGAAAATGGAAGAAAAAATAGCCAAGAGGTAAAATCGAGTGAATGGAAAGAGACTTACTACTCCTGGTCTCTCCCATCCACACTGGAAAAATGCAAAATGGGGCAGAAGTGAAGAGAGTAAGATAAGACCTTGGGATAAGAATACCTGTGGGTGAGGAATTCATGTTTCTTGAGCAATTTAACAGTGAATGCTGTATTAAGTGCAGTAAACATGTCACCTGATTGTGTTTGTCCCATCACAGGTCTTAGCTGCACTTGGTAAACACTCAGCATCTACCAGTATGTTGGTGGGTTATGATCAATGTGATACGGAAAGATGTCAGGAAGTTTAATGAGACTTGGCAACTGATGTCTCTTAGAGAAAAGCAGGCAGGAAGAACAGTGTAAAAAGTATAGGGGGATGGGTGTAATAATAATAGTGGAGGTTCTACCAAGTGACCAAGGCATGTTTTTTAAGAACAATGGTGATTTTTTTCTTAAGATTCAGACAAACCATCTTTCAACTCAAACTGTAAATTATCTCAACTGATCTTGCCACAGAAAAATAAAATACCCAAGAAAACTTTCTCAAGCCCTAGGAGTCTGGTTTCTGAGAGAATTATTCATGATAAGCATAACCCCTGGAGGATGTATTCATTTAGCAATTAGTTGATAAACACCTACAATTAGCAGGCACTGTTCCAAATATTTGGAACACTGCAGAGAACAAAAATGACAAAAGCTCCTTGCAGCAGGGAATTTATATTCTAGCAGAAGAAACTGACAATTAACAAAATAAATACATTGTATGATAGGCGGTTGAAGGGGAGCAGAATTTGCTACCCCAAAATGTGCCTCCTTGACAAGAATTCTCTTGAGTTGCTTATTTTTAAGAAATAGCAAACACAGGAGAAGAGGAAAAGTTATGCTTTTGCAAGAGAAAAGTTACATTTACACGGGGGATCTTCATTGTGAGGTGTCTCCCTTTCTATGTCAGGAAGAAGAGAGAACAAAGCACAATAAAGGAGGCTGTGGTTGTTTTGCCCATGTGAGCCTTGCTCTTGTCCTGTCGTGTCCAAATCTTTGCAGCCCCAAGGACTGTAGCCCGCCAGACTCCTCTGTCCATGGGATTTCCCAGCAGGAATACTGGAGTGGGTTGCCCTTTCCTTCTCCAAGGGATCTTCCTAATTGAACTTGCATCTCTTGCTTTGGCATGCAGAGTCTTTACCACTGAGTCACCCGGAAAGCCTTTGCTCTACTATTTCCACATAATTCAAGAATCAAATTCTTTAGTCTGATGGCTCCTGCCAAATAGCGTATTACAGATTTCCACCAACCTGGGCATCTTTTTAAGTAATGCCTTCGGTTGTGTATGAGTTATAATGACATACCTCAGATTCAGAGACCAATAACTTCACCAGGTCTGTGAGGATGTGGGAAGTAGGAACTTTGTGATGGCCCTGCATTTCATCCCATCTATTCTTCTTAACTCATCACACTGTCTCAGAGATGGATTAAAACTTTATTTCATATGAAACATAAATTTTGTGCACAGCTTTCCTCTGTGATTTTGTCAGCCCTTCTACAGTTTTGAAATATCTTGAACAGTTTAGAAACACAAACATACTTCTTTATTCATTTTTACTTTCATACTTAAAGAAGACAAGAGGGCATTCTTATTGATAAATAGAGACACTGAATTCTACCTGACCAGGTGATGCAGTGATAAAGAACCCACCTGTCAATGCAGGAGATACAAGAGATACTGGTTCAATCCCGGGGTCAGAAAGATCCTTTGGAATATGAAATGGCAACCCACTGCAGTATTTTTGCTTGAATAATTCCTTGCACGGTCCATGGGGTCACAAAAGAGTCAGAGACAACTGAGCGAATGAGCACCGCACAGCATATATCAGTGTGCACGTCTTGAATTCTATCTACTGCACAGAATCTGGAGTCCCTACTGACAACTTGGAAGACCTATGTTGCCCTCAGATTGACTAAACTATATGTAATTTTGACTCTGGGCTTCCTTGTTGGTTCAGTGGTAAAGAATCTGCCTGCCAGTGCAGGAGACCCAGGTTCAATCTTTGGTCGGGAAGATCCCCTGGAGGAGGAAATGACAAACTACTCCAGTATTCTTGCCTGAAAAATCCCATGGACAGAGGAGCCTGGCGGGCTACAATTCATGAGGTCACAAAAGAGTCAGCCAGAATTTAGCCACTAAACCATAACAAGTGAAGAAGAACTAAATAGCCTCTTGATTTAAGTGAAAGAGGAGAGTGAAAAAGTTGGCTTAAAGCTCAACATTCAGAAAATGAAGATCATGGCATCTGGTCCCATCACTTCATAGCAAATAGATGGGGAAACAGTGGAAACAGTGGTTAACTTTATCTTTCTGGGCTCCAAAATCACTGCAGATGGTGATTGCAGCCATGAAATTAAAAGATGCTTACTCCTTGGAAGAAAAGTTATGACCAACCTAGATAGCATATTCAAAAGCAAAGACATTGTCAACAAAGGTCCATCTAGTCAAGTCTATGGTTTTTCCAGTGGTCATGTATGGATGTGAGAATTGGGATATAAAGAAAGCTGAGCGCTGAAGAACTGATGCTTTTGAACTGTGGTGCTGGAGAAGACTCTTGAGAGTCCCTTGGACTGCAAGGAGATCCAACCAGTCCATCCTAAAGGAGATCAGTCCTGGGTGTTCATTGAAAGGACTGATGTTGAAGCTGAAACCAGTTCTTTGGCCACCTGATGCGAAGAGCTGACTCATTGGAAAAGACCCTGATGCTGGGAAAGATTGAGGGCAGGAGGAAAAGGGGATGACAGAGGATGAGATGGTTAGATGGCATCACCGNATCCCCTTCTCCTCCTGCCCTCAATCTTTCCCAGCATCAGGGTCTTTTCCAATCAGTCAACTCTTCGCATGAGGTGGCCAAAGTACTGGAGCTTCAGCTTTAGCATCATTCCTTCCAAAGAAATCCCAGGGCTGATCTCCTTCAGAATGGACTGGTTGGATCTCGTTGCAGTCCAAGGGACTCTCAAGAGTCTTCTCCAACACCACAGTTCAAAAGCATCAATTCTTTGGCGCTCAGTGTTCTTCACAGTCCAACTCTCACATCCATACATGACCACAGGAAAATACCTTTTAAATGGCTAACAGTTTTACAAATGAGGAATGCCTTCCTCAAGGACGTGGGAATGATCTCATTGTCACCAGCAAGAAAGATGCTTTCCCAGTTTCCAAGGGAAGGTAAGAGCTCAAAGTAATGGGTACCAACTGCAAACAGTCTAATCACAAACAAATGTATCTGAAAACTCAGGAATAACTCAATGTACTGGATACACGCCATTGTTCAGCCTCTCTCCAGCTTACACCACCCTCTTTCATCCACACTTTCACAGCTTGTTTTGAGGACTCATGATTAAACTGGGTGTGCACAGATAATTCAGAAATGTTTACATCTCAGTGTCATCTGATTAGCCGTCAGTCTTAATTGCATCTACAACCTTAATTCCCTTTTGTCATGTAACATACCATATTCATAGCATCTGAAGATTACAAAGTAGATATCTTTGGGGAGTCACCCACCACATTCTATAGAATTTCTTGGTCTGAATAATTCTGGATTAGTAAAAAAACTGAAATGTAATCACACACATTTTCTGTCCTTAGCAGTTTAAATACCCTGTTGATTAATGGGTTTCAGGTGAAAAGAAAAGAAAGTACATTAAGCCAAAGTGAGTGAACTTATGTTATTTGTACCATTTGTGAGGGTTTAGAATTCTATGTATATATCTGTCAATTCAATAAATCCACTGAGCATATGTACCAAACACAATATTTGTGACTCTAAATAAAGCAGACACAACTCCTTATTAAAATTACAAGCCAACAAATTCCCTGATGGTACAGTGATTTGGACTCTGTAGTTTCACTGTCAAGGACCCAGGTTTGGTCTCTAGTTGGGGAACTAACATCCTGCACATCCATAAATAAATAAATAAAATTACCAAAGAGTGAAAATGAAAAATATTTAAAATATACACAAAAACATAAATATATTACACATATGAAATTTCTGAGTATTTTAAAACAAAATATATTCAATATCTATAGTGATTGTCTTACTTTATCATTAGGGAAAAAGTGATGTTTTACTTTTCTGTTTTTCTCTTCTTTAATGTAAGGCTATGTTGAATAGAAATTTGAATTTGCATACTTAGATGAAAATAATATTGAGTGAGAGAGCTGTGTTTAAAACCGTTTAGACAGTATTTCAATTTGATATTTGGCAATTCTCTTAAGGTTAATGGAACAGTCTTTGAGATAACATCCAATTTCAACACTGCTATAATTCTACCTGGTTCATGCTCACTCTAGAAGAAATGAGATATTAACAATACTGTATCACATTTAGTGAAATATGAGAAGTGGATGTGTCTGCACTAAATTTTTTGAAATGAAAAAAAGTTTTATGAACCCAAAGTTTGTCAAAGTTTCTAAGATAATAGGAGAAGACAGAAATACGCCATGCTTCCCATGACAAAATAGAGAATGTCATTTTTGCCTGAGTAGTTTCATCATCATATGGTCTTAACTTCATACTGTCTGGACTTCTTCTCCCCTAAACAGTCCTAAGATTTTCTAGAAATTAGAATTAGAGACTTTTAGAGTAGAAGGAGGTTCTCAGAATTATACACTGGCTTTCCATGTACTGCTTGTTTTCCAAATGAAGAGAATGAAAGTCAAGTGGCATCTTGCGTTTAAGAGTTATGATCAAGTATTTTCTAGGAAGAGACAATGACAGCTCTGGGAGTAAGTCACATGGACAGCTTCTTATTCCACTCCCATGAACATTTCTGCTCTAAATTGGGTTAGAAAAGCTCCCAATTTCACTTAGATCTTTCTAGTCAAAATTTTTAATGTAATTTAAAAGAGTTACTGGAATATATATAATGTATTTTTTTCTGGTTCTAATTATGCAGTTTTTAAACATTAAAAATATTGATACTATTATAATTATCCCATCATCAGAGATACATACTGTTAAAAGTTCAACCCATAATCACCAGATTGTTTTCTTCATAGATGTAGATACTAAAAAAGAAAACAACAGAAGATCACATTAAAAGCATGACTCTGAGTTTGTATCCATTTTCTTCTGCCTACCAAGCCTTCCTTTCCGTCACATCTTTCTAAAATGTATTCCGTTATTCATCCTTCATTCATACTCCCTTGGCATGAGATCCCTTTTGTTCCTATTATTAGTGAAGATTTATTTTCCTCTCCAGGAACACATTTGAGCTTGCCGTTTCTTGGTAATACTCATTTCAGTGGTGAAGCTCTTTTTGTAGGCATTTATGAGTCTATTAGAGGCCAGTGAAGGGGGATATTTATCATCATTTGCTGCTGTTTAGTCACTCAGTCATGTCTTACATGACTTGAACTACAGTCCATCGGGCTCCTCTGCCCATGGGATTTCCCAGGTGATAATACTGGAGTGGGTTGCCATTTCCTTCTCCAGGGATCTTCCTGACCCAGGGATCAAACCCAAGTCTCCTGCATTGGCAGATGGATTCTTTACTACTGAGGCCCCTGGGAATCCCATGTAACGTCTTATAAAGCCATTAAACGTATCGTCAAAGCTATTGCTTTACCAGTAGTTATGTACAGACATGAGAGGTGGACCATAAAGAAGACTGAGCACCAAAGAATTGATTTTTTCAAATTGTGTTATTGGAGAAGACTCTTGAGTCCCTTGGACAGCAAGGAGATCAAACCAGTCCATCCTAAAGGAAATCAAGCCTGAATATTCATTGGAAGAACTGATGCTGAAGCTGAAGCTCCAATACTTTGGCCACCTAATACGGAGAGCCAACTCACTGGAAAAGACTCTGATGCTGGGAAAGATTGAGGGCAGGAGGAAAAGGGGACGACAGAGGGTGAGATGGTTGGATGGCATCACCGACTCAATATTCATGAGTTTGAGCAGGCTCCAGGGGATACGCCTGCTGTGCTGCAGTCAATGAGTCGCAAAGAGCAGGACATGACTGAGTGACCGAACAACAACAATATTCTATAAAACTCTTAGGCATAATTCTAAAGCATCTCATGCTATTTTTGCTTTACTCCTCATAAAAGAAAAGTCAACCAATACTACAGATCTAAAGGCAAATGCTTGAAATCTTAGTTTAAGACTTCTAGACTTCAGTACATTATAAAACTAATGGGAGGAAATAAATACTTAATTGGTTTTACTGGCAGGCTTGAGACTCCAAAGATAAATTTTACCAGCGTCAAAATGGTCTGCAAAAGATTTCCTGTAACCACAGTTGTAATTAGCATTTTGTTACAAGGAACTAACCTTGGATTTATACACAGTTTAAAAAAAAAAAAATAAGGGATTGAACCGGGTCTTCTGCATTGCAGGAAGACTCTTTCTTCATCTATAGAGACTGAAGAATTATTTCAAGAGTCAGAACTAGAATAAAAATTTAAGACTCTTCACAAAAACAATCTGACAAAAGCTTTAAGGGACAAGATAACAATTTTTCAAGTGTAACTCTTCTAAGATTTACATTGTTTATAATTCTCTTGGAGTGACTCCTTCAAACCCTGATGTCATACATCT
This sequence comes from Redunca redunca, assembly GCA_006410935.1. Taxonomy (NCBI): domain Eukaryota; kingdom Metazoa; phylum Chordata; class Mammalia; order Artiodactyla; family Bovidae; genus Redunca; species Redunca redunca. The sequence continues at coordinate 412,553 of SJYQ01004965.1, forward strand.
GTGTATTTACTCACACATCTGGGTGTGGGTTTTTTTTTGTTTTTTTGGGGGGGTTTTTTTTTTGGTATACAAATTATGAGCATGGAAGAACCTCGAAGGAAAGAACATGAAAAGAAAGATGGGGAGATAATGACAGAACATGAGAGAGAAAGATTTTTAGTGTTTCAGCAGTCCAAATATATGAGTCATTTGGATTGCTTGCAAATTGTTCTACATCCAACATAAGCAAAGACTGTGTAGCTTAGAGGCATTTTCCCTTCTCTATTTTGTCTGGAATTCTTAATATACAAGGTTACCCATCTATCCAGCATCTGATATGAATTTATTAAACTGAAATATGAAGTAACATGATGTGATTAAAAACTGTAATAACATTAGATGTAAGAGTCTTAATGCATTTTGAGTTCTTCCATGATTTTTAAAGAGAAAAGAAAAATATAACAAAATTATCTCATTTTTGCATTTTGCCTAAATTTGCTGCCAGTTCACAAAATATTCATTTCTGACTTGTTAGACTTCTTCTTACTATGTTTCCAAGTTTCTGATGATAGGAGACAGACATGCAGAAGTTCAGCTTTCTACTGGAAACATAACTATTAAGGCACTTTAAGATTCCAGGCAGTTTTCTCTTCAATAAATCAACAGGAAAATTGCTCCCTTATTAATGAGAAAGGGACATCATTTATCAGCATGGAAAATAATACAATTACAAGGAAATCTGTATTTTGAGTGAAGTGTGAAAGTCATTCAGTCGTGTCCGACTCTTTGTGACCCTATGGACTATACAGCCCATGGAATTATCCAGGCCAGAATACTAGAGTGGGTAGCCTTTCCCTTCTCCAGGGGATCATCTCAACGCAGGGATCAAACCCAGGTCTCCCTCATTTGGGGCAGATTCTTTACCAGCTGAGCCACAAGGGAAGCCCAAGAATACTGGAATGGGGTAGCCTGTCCCTTCTTCAGCGGATCTTCCCGACCCAGGAATCAAACCAGGGTCTCCTGCATTGCAGGCAGATTCTTTACCAACTGAGCTATCAGGGAAGGCCCTATATTTTGATCCCTACATTAAATAAGTAAGATTTGGTGGTAAATATAATAACGCTTTCAATTGTAGATTCCTATCTCTGTTTATTTTATAAAAAGTGTTATCACTGTAATGTAAATAAAATTTTCAATTTCAGCTTCTCCTGGGGATCCAAATATTTTCACAAAGAAAGGACAGCTGTCCCTGGACTCAATGATCAATCGGGACAATTAGCTGTAAGTCAAGCCACCATAAACCCCTCAGAGAGGCAAGAGTTTTGTGAATGCGCCCTCAGGAAGCTACTTTGAACAATGCCTTAATATACATTTCTCTTTCATCATTCCTCTGGCCTTCTCCTCGGGGGTGGTTCCTTAGTGATCTATCATTACATTGCACCTGGCCCCCAGCCACTGGTTTATCTGAAATTCTTTTTGCTGTCATCTCTCAACATTTGGGAACACACACACACACTCAGCACAAGGGTCTATCATTTTACAGTAATCAAAGACACTTGGCGAAATGAGATGCCAAAGCAATAAACACTTCAGGACACTCCTTTTGTTGATAAATTATTTTCCCTCAATTTCTCTGTCTCTCTGTCTTCCTCTCTCTCTCCTCTCTCCACTTTTCTTTAGAGGTATCTTTCTCACACACATATAAATACAAAACTGCATGTCTGTGAACACAGTAGTGCACAACTACAGATTTGGTGAGATTGTGTCTGCCTTTCTAGTTGAACAAAAACACATACCAATATCTCACTTTTAATTTCTTTGAGCTGTTCCCACAGTGCTCCTAGTCCAGAGCATCATATTAATGCTATTAATGCTATTGAACTGAACAATTGCAAACACAAAAGAATGTTTTAGCCTGGAGAAATGTGAAATGCAAACAGAAAAAGAAAATTATTAAGTTTTTAACATCTACTCTGTTGATAGAGCACTAGAGAGGCTGTAGGTGTTTCTTCTGATGCTTAGCATGACGTTGCAGGATATGTATTCATTTTACAATTTTCCAGGTGAAGAAATGGGCTCACAATTGGATAAACAACCCACCCTACACGCATGCATGCTAAGTTGCTTCAGTCATGTCCGACTCTTTGTGACCCTATGAACGGCAGCCCACCTGGCTCTGCTGTCCATAGGATTCTCCAATCCATCCAAGGTCACTCTTAATGCTCAGTGATAGGGACAAAATGTTAATCCTCAGTTGTTGACACAAAAGGTTTTCAACTTCTGTGAATTAGAGAGTCAGAATCAGTAGGCAATTTTCACAGAATAGCTCTATTCAATCTGAAGAATTGCATATGCTGAGATCATTGTTTGAGAATTATTTTTCTGGAATTTTTCAGATAGTAAAGTTCCCAAATTTCAGTAGAAATGGATGAAACTATATAGTCCGTGGGTGGGTGCCTCTCTGTCTCTCTCTCTGTCATCCAGCTAACTATACTGCATCTACTCTACGGATTGTATAAACGTGCATCAGTTTGCAGCTGAAAGTCTGAGTAGTGCTGATTGGAAACCTCAGGGATGACCCAGCTGAAATCTAAAACTGGCCAGGGGACTCGGAGGGCAAGGGGAAACCAGAGGCAGAGGTGGATCATTCCGGAAGGGTTGGTAGATGGTGGCAGGTTTCATAAGGGAGGAAACTTACTTACCTACAGGGTTTGTCTTGGGCTCTGCCAGGTTAAGTCGGTCTCTGCACCCCCAGCCAAAGACCTGAGCTTATTTAGAGGATTTTAACAGTATTCTGTCCTGGATTTAGCCAAGAGGATCTCAGCCCCACACTGGTCTCTCAAGGCTGGTGTCCTTGAAATGGCTCCGCCTTTGGCCTTTGTTTTTAGAGGGTGAAAGTTACATCCACAGGGATGTACATACATTCCCCAGGGCAGGGTGGGGAGGAGCCTTCCTGGGTCCACGGAGTCACTCTGTGGTCATGGCCTCTCCAAGACCTCCTCTAACACCGCCCCTCGTGAAGGGCTCTTACACCTCACACGACCCCCATGGGCCCTGAGGGGTCACCAAGGGGCTACAGCGGCCTGGAGAAGGCTCATGAGCGGCTCTCTGGATGCCCTGGAGGCAGATACTCCAGCAGGGATGCAAGCATACCCACATGGGCTCTTTTGTCCATCAGTCTTGCACATCATAACCTTTGACATGTGACCCTCTTCTTATCACCGGCTATTTGAGGAGGGTCTTTGCAAGTGGTACTCAGCCTCTTTAATCCTCTTTTGGGGGCACCCTCTTTGGCATGGTGACAGGAAAAAGCTTGCATCAGACCTGACTCAGCGTCCACACAGATCAAGTATATTTAGAACCTTCACTCAGAGGCAGAGGGGGTCAGTATAGCCAATTTGCCAACTCCTCACTGGTTGGGAACTCCTGTGAATAGCCCCAGACTTCTTTGGTAGCTGCCTCGGGTTGTTTAGGACGCACGGGATGTCCTGTTACTGCATTAACCGAGTCACTGTAGTTCAAGGGCAATCCGGCACCCTTGACTAAACACCATCACTCCTGGGCGCTGCGGCGGCCACTCTTCCTTTGCAGTCCATCAGCTGGACCTCCTGCAGGCTCAGTGTTGGGCCCTACATGGGAAACCTTGAAAAAGAAAAAGGCTAGCATTGAGGACGGAAATTAAGATGGCGCCTGGCGGAAGAGATGGGGGCGTAGTCTATGTTGTCTGTCAAAACTTCTGATT